>JAOTOM010005133.1:72500-157500 GCA_034440615.1 Ashinkailepas kermadecensis | reverse complement strand
TTCCAACACAAGTGACGCCATGGATTTCTCAATGAGTGTCTCCATATCCGGATCCATGCAGTACAGCACATGATGCAGTCGGACCTGGGCCACCAGAAAGCGCAGCGATTGTTCTCACAAAAGCATTGCCGAAAGCGGAGTGGCTGAAAGCTCTCGATTGAACGCTAGCACTCCGAAGCTGTATACGTGTGGAATATGAAGCAGCGGCAGGAGCGTGGTGAGAGCAAGTCGATTCTGTTGCTTCGTAAAGTCAGGAATGACGTGTGGCAGGAATACGTCAACGGCAGGGAGCAGCGTGACCGGTGTGAAGACCACTCAGGGATATAAATGAGCGCGAAGGAGCCTGCCCTGCAGCGATGATTGCTTATTTTGCGGACAGGACTCTGGAGTATGATTGAACTCAAACTCACGTGAACATAGAAGTACTCATGAATTATATCGTCAGGAGGAGACGGTGGTACACGTCTGGAGGCGCGCCACTAATTGGGAGTATTAAACGGAGTGCATTCGGATTTCCCTGGATGGGTGCCTTTTCCAGTCCGAGTGGCGCAACCTTTCCAGGGGGAGGGGACATGCCCCCTGCTCCGCTTCTTGGATCCACAGCTACATGTGGATGGCTTATAACATGCATGTGGAGGTGACATCGAGCGCGAGAGATTCGGAGGTGATAGATCACACTGACAGAGTGGCGCGAGAGTCAGAGTCAGAGTCAGAGTCAGAGTCAGAGTCAGAGTCAGATTTATCGAGGTCTCCACAATAATATGGCCTTTTCAGCCCTCTCGTCAATACATTGCAGTAAAACTATATACATAATCCTACTTCTCGTGTCAATAAACAAGAGTCAATTAAAAATCATCTAGACATAAATCACGCTTTACCTAGTGATAGAACGCGCCTCCAAACGGCCGTTCCACGCAGCTACGGCTCTGAACGGGTAGCTACGCTTTGCGAGTTCGGAGCGAACTCGCGGGAGCTCCAACATCCCTGTGTCTGCGCACCGAGTTCTCCTGGACGACACCTCCGCACGACGCTTGATAGAGCTCGCCAGCGTAGGTGGGACACCAGACGACGTTAGCTTCCGGATCATTGCTACGTCGCGCTCCTCCAACATGGCATCAAATTTCAACCATCCAAGTGCCTCTAGTGCCGGGGTGATGTGCTCTCGTCGGCCGAGGCCGGATACTATACGGGCACCAAAATTTATCGCCTTCTGAATCCTATCTCTCTGGGTTTTGTTGCAACTTCCCCAAACTGTCATACAGTAGTAGATGTGGGGGAAAACCAGTGCCTGAATGAGGAGTTCCTTCGTTTCTGAGGGTAATTTGTGTCGAAATTTTGACAGGCCAACGAGAACACTATAACACCGCCGAACCACCTGAGACACCTGTCTATGCCAGGTCAGAGTCGAATCGACGTGCACACCGAGGATTTTTGCGTTCGGTGACGGCTTAATTTCAGCATCTCCAAATTTCATCGATAAGGTGTCACACTTCCGGCGCTGAGATTTGACAACCAGGAGCTCAGTCTTTCCAGGGTTGATTTTTAGCCGATTTTGTGTGAACCAGTTCAGAGCTGTATCCAAGGTGTTTTCTACACGTTGTTTTAGCGCAGACATGTTGCCTGGGGCGTCAGAGTCCAGAAATTGCGCATCATCAGCGAAAATTACTAAGTGGCCATACTTTAGATGTGATGCTAGGTCGTTAGTGAAAATCAAATACAATTTTGGCCCGATTTGGCTTCCCTGTACTACGCCGTGCGTCACCGGGAGTGGCTCAGCGGTACTCCCCTGAATTTTCTGGCTCCTCCCCCGCAACCAATCCTCAAACCAGTGAACGTCGATCCCATACCAGCCTAGCTTTTCTAACAGGCGGCTATGCTCCACGCTATCGAACGCGCGGGACGTATCAGCAGCAAGCAGGGTAGACACATGACCACAATCTATATTTTTGGTCAGAAACTGTACAGTATCGAGCATTGCTGTTTCGGTTGAGTGGCCGGGACGAAAACCATACTGATTTGAACAGAGTATGTGGTTTGAGTCGAGATAGAATGAAAGTTGCGTGTTTACAATTTTCTCACACAGTTTAGCAACAACACTCCGGAAAGATATGGGCCTAACATTTCCGGGGTCGTCACGATCACCCCTCTTGTGCAACGGAATAACGCAGGCCTCTTTCCACTGAGGCGGCACCTCACCAATACGCAGTGACCAGGAGGTGACAGGAGAGGCCAGGAGGTGACAGATTACACTGATATACTGGCGTGAGAGACCAGGAGGGAACAGTTAGGTCAGACTGACAGACTGGCGCGAGAGACCAGGAGGGAACAGTTAGGTCAGACTGACAGACTGGCGTGAGAGACCAGGAGGGAACAGTTAGGTCAGACTGACAGACTGGCGCGAGAGACCAGGAGGGAACAGTCAGGTCAGACTGACAGACTGGCGTGAGAGACCAGGAGGGAACAGTTAGGTCAGACTGACAGACTGGCGCGAGAGACCAGGAGGGAACAGTCAGGTCAGACTGACAGACTGGCGCAACGCGTCCCGTGGCGAGAACGCTAAGCAACACACGACCCGGCCTCACCTCCAGGAAGCTCGAGTTTGCCCCGCTCAGGTCCTCTAGCACGGGCTCGCGGATGGTGCTAGCCCACTGGTGCAGGAAGCGAATCACGCGCCGCTTGTACGCCAGCACGTAGTCGTTGTCCGGGTTGGACTCTTGACATCCGCGGTACGTGATTAGACAGTTAAGGAAATGGTCGCACGTGGCTCAGACACACAGGGCCACCGCACGTGACGGATACATCTACCAACAAAGTACTCGTCAGGGAACCAGAGCCGTGTTTACATGCACCAGGGGCAATCCCGGACACACCATAGCCGTGCCATAGCTGACCTGTGTATAGAGGTCACTTACACCAGGGGCAATCCCGAACACACCATAGCCGTGCCATAGCTGACCCGTGTATAGAGGTCACTTACACCAGGGGCAATCCCGGACACACCATAGCCGTGCCATAGCTGACCCGTGTATAGAGGTCACTTACACCAGGGGCAATCCCGGACACACCATAGCCGTGCCATAGCTGACCTGTGTATAGAGGTCACTTACACCAGGGGCAATCCCGGACATACCATAGCCGTGCCATAGCTGACCCCTGTATAGAGGTCACTTACACCAGGGCAATCCCGGACATACCATAGCCGTGCCATAGCTGACCTGTGTATAGAGGTCACTTACACCAGGCAATCCGACACACCATAGCCGTGCCATAGCTGACCTGTGTATAGAGGTCACTTACACCAGGGGCAATCCCGGACACACCATAGCCGTGCCATACTGACCCCTGTATAGAGGTCACTTACACCAGGGCAATCCCGGACACACCATAGCCGTGCCATAGCTGACCTGTGTATAGAGGTCACTACACCAGGGGCAATCCCGGACACACCATAGCCGTGCCATAGCGACCTGTGTATAGAGGTCACTTACACCAGGGGCAATCCCGGACATACCATAGCCGTGCCATAGCTGACCCCTGTATAGAGGTCACTTACACCAGGGCAATCCCGGACACACCATAGCCGTGCCATAGCTGACCTGTGTATAGAGGTCACTTACACCAGGGGCAATCCCGGACACACCATAGCCGTGCCATAGCTGACCTGTGTATAGAGGTCACTTACACCATAGCCGTGCCATAGCTGACCTGTGTATAGAGGTCACTTACACTATAGCCGTGCCATAGCTGACCTATGTATAGAGGTCACTTACACTATAGCCGTGCCATAGCTGACCCGTGTATAGAGGTCACTTACACCATAGCCGTGCCATAGCTGACCTGTGTATAGAGGTCACTTACACCATAGCCGTGCCATAGCTGACCCGTGTATAGAGGTCACTTATACCACAGTCGTGCCATAGCTGACCTGTGTATAGAGGTCACTTACACCATAGCCGTGCCATAGCTGACCTGTGTATAGAGGTCACTTACACCATAGCCGTGCCATAGCTGACCTATGTATAGAGGTCACTTACACCATAGCCGTGCCATAGCTGACCTATGTATAGAGGTCACTTACACCATAGCCGTGCTATAGCTGATCTGTGTATAGAGGTCACTTACACCATAGCCGTGCCATAGCTGACCTATGTATAGAGGTCACTTACACTATAGCCGTGCCATAGCTGACCTATGTATAGAGGTCACTTATACCACAGTCGTGCCATAGCTGACCTGTGTATAGAGGTCACTTACACCATAGCCGTGCCATAGCTGACCTGTGTATAAAGATCACTTACACCATAGCCGTGCCATAGCTGACCTATGCATAGAGGTCACTTTCACCATAGCCGTGTCATAGCTGACCTGTGTATAGAGGTCACTTACACCATAGCCGTGCCATAGCGGGCCTGTGCATTGAGCTCACTTACACCATTGCTGTCTCATAGCGAGGTGCACCTGACCCTTCCTTCGATTGTGGGGCAATGAACTGACCGTCTCGAGGGGGGGGACATTATGAAACTGTACTTTTAACTGTATGTTACAACTGCTGTAGGAGAAGTATTCAACAGCATGCTAAACACCCCACGAACCACAAGCAGAAACATTCGGAACTGTATGTTACAACTGCTGTAGGGGAAGTATTCAACAGCATGCCAAACACCCCACGAACCACAAGCAGAAACATTCGGAACTGTATGTTACAACTGCTGTAGGAGAAGTATTCAACAGCATGCCAAACACCCCACGAACCACAAGCAGAAACATTCGGAACTGTATGTTACAACTGCTGTAGGAGAAGTATTCAACAGCATGCCAAACACCCCACGAACCACAAGCAGAAACATTCGGAACTGAATGATGCCGGGATATCAACTTGCAAGGTCATAAAGTCATAAAGTCATACAGTATTAAGGCTTAATAAGAGCCACAGGGGCCCATCTGGGTTAAGCCTATCTAGAAAAGGTAATATAAATGTACATACTCTCACCCCAATCAATCCCTTATCCCAAGTTCCTAGGAAGCTATATACCCCAGCCTATCTAGCACCCCTCACTTGCTACCGCATAACACCCTCAACAATCACAAGCTCCTCCCATCATACCCATCGTGCCACCATAGACAATCTCATCAGCATCACATCCCGAAGGAAGGTGCCGAATCCACTGCTAGGCACACCCCACACAAATTCATAAAGCATTCAGACTTAATAAGAGACTCATTTGCTATTGCATAATACACTCAACAATTACAAACTCCTCCCATCATACCCATTGTGCTACCATAGATAATCTCATCAGTATCACATCCCGAAGGAAGGTGCTGAATCCACTGCTAGGTACACCCTATATAAAGTTATAAAGCGTTTAGACTTAATAAGACACTCACTTGCTAATTGCATAACACACTCAACAATTACAAACTCCTCCCACCTCCCATATCCTCCCTGTCGATCAACCCTCCCTGCAATACAGAAAAACAAGCCCCTATTCTTATAATGATTGTCTATGCCATTTTTAAAGATGTTCAGTGTGTTGCTACTGGCAATGGTTCCTGGCAGCTGGTTCCATTGTTCTACTACCCTGTTGGTGAAGAAAGACTGTCTTAACCTTGTCCTGCTGTGATTAACTTTTGAATATGTTTTGAATTTAATTTTGAATTAAATTTGAATCAACTTTTAATTTTGAATTGATGACCTCTAATTGCATCATTTCTGTTAAATTCAAACATTTCCCTGAGATATCCCTGTTCCTGACCATGAACAAATTTAAAAACCTCGATGAGATCTCCTCTCAACCTTCTATATCTAAGTGAAAACATATTCAATTTCTTCAATCTTTCCTCATATGCCAGGTTGCCTATACCATTAACCATTTTTGTTGCCCTCTTTTGTACTCTCTCTAAAAGCCAACAATCTTTCTCATAACTAGGGGACCAAGCTTGGACACAGTATTCCAAATGTGGCCTGACATATGCACAGTAAAGCTTCCTGATGACCTCCTCACTTTTGTAACACATTCCTCTGTATTGCACCAAGCATTCTTAGTGCCTTTTCCTGGCTTCTTTGGTCTGTTCTGATGCCCCCAATTTTGTGTTCAAAATAACACCTAAGTCCTTCTCCTGCTGAGTCACAGATTGTACTTGGCCACCCATCAAGTATGGAGCCTTCATATGCTGCCTACCTACATGCATGACTTTGCACTTATCAAAATTAAACTGCATCACCATCGGCCTAATATTAAAGTTCAAGGACCCTTGATCCCAAATTACAAACGCTCAAGGTGTAGCACAATTCGTTCATGTAAGCGCACCTGCAGCTGAACGTTTGATTTCTTTCCGAAACGTGCAGAATGCCGTGGCCACGGTAACGGCGATTGATCAAGGGATTGTAACAGCCGCTCGGAATAATCAGACGGCGTCCGACATCACAGACGGCGTCGGACATAGGTCACGCCGTAATTGCCCGATTTTCATCTTAATGGGTTGTCATAAAAGTTACGTTGGAAAACGCTGGATTCTGGGATATGAACACTTCCAGGACGGACACAGACGCACAGGTGTAGATATACATGGCAACGTAGTATGCTGATTCACATCGTCTCTGCCAGGAGACACAGACGAGCAGGTGTGGATATACATGGCAACATAGTCTGCTGGTTCACATCTTCTCTTCCAGGAGACACAGACGCGCAGGTGTGGATATACGTGGCAACATAGTCTGCTGGTTCACAATGCCGTACCACCGTTGTCATCGGTGTCAGAATGGCTTCTGCGCCACTTCTGATGCCGATTTCACAAAGCGTAGCCTGAAGATTTGGTATGATTCCTGCCCAGTTTCCAGCCAGTACCCTCCGTCTAGATGTGATCGAATATGAAATATTTTATTCCCCTACAGCTCTGTTGCACTAAATTCCTCACAAAAGACGTAGTTGGTCACAGGATCCACGCGTACATCTCTGGGACAAATACCGTATTATGTGTTCAGCTCAGCTTTTTATTACATGCCAAACTCGCTATCACCTCTTAAAGTCGACATTCCACCTTGCACTCGATATTGTGTATGCTGCGTGCGCGTGCAAAGTGCAGATGTGACATGCTACACGCGACATTGAGTGCTACGTTTTGGTAAATATGTCTCGGTGCCGACCCAGAAAATGTGATTAACGATAATTCACTTTTGGCAAGTGGATCAGCAATGTGTATAGTCCTGCTATAAAGTCGCCGTTTTCTGATAAGTGATGTATTGCATGGCAGCTGGGGAGCTCGGCAGTGCCATGGTGTCGGGCTCGATACTATCCCCAGAAACGGGCCGCCTGCCTGTTATACTTCGCATTAAATCACGTATACGACTTCTGCTGTCAATTTTTGGTCCCAAAGGCGATGCAGTCGCAAGTGTTGCGGAAAACAGCGAAACGAAAGCTTCTCTGGCGATGTACCACGGCGGTACCTCCCGATACCGGTACGGCTTTAGCTGTATCTCAAAGAGGATGCACACAATTCTCGCTTGCCGCTGTTGGCAAGAAAGTAGATTGCTTTTGCTTTAGATTGTCGCAGCAGATTTCTTTTGATGCAAGTCTCATTGAATGCAACGGCCAGCTGTGCGCTTATTACCTTTTTATCTTCAGCATCTTTTTATTCGGAGCCAGCGAGTACCCCGAACGTTATAAAGAGAGCGTGATTAGGGCATACGTGCACCGTGCTCCCAAGCACAGCTCGACATGGCCGGCTATCCATCGCGATCTGGCCAGAATCAAGCAACCAATCAGGTAGACAGCAACTGTCCCATATGGTGCATCGACAAACAAATAAAAAAGCCCTCGAAAAGCACCAAAAACATCCAGTCCAGCAACCAAAACCGGCTGACAACATCCATAACTTGTGCCACAACAACGTACCATGTCACCAGGGCACAAGCACGACGCAAGGGTCCTCCGAAACATAGTTCATACAAAACCACACAGCTCAATGACCTCAACACACTGAACATTTACTGTCAGAGTCCATCCACTTTATCCTGGATCATGAAAAACACCACCTCACAAGACCCAGCACCACTCAAACTAACACACGTCACATATAACTATATATGTAATATGGGAAACTGCGCAATCCTACCCAATAGTGCATATATATAGGAAGCATATCCACCACAATCAGCCGGCATATCACAATGCATCGGTAAAGCGGACGCCCACCGGCACATACCTAGTAGCACCACGAGACACCACTCACTAGATAAACAGTAGTAGAAAACACTAAAGTACTGTGCGCAGGTGTGCAGGATAGGCGGCGTCTTACCGCATTAGAAGCGATATGCATAAGGCAGACTGACCCACACACTACTCGTCAGAGAAACGCGTGCGGAACCCTCCTACTCTACGACGAGTCACCACTAGGATAAGTGTGAGATGAGAGCCTTCAGATGTGTGAATGCATTTACTTATACATGAAAAGATGCAATGACATTGCTTTTTTACCTAGTCCAAAGCCAGAGAAAACCTTTTGTAGCTAAGCAGGAGATATGATGCTATTTTTACATTGATAATAGGACCCGACCAGTGACCTAATCTTCAAAATGTCTAATGCTAGATGGAACGTCCACAGCTGAAGGATAATGAAGGGTAATATGGATACGTCTATCTACTTTTTTTACCATGAATACTGGACACATTACATATCGATCCGACGAAAAAACACTAAAATATACGAATAATTGAAACAACAAACAAAAAGATGGTCAGCGCACAGCTGACCGTATTATTGAGTGAGACTTACATTTATATATATATATATATATATATATATATATATATATATATATATATATATATATATATGTATATATATACCTATATATATGTATATATATGTATATATATATATATATATATATATATATATATATATATATATATATATATATATATATATATATATATATATATATATATATACGTGTGTGTGTGTGTGTGTGATTCGTATGTATTCGTTGATTCGTTCGTATGATTTGTATTTTCTGTATGATTCGTGGATGAGTCCTTGGGAACCCTGGCATAAGTGTTGCTCTGCATGACATATTTCCGCTGACTGCACTGCCAAGCAGAGGTGTAGTTCTCTTCTAGGCTATTTTACAAAGTCGTGATCGCCTGTGGGCTGTCTGGCGCAGTATTGAGCGTGTCCCGCACGTCCCTGTGCCGCCGAAGTCCTCTCCCATTAGCGAGGGTAACGGCGGCTGCGTCACTCATACGTCTCTCCGGACAAATCGGTCCCGGCGTGCGGCCCTGGGCCGCCCTGTAGCCAGCTAATGATGGTCCCCAGAAGAGTGCTGGTTAGCCCGTACCTGCTACCTTCTGTGCGACACGTGCAGAGGGCTCCGGCCGACGGAGAGGAGCCCGTGCAAAGGGCTACGGCCGACGGAGAGGAGCCCGTGCAAAGGGCTACGGCCGACGGAGAGGAGCGCTCACATGCGACCGTTGCGTTGTCAATTTGCTGAATGAAAAGACAACTCGTCTCGTAGATGCCAGCTGGAGACCAGAGTGTTAACACATATCCAGTACTCAGCTAATTCAATAGAATCCAGGTCGTGACTAATAGACGCTGGAGCAGTGGTCCATTTGGTGAGTTTTGGCTATGGGATGTGTCGCCAGGCCTGACCGCTCAGTCGTTGTCAGTCCGCTCAGTCGTTGTCAGTCCGCTCAGTCGTTGTCAGTCCGCTCAGTCGTTGTCAGTCCTCTCAGTCGTCAGTACGCTCAGTCGTTGTCAGTCCGCTCAGTCGTTGTCAGTCCGCTCAGTCGTTGTCAGTCCGCTCAGTCGTCAGTACGCTCAGTCGTTGTCAGTCCGCTCAGTCGTTGTCAGTCCGCTCAGTCGTTGTCAGTACGCTCAGTCGTTGTCAGTCCGCTCAGTCGTTGTCAGTCCGCTCAGTCGTTGTCAGTCCGCTCAGTCGTTGTCAGTCCGCTCAGTCGTTGTCAGTCCGCTCAGTCATTGTCAGTACGCTCAGTCGTTGTCAGTCCGCTCAGTCGTTGTCAGTCCGCTCAGTCGTTGTCAGTCCGCTCAGTCGTTGTCAGTCCGCTCAGTCGTTGTCAGTCCGCTCGGTCGTTGTCAGTCCGCTCAGTCGTTGTCAGTCCGCTCAGTCGTTATCAGTCCGCTCAGTCGTTGTCAGTCCGCTCAGTCGTTGTCAGTCCGCTCAGTCATTGTCAGCGGCTGCATGCCGTTTTGCTACGTGTGGGTGTGGTGGAAACACGAACCTCAACATTCAGTCGGCAAAATCGCCTGGATGTGCCGCATCTCGTTGGCAGTCCGCTGGTTCATTCCTGGTCGATGAGGTCAAGTTTTTTCCCTCTAACTATGGTGTCCACTGAAATCAATTGGGCTACCACTGCAACTGCAAGGAGAAGCCGCAAATTGTGTTTTGATTAGGGATGCACAACGATGTTGCCAACCATAATTCTGCAATGATTATTTGGGCCGCATGTTGACAATTTTCGGTAATAGCTTGCGAAAACTGGTCTTCAAATAATCTCCAAATATTGTACAACTTTGCGTGGGATAACCGGAAGAAGTGGGACCCGCAAGAACTGGGACACGCGCATTTCGCCAAGAATGCGCTGCGTGGAGATGACCCGATCGACTTAAAATGTTTCTGCAATCAGGCTTCCATGGTTGAACTTTTCTTCGATTTCTCTTCTTGTCTTCACCTTCCCCAGAACCTTTGGCACGGATTCTTCATGGCCTCCAGACGCATGACCCACTCGAGCTCATGATCCAAGCTCCCCTTCCCCCACACACAACCAGAAGGGTACTTTTAAGCATGGTCGTAGAAGCTTCGATACAAGTGGGAGAGGGATTGGCGGGGACAAGACGTGAGACAGAGTTTGGAAAAAAGCGTGGGGGCTCGGTAGGTAGGGGGGGGGGCATGCTCAGATGTTCCGCCCTCATAGACCGAATCCTGGCTACGCCACTGAATCACAACGGACTGAAAAAAATATAATAACTAATAACTGTCATTTCCACAGGATCCAGACCGGCACTGTCATTTCTACAGGGTCCAGACGACTTGGACAGATGGCTTATGCGAGGCCGCTTGTACAGACGACGGCCGACAGCATGGCCACTGCTGGCCGCTTGTACAGACGACGGCCGACTGCATGGCCACTGCTGGTGTCTGCTGGCCGCTTGTACGGACGACGGCCGACTGCACGGCCACTGCTGGTGTCTGCTGGCCGCTTGTACAGACGACGGCCGACTGCACGGCCACTGCTGGTGTCTGCTGGCCGACAGCATGGCCACTGCTGGTGTCTGCTGGCCGACAGCACGGCCACTGCTGGTGTCTGCTGGCCGCTTGTACGGACGACGGCCGACTGCACGGCCACTGCTGGTGTCTGCTGGCCGCTTGTACAGACGACGGCCGACTGCACGGCCACTGCTGGTGTCTGCTGGCCGACAGCATGGCCACTGCTGGTGTCTGCTGGCCGACAGCATGGCCACTGCTGGTGTCTGCTGGCCGCTTGTACAGACGACGGCCGACTGCATGGCCACTGCTGGTGTCTGCTGGCCGCTACGCCGACAGCATGGCCACTGCTGGTGTCTGCTGGCCGACAGCACGGCACTGTGATGTCTGTGGCCGACTGCATGGCCACTGCTGGTGTCTGCTGGCCGCTTGTACAGACGACGGCCGACTGCATGGCCACTGCTGGTGTCTGCTGGCCGACAGCATGGCCACTGCTGGTGTCTGCTGGCCGCTTGTACAGACGACGGCCGACTGCACGGCCACTGCTGGTGTCTGCTCCACACCAGTCGTGTCGAACAGTTACACTGGTCAGGTGGCGAATGTTAGGGTCCGGTGAGACACTGTGACGTGCCATACGCGATATCATGCTGTAGGCCGGTGAGATACTCGGTGCTGTATGCCTCGAGCGTGGAAGTGGTCAGCTTTGGTACACACCGCTAATCCATGTTGAAATGTATAGCCACTGGACAACGGGCGGGTACTTGCCTCCATCGACTGTCATCCTTGCGACTTATTGAGCCGAGAGCCACCAGTTGCCGCCAGCGCTTTACCACGCCGTGTCCCGAAAGCTTCACCAACTTGTCTGCGTCGGACCAGCCGACCTGCCAATGATCGATCCGTCTGCCCATTGCGTCACAGTGTCTGAAGCTGTAGGAACATTTCCGATCCAACATATCTGGATGGCTTAGGAGCAGGCACAGATGTGATGACCTTACCGAGGATAACAGCATAGCCCGATGAATGGCATTGATGTCACATCGATGGCATTGGTCAGGCTGCTGGTCTGGCACTGCCGTCGCAGACCAATGGTGTGCGACGGCGGTGCTTGCTTTGGTTTTGAACCATTCCCCCTAAAACCGGTTTCAACGTTCTGAATGTGACAAATATGATCGGCGGCCAGTACTCTAGCGCAAGTCGTCTATTGCTGACTGAATAATGCTGTCCACTGGCTCAATCATGTTGGCTTAAAAGTAATTTAATTCACGCAAGCACATTACATAACATGCTGCGTTCATGAGTAGTGTTGTAGGAATGACAGAAGAGGTATGGGGTTTGGAAATGTCAGGAAGACGGCAGTTTGGAATGGTAAAGTTGCGACAATTTTACAAAGCGATAGGGATTCTAATACAACGATAATTGCAGGGTATAACGATATTATTTTAGCGAAATAATATCCTGAGTATAACAATATAAATATCGTTATAATCAAGGACGATAGTGGGTAACCCAGCATAATTTTTCCTTTGTGTGCATATTTTGAGAGCACTTGGCCCTACAATGAAATATCATTAAGCGCGTTCCGACAAACAGTCGCCATTTATGGGGCCTTTAAACACACAATTAAACTGAAGCCAGGGATGTAACTTTATAAATAGCTGCGGGTCCCGTAGTACCCACAGCTTACCAGAAAAACTCATGCTTACATTTATTGAGTTCAGTAGGAGAGGTCAGTCCCAACATTTATCGCTGCAGTTTTTTTCTTGACATGCATGATTTTTTTTTAGAATGCCTAGAAGTACCATACTTATATGGTTTAATGCTATCCTAAACGACTTGCTATCCTAATGAGGGTCATTTTCCATATCCAGATTATGCAATTTCCCCTGCACAATGTCTTTCTGTCGAAATTCAACTTTTAAAACAGCTGTGAAACCAACAAATACACAATATGTGCATGCCTATTTTGTTATATGTGCACCAGAACACTGTGACATTTTGATTTTTTTTCACACGAATTGACCACATCATCACTACGCAGATTCCACAGGGTCCGGAGCGCCCTGAAATTCGTTGCATCTGTGCGCTCTGTTCCGTGGGCGGCGCACGGTTCGGAAAGCCTCTTCTGTGTTTATAGAGGCGGCGAAGGCTTCCACCGTCTGTCTAAGCCAGGCCAGAGTGGACACTGATGCCCTCCTGAGCTCCGTCAGAGTGGACGCTTGTACCCTCTGGAGCTCCGACAGAGTGGACACTGGTGCTCTCCTGAGCTCCGTCAGAGTGAACACTGGTGCTCTCCTGAGCTCGGCCTGCAGCGCCACGGACTAGAACCGGAGTCCAGCGGAGGGAGACCCGGCTCAGGGAGGGCCAAGGCCGGTAGGCCGGTCAGGCGGCTGATGACTTGTGTGCTGAACATCTGACCCAACGAAAGCCGACCAATACACGCCTGTCCGGCCTACCAGCAGCCGCCTGTCCGACCTACCAGCAGCCGCCTGATCGACCTACCAGCAGCCGCCTGCCCGACCTACCAGCAGCCGCCTGTCCGGCCTACCAGCAGCCGCCTGTCCGACCTACCAGCAGCCGCCTGTCCGGCCTACCAGCAGCCGCCTGTCCGGCCTACCAGCAGCCGCCTGTCCGGCCTACCAGCAGCCGCCTGTCCGGCCTACCAGCAGCCGCCTGTCCGGCCTACCAGCAGCCGCCTGTCCGGCCTACCAGCAGCCGCCTGTCCGACCTACCAGCAGCCGCCTGTCCGACCTACCAGCAGCCGCCTGTCCGGCCTACCAGCAGCCGCCTGTCCGACCTACCAGCAGCCGCCTGTCCGACCTACCAGCAGCCGCCTGTCCGACCTACCAGCAGCCGCCTGATCGACCTACCAGCAGCCGCCTGTCCGACCTACCAGCAGCCGCCTGTCCGACCTACCAGCAGCCGCCTGTCCGGCCTACCAGCAGCCGCCTGATCGGCCTACCAGCAGCCGCCTGTCCGGCCTACCAGCAGCCGCCTGTCCGACCTACCAGCAGCTGCCTGATCGCCTACCAGCAGTCGCCTGATCGACCTACCAGCAGCCGCCTGATCGACCTACCAGCGTCGCCTGATCGGCCTACCAGCAGCCGCATGTCCGACCTACCAGCAGCCGCCTGTCCGACCGACCAGCAGCCACCTGATCGACCTACCAGCAGCCGCCTGTCCGACCTACCAGCAGCCGCCTGTCCGACCGACCAGCAGCCGCCTGATCGACCGGCCATGGCCCTCCCGGAGCAAAAATGTGCCTGCTCGGATGTTTGCATAGCCAAACAGTTAGGTAAACAATGCGTGTTTTGATGGACTTAAAAGACAGTTTCGAGATAAAGCTCCCGCAGAAATATTATGAATACGTGTTAAACATTTAGATATTCAAATTATGGAAGAGTAGTTGTTTTTGATATTGAAATGATGGTGGACTAGTTGCTTTTGATATTGAAATGATGGATCAGTAGTTAAAAAAAAGATTTAAATGATGGAAGAGTAGATGTTCTTTATGCAAATGCGGCAGCACACATCCCACGGAGGGTACTCGACGAAAAAAAACTGCTCGTTCACCAGTTCTGCGCTTGAACTGGAATTGCCAGATCGGACGGTGTGGCCAGGGTTCACGCAACAAGCTCTGCTTAGCAAAGAACCTTGACCAATAAAGCCTGCCCAGGAAGAATTACGGCTAAAATTTATGGAGCAAAAAGCACATCGACTGAGATGAGGCAGACATAGTGGCCACAATGTCGATCGGCAAGTTTCGGCAGGCAGGGAACAAGATGCGGGCTGGGCGTGGCCTGTGGGTGAGCACGGATGCCATCCGCAGGCAAGATAATGTACTATTGTTGTATTTTCATATATCTGAAATAATGCCACATCATGATTGACATGACCAGAATTGGATCAATTCTGAATTGAGCATGAAGGTAACGTAACCTGTTGGTAGTGTCTGGGCAAAGGGCGATCCCCTTGGTGATTGGACGAATACATGTAAACAATGAAGTTAAATTAAATTGATGAGAGCTTTTCGAGCCTGAATATTCCAGATAATATTTTAAAAGACACAATGTTTTTTTTCATAATAATTTAGTCCGAATTCTTGCTGAGTGACTTTATGGACCAGAAAACCGTTGCTGAGCAGAGTTTGCTGCGTGAACCCGATCCATGAATTCCAGTTCAACGACATAATTTTGACCGAAAGTTTAGCGTGTCGTCAATGCCGGCCCGGTAGCTCGTCCCCGGCCTTATCTGGCCAGCTGCCGGCCGGGTAGCTCGTCCCCGGCCTTATCGAGCCAGCTGCCAACTGACCCTCCCAGCCGGGGGCTAAATGCGAGCATATCACATCACACCCATACCACACCCATTTTGCAATTATCAGGCCATAGTGTCACAAGGAATATCAGGGCCAATGTACCTGGCGATAGTTTGAAACTGATATTAATAAACAGACTGTTTCAGGTTTAACGCAGCATTTATATTGCTTTTTCTCATGATACGGGTGATGAGGTGGTTTTTTAACCCTTCTCCAGGTTAATTTCGCAGGAAATTATTCGATCGAAAAATTCATGCCGCACGAGATATCCCCTTCAAACTGAGGTCAGGACACCAAATTGTGTTAACCTGAAGGCCACTGACGATGTCGCAGGTCGGGTCAAACACTGTATGTTTGGGTCTTAGATTGACCACAGTACATCGCTGAAGTTACGGAATACAATGATGATTTTATCCTCAATGCCATTGAGTTCTCCGGAAGCTCAATTTGGAACGTTCTGAACACAAGGTCGCGCTGGGTCACGTGCAGAAGATCAGGTGAAATGAGGTGATGTCCTGTACATGGAATGTGATACACGATTATGATCCGGAATAACGTGTAGAGTACGATAACGCAGCTTAAATCATTCTAGCTACCACTGTTTGAGCTAACTGTGAATTCGTCAGCCGTAATAAATTCACTATTTTCATAGCTACGTCAGTGATAGTTGCAATCAAATCAGTGGCTTCCTAATACGGTTATGGTTTATTGACATGGTCTGTGATAATCCAGATAACTTAAACGGATTATGTGGCATTACTGCAGCGCGTAAGAACTCAATATTAACACCCACAATCCAATTATGGATGACATAGTCCTTAGCATTACATAAATAACGGGGTCAGCTGGGCACACATGTTTGTAACGATATATGTCCTTATCTAGGCTCATTCGGGCTCCCAAATTTTAGTACAACATTTCTGAGTAGCCCGTCTTACGGTATGTCAAGTTGCACATCTCTAGCTTTAGTGGTTCACCTGTAATCGTGGAAAACCCAAAGGGGGAAATCACATCTGACATTCGCCGGTTAACACGTGCACTTGAATGTGGATCCGCAACTATCCCCGGTTCTTTGTCAATATTTCGAAAATAAAGAACTTTGGATGGATACTTGGATGGATGTGATGGATTTATTGGATGGATGTGATGGATGTGATGGATGGATTGGATGGATTATGTGATGGAAGCTATGCATTTGATTCTTAGATGGCCTTCACATACGGACCAAGCCCGAAAAAAAGTGAATTGCATTTTTTACACGTTATTCACGTACAAAGTCAAACGTTCCGGACGGAATTGTCTGTAAAAATGACGGTGAGGTATGCTAAGCATATTTCCCAACACCGTCAATATAACGGACAGCTGGTGGACGCTGCCACGGCCGCAGCTGCTGGTGGGCGCTGCAGCTGCGGTCGGCCACCGTCACCGGCCACAGCTGGTGGGATGCACCGCCACGTCTGTGACTGCTGACGGGTCGCTGCCGCGAGTCTCACCTCGCCCCCCATCATGACATCTTCAGGGTTCGGCGGGCGACAGTCTCTGAATGGCACCACCTCCTGGCCACCGACCGCCGTCTGCGCCCGGCACGAGCCTCCCTGACCATCGACAGCCGTCTGGGGCCGACACGAGCCTCCTGACCACCGACCGTCGTCTGCACCCGGCACGAGCCTCCCTGACCACCGACCCCGTTCTTCACCCCGCCCGAGCCTCCCTGACCACCGACCGCCGTCTGCACCCGGCACGAGCCTCCCTGACCACCGACCGCCGTCTGCACCCGGCACGAGCCTCCCTGACCACCGACCGCCGTCTGCACCCGGCACGAGCCTCCCTGACCACCGACCGCCGTCTGCACCCGGCACGAGCCTCCCTGACCACCGACCGCCGTCTGCACCCGGCACGAGCCTCCCCTGACCACCGACCGCCGTCTGCACCCGGCACGACCCCCTGACCACCGACCGCCGTCTGCACCCGGCAGAGCCTCCTGACCACCGACCGCCGTCTGCACCCGGCACGCCTCCTGACCACCGACCGCCGTCTGCACCCGGCACGAGCCTCCCTGACCATCGACCGCCGTTTGCACCCGGCACGAGCCTCCTGACCGGAACCATCTGCTGTCCGGCCAGCCCCCCCCCCCCGCACTCTGCCGGAACCACCTGCTGTCCGTTGTCGGGTACTTCCCGGGTATTCCCCACCCGCCATGCCTGGCTTGTCTGACCTCCTGGTGCGGTCACCACAGGCACCTGTTGTCTTGTCACCGCTGTTCACCACCCGCCATGTCTGGCTGGTGCTGGCTTATGTACGGCCTCCCAGGGGCTGTGTGGGGACCGACCTATACCGACCTATACTGGTTCGTACTTCCATCAGGACATCGCCTGTTTCTTATAATTTTCCAATATTCATCTTTTGCTTATTGTGACACGTCAAACGACCCATACCTCTAATATTTAACGCTCATAACGCTCACTGGCGGATCTAGGGAGGGGCCATTCCGGCCATGCCCCCCCGCGAAGCGCTTAAAAGGGGGGCCATAGTGTCTTTTGGCCCCCCGAAACCAACAGAAGTCAACTAAATTAAAATGCAGTAACCTTTGCCGAGGTTAAAAAATAGCGTCTGTATGAAAGAATCTCCACTTTTAAAGGATTTTTTATATATAATTGTTTGGAAGCCAGTATAGTAGCATAGTAGATTCTGACACACATCGAGGGTTCCATGCTGATCAAGTTCTGCTTACAGCAAGAGTTGACAAAATCGGATCCGCCAGTGTCCACGTGCACGAACGTTGACGTGGTACAAGACGTTGAACGTGAACGTGAACGTTTTGGTAAACAAGAACAAAAATCCGGTAACATAGAAACGGTGGAGGTAGGCTGGGGCCCCTACACAGGAAATTATGTTGTCAATTATTATGTCACTTTTATTTTATTTTTATTTTTATTATTATTTTAAAAATGTGCCCCTTTGCCAAATAGTGGTCGAAATCCAGTGCTTTTAACCAAAAATAGTGGGAGAATGGGCATCCTCCAAATCCGTTCCACCCCTCCCCTGGTGCAATTCCTAGGTACGCCACTGGGGGAGGGGAGGGGGGGGGGCTGACGCCGAAAACCGAAGTTGCCCCCCCCCCCAAACCGGTGGGCTAGATCCGCCAGTGATAACGCTAACCATACTTACTGTGAAACCTTGCCTCTCCTTCCCTGTACCGGCTTGACAAGTGCTATATCGTCGCTCATTTACCACAAAGTTGCGCTGCATGCACTCTTATGGATACGTATTACTGCATAAGCAAGCGATGACGTGTTGGAGAAAGACAACATACACCTGAGGGTGGAAAGCAGACAAACTCCAACATCTCTATTACGCAAAGCAAACACAGAGAAGCTACACATCCAAGTGCAGGTTGTACCGGGTGCAAAAAAACTCTAAGCTCGATGCTCGGCTGTCTGACTTAGTATTAAAGTTCCAAGAACAGTATCCAGCTGCAACGGCAATGCAGAAATCGAGGAGCCATGCACTGTCCACCTCTTATGGCATAACGCCCCGAGTTCATTCGGTGGTCCTCTGCATTCCACCTTGGCCAGGTCCATACACTTTCGCATAGTTAAGTGATCTGAGCCAAACACCACTGCTAGCCAAACATCACTGCTAGTTCGTTGCGAGCACACCCTGCGTTTACAGATATAGACTATAGTCCGGAGTTATATAGTCCAGATATAGACTATATTCCGGAGTTATAGTCCAGATATAGACCATAGTCCGGAGTTATAGTCCAGATATAGACTATAGTCCGGAGTTATAGTCCAGATATAGACTATAGTCCGGAGTTATAAACCAAATATAGACTATAGTCCGGAGTTATAGTCCAGATATAGACTATAGTCCAGAGTTATAGTCCAGATATAGACTATAGTCCGGAGTTATAGTCCAGATTTAGACTATAGTCCGGAGTTATAGTCCAGAAATAGACTATAGTCCGGAGTTATAGTCCAGATATATACTATAGTCCGGAGTTATAGTCCAGATATATACTATATTCCGGAGTTATAGTCCAGATATAGACTATAGTTCGGAGTTATAGTCCAGATATAGACTATAGTCCGGAGTTATAGTCCAGATATAGACTATAGTCCGGAGTTATAAACCAGATATAGACTATAGCCCGGAGTTATAGTCCAGATATAGACTATAGTCCGGAGTTATAGTCCAGATATATACTATAGTCCGGAGTTATAGTCCAGATGCAGACTATAGTCCAGAGTTATAGTCCAGATATTGACTATAGTCCAGAGTTATAGTCCAGATATAGACTATAGTCCGGAGTTATAGTCCAGATATAGACTATAGTCCGGAGTTATAGTCCAGATATAGACTATAGTCCGGAGTTCAAGATGCATAGTGTCGGTGCACAAGCTTATGCAATGAGCAAAACAATGCATGTAGAGTGCCGACTCCTATGCCGGTTTTGCAATTACCTGAGCTCCATTACATTCACCTGACATTTTTGCGCCCCGGCATACGGCTGGCTGCGAGCGTCTATAATGTGCAGGCCACCACTGCAGCTGCAGCCACCACTGCAGATAGCGGCGTCCCACCACTGCAGCTAGCGGCGTCCCACCACTGCAGCTAGCGGCGTCCCACCACTGTAGCTAGCGGCGTCCCACCACTGCAGCTAGCGGCGTCCCACCACTGCAGCTAGCGGCGTCCCACCACTGCAGCTAGCGGCGTCCCACCACTGCAGCTAGCGGCGTCTCACTGGTGCAGCTAGCGGCGTCCCACCACTGCAGCTAGCGGTGTCCCACCACTGCAGCTAGCGGTGTCCCACTGGTGTCCGGTGCTTCCACCAGGCATAACACTCATTCAACACCTCGAGGTTTCCATCTACATATTGCATACATAAGGACTCTCGTTCTTTTCCAAAAAATATCGGTTGCACCCAGGGGTTAAACATTCCATTTCAAGCTGGCGTTGCACCTTAGTATAAGCATATCACCCGCCCTCGTCAATTAAAGAAACTTGGATTTTGAGAACGTGTTGCCTGTAATAGAGTTAGTTTTTGAGTGTCTTAATCCCATAAATTCAGCCCCCTACCCCCTCCGTTCCTTGCGCGACAAGTCTCAGGCACCTAGACTGGCGTCCGCCTGTCTGATGCCGACGTAAGCAGCTACCGCTCCAGTCGGGGTCGGTCAGTGGACCTTGCCCCATCCCCTTCCCTATCCGACCAGCGTGCCCCGCCGCCGTCGTTAAATATTAGATCTAACAGTGTTCATATGAAATCATACTTTTGGCTATCCCGTAACTGTAATTGAAATAATCCCGTAAACCTACAGATTGTAAAAGCATGACGTAAATATAACATAGCAACCATCACTATTGAAGTCAACTTCCCCTTCCAGACGGCAGTAGAACCTTCTGGAACAGGGATGTGACGTAAATGGGCGGTTCTGGCTCAACCACCAATGAAATGCCGGGGGTCTGTGCCTGTGAGGGGCCCACCCCAGGCGGCCAGTCAGTCAGGCTTGGGTTTTCACTGCGAGCGGACCGCTGCTGCGCGCGCTCCCTTCCCAACTAAATTCGGCTTCTAAATTCATAGGAAAGGCAGTATCACGGCTTACCTTCAGAGGAGAAAGTTCTGTACGGTGTCTATCTGTCTCGTGTGATCGTGAGAGTGCTGCAGTGCAATACAGGGCAGCCTAAAAAGACATTGGTGCTTTTACAACCGGGGTTATCGAGACGACGAGGTTGCTAGACTTTCGCGTGCCAATATAGGGACTTTCCTACATGCCCTATGCATAATTCATTTTGAAATATTAGGTACTATTTTTGGGCAATAACGGGTAGGCAATATGGATATGTAACGCCATTTCAAAACGCATAGCTCCTTGACAAGAAGACTCCTTAAAAATGGTTGGAATTCTTGCTGAAATGGCTTAATGGACCAGCGTCCTATTGTTGCTGGAGTGGCTTTATAGACCAGCGCCCTATTCTTGGTGTGAGGAAATAGCATCCAGCCGTACGCACATACCATGCAAGTCTGTCGTAAAACGTGACTAAGCATGCGTGTAAAAAGGATATCTGCTGATGAGCTCGTCGGTAAGCTGCCGGAACGGGAAGAAGATGACGTGAGTCAGCAAAAAATCGTCCAGGAACAGGTCGCTGACGACGACTTCCGAGCTGCGCGGCTCCGAGCCGCCGCTGAAGCGTGTCTCCAATAGGTGCTCCAGCATCTTCTGCGAAGTGCCCGCCATCACCGAGTACCTGCCGACAGGTTGGCGTGGAGTGTACACCTGCTCATCGTTGACATCTCGACCACATGCTCACGGGTACACACGTGCTTACTCTGGTGCATGGCCAACAGTGGTGACAAAAATCCCGATAATATGGAAGACTCGGGCAGGATGTGCTGGCGCCGCTTTACAGCTTCTCAGTTAAAGCTACGTTTTGCTATCTAACACGTGAACCGGAGGGGGGGGGGGGGGGGGCATCCGCCCACCCCTCCTGTTTTTTTCTCGATAATATCTCGGAAACGGGCAGGGATATTGCAATGACATCTTGTCACTTTATCGCAAGATGATAATCAAATGCATTATGAAGCCGTTGATAAATATGGGAACTGTGAGGGTGCCAAGTCCACCGGTGGGCCGCAGGACCGCCTGGTGTTCAAGGTCACAAAGGTTTCTTTGGCGCGGCGGAGCGGAGGTGCGGCGTGCCGATCGATCTCGACCTCATTTGGCCCTGGAGGCATTGCCCGAGGGTCATCAAATTCATGCTGCGGAGATTGCACTACGATCGCAATCTCCCCTCAGGATTTTGTGCTTCTAACTTCAGTAATTTCCGAGATCTTATGGTGGGGGATTCCGTTCGGCCTCCGGTTCCAGTGATGAGCGACGCCCTCCGTTGCGCTTGTTAACAAGGATACCGACTGATATGAAGGGAAAGGCGTGTCGGGAAGGGCTCTGCACCGGCGTAGTACCGTCTTCTCTCTATGTGTCATCTTTAGATATGCAGACATGTCCCTTTTCTCTCTCCCTCTATCTCTGTCTCTCTTTCTGCATATATATATATATATATATATATATATATATATATATATATATATACATCTACATATCACGGCGTAAGTTTGTATCTCTTGGGGGGGGGGGGTACATTCCCCTGCAATAATCTGAAATACTCCCACCGAATACTAAATGGAACAGTACTCTGGTAATAGTGGCCATTCAACTGACAAAGAAAGGACTGCAACGCTCATAGGTACAGATACAAACGTACACTATTTCAACTATGGAAAACTATGGGCAAATCTAGGAGTGGTACAGTGGTCGCATCCCATGTTCAAATACATGGGATGCGCTGGCTCTTGAGTGTCACATAAAACTATATCCGAAATGGGCATGCGGGTCAAAGCGGCCAGGTCAAACGTCATCCGACCTGCGCCGGCTCAAGGAACCAAAACTCTCAAAACAATCGGAGGGTTCACTTTCAAGTTCAACGGTGACCCTATCTTTAATAGGGGCGTGGGGGAGATGTTTAAATAACTGAGGTTGGAGCATTCTCCTCATGACTGTCCAAAAGCTCAAGAGCAGAGGCGCTCCGCTGACCTGAAGGTGGTCCGGCGGGCTGCGCTCAACCCAGCGTAATAGGTGGCACTACTACGAGCGCATGTCCTGCCGGGCCACCTGCATGCCCTGCGTCTGACCAAAGTCATGGACCAGACGCTGAGGCACATGGACCGCGTACAGCGTGGTGTGGTCACTAGCAGTCGAGTCTCGGGCCATCGGCTCTGAGATCACCCACTGGCGCCACCATCTGCGTCTGGAGGATCTCTCACCCAAAGGACTCAATAAACGTAAGCTGGGAGTCCTGCGGAAAACGGCGACCAAATATCGGCGAACCACCGTCAGGCGCAGGTTTGATACGGAAACCTCACGGTCGGGAAACCGACGGCTAACCAATCCAGCCAGCCTATCTGACCAACAGAACACCCAATTGGCCAAGGCCGTCTCAGAGAATGTTCCTGTCCGGGTCAATCTAAATCGTGGACGAAATCAGCCGGTAAGACCCTGTCGGATGTGCGGCGCCAATGCAGAAAGACAGACGCACGCCCTGAAATGGTGCCGCGAATTGAGTGGTGCCTACGTTAGTCGTCATAATTTTCCCCATCACAACGCGGAGAGCTTGTGGCGGCGAAGGGGGCACTCCATCCATCAGGAACCCGCAGTCGAAGTAGGTGGCGAAACCTTTCGTCCGGACAACATATTGGTGGCGGAAGGGCGGAGGTCGGCGATCGTGGTGGACTTTACTATCCCCTATGATTATAATGTCGACTTCAAGCACAATCGCCTAAAAGATCAAATTCGTAAATATGGTCATGCGGATTTCCCGCGGGCAGTAAAAACAAAGTAGCAGGTCGCGGAGGCGACATCGGGGACCATCGTCATCGGCAGCCGTGGTCTGATTCCGAGCGAGACCTTCCTGCGACCGCTCAAGTCCCTCGGCATCTGCCTGAGGCGCCATCTCAATCGCCTCCTGAGGGAAGCGTCGCCGGTTTGCTCGGCATTTGTCACAGGAGGCCGCTGACTTAGCAGCAAGACCATCCCAGCGAGTCAATGCCTAATATATTCCGCCGGGGCCGCAACGCTACGGGAAGCCGCACCGGCAACTAGGCGATGGCCATCAGCGGCAAGCCGGCGCGGCACCGGGACCGACTTGCGTTCGTTTGTCCTGTCTACGTGCGGTGATGGATGGAGGAGAAGTCGTTGCTGTCTTGTCTTGTGTGTTCTTGTTTGCTTCATGTACAGCATTGATCCCCAATTCCAGCGCCGTTGTCTGGCTGAGGGGGCAGCGCCTCGAAATTCCCGGGCGGCCACTTAAATCAGTATTAATAATGTTGCGGAGAGCTGTATTGAGCATAGTCGAATTGAAGATAATTATTAAAAGTAACCAAATGCTCATATTAAGTAAAATAGGATCAAAAATCGGTATAATATATTTCGGGCATGACCCTTCTTCGGAGACAGAATAAACATACAGAGACATTTTACGCACAGGATTTTACGCGCACGCTATATATATTAAGCCGTCTACTAATATTGACGAAATCATGCAATGCAATGCAAGCACTGGGTGACAGGTAGGAATGATGCAGTACGTGGAGGTCAAGAGATTAACCTGGCTGGTATGTGGCCTCCGTACTGGGGAGTTAAGCTTAAGACACTTCATCCCCAGCTTGGATACCCCACACTCAGCAACAGGTGGAATGGTCAGATTGGTGAGATGCTGGACACTGCTACAGAGCTGAACATAGATCCCTTTTGCCAGGATCTGAGTGACCCCTTTACGAATGAGTCTTATGGCTGCAGGACTTTCCAGGCCATGAGAACTGGAGGGCTGCTTCACTACCTGACCCTGCTAAAAACGTAACCAGTCTGCATACCAGTCGGGTGGTTGACAACTGTGCTGATGTGCAGACTGTGGGCGTCTAAGCATGTAAGGAAGAGGAACACGAGAATAACATTAAGCTGATAGCGGAGTTCATACTGTGGGTGTACGTCCCCAACTGACACAACATCAAACTCAACCACAGCTGGGTGGAGAGGTCCAAGTGCATTCTGTACCAGTTGGAGCTGCTTGTGTCAGGAGAAAATGTTGGACATATTGATGTCATGCCTATTGTAAGGCCAGCCAGGCTTGCACACCCAGAGGCAGTGTTGCAGAGTCATGATGTGCAGTGAGATGTAGGAGTAGAGGTGAGAGGTTTTGGACATGATACTGTAGGGGATGAGGAAACACAACTTGAACACTTTCTCTCAGGCCCAGGACAAAAACTGACATGAACCCAGATGCCACCAAGCTGTCAGATCCGATAGACTGGACCATCAGCGTCACGGAACATTCCCTCACCACATATTAGGTTCAACAGTTTGTGCAGAAGTCTATGGAGGTGGCAGACTGGCATTCACACACTCAGGGCGTTGAGAAGTGCGTCAAGCTTGTCACAAATGCAGCCGCCCATGCGCACAGTCACGAGAAAACGGGTGGGATGATCGGGTCTCAATTGGTGAGCAGACCGCTGATGTATTGGACCAGGAACAGGTAGGGCCTCTCTCTCTCTCGCCAAGTTCAGGAGGTCAAGAGCGTAGTATGTGAGTATAGGTATGTTTTTTTCGTGTATGCACGTTAGGAGCGGACGCTAGAATTTTCATGGGAAGGGGCACTCGTCTGAAGGGATGCATTTACCCTGAGGAAAATCGAGCCCAAATCCCAAAATTTGGCCCAAATCGCAAAATTGAAGATGGAAATTCATATAGGTGCAAACATTACAAACCCCAAGCCAACGCTATTCATGAAATCTACCCGTAAAAAGGCATCATTTGATGACCAGCCATCGGAAGAATTCACTAAGCTGCACTTTCATCCATGAAACTGGCACACCGTAACATACATCCAGTCCAAAACATCCCATTTTCACACCAATATATCATGCTTGTGAATTGTGATGAGCTGTGAGCACATCATAAGATGATCAAGCTACCTGCAGTGCATCATATCTCACAACTTCTGAAATTCGGCATTCATGGTATGGTAGGACAGGCAAAATAGTAGTCCAGCAATGTAGGAACGTTGGGAGCAGCTACTCCACAACTTTGGATATGATGGCCAACTTTGGCCCAATCATAGAAGAATCACGCAGGCCTTTGTAATTGATTAGAGTGGTTCCCTGCTCTTGCCTTCATCTCAGCAGTCTGGACGGCTGTTTTGGTGATTAATATCAGATTCTGAACGAGTCATCTCTGCCGTACCTTCCGGGGCTAGTTTAAGTACGATCCGTATAAAGCAATTAATTAGACGACCGCCCTTAGCCTGATACCATACGTTACAGGGGCATCAAACGGGCTATGTGTACTATTGAAACTGCTGCGCAGATTGCATTGCAACTATTGTGGCTAAATAAAAATGGTTCCTCGCTCATTGATAGTATATGTATAATTGCATAGCACTATCAATAAACATTTTGGCGTTTGCTGCAATGAACATATGACCTCTATTGGATATTACATTACTGAAATGCGACAGGACACAGGGGGAGGGGAGGCCGGGGCATGTGCTCCCCTCCCTCATGGAAAAATGCCGCCCATCCGGTCGAAAAAGGCGCCTTTTCAGGAAGGCTAGAGCTCACCACTTCGCTCAATGGACTTGCTTGCCGAAGGGGCCACTCCGATTAAATATGCCCCCTCCCCAACCAGGAAGGAGAAAGGAGGTAGGTGGCTTTGTAAGACGGCTTACATTTTCAACACGGCGTTTCACGCGGTCGCCATGCGGCGGCCCGACCCGCGAGACATCCAGGCGCCGCGACCGGAAACGCCAACACCTTAGTGTCAACATGCAGCCACTTCGTGCCGGTCCCCAAAACAAGCAATGACTTCCGCCCAGCCACGGGTATCAGCCTGACCCAGTACCCTAGAAACAACCACCGCTCTGGACAGCCAGAAACCGCCGACCGCCAATCAGCGGCCGGCAGTCACCAGTCACCAGCCACCAGTCACCAGCGTCACCAGCCGGCACCATCAGCCACCAGCCAGGCCACGGGGCACAAAGAGCCTGACGTGCGTTGCCTGACATCTGGGGCCGGTCGCTTCCAGGGGCGGCGCCATTTATAAGCGCCACCCCGGGTGGAATCGAGACACACCACCCGAGGCAGCCGCCGGAGGCGGACCACCCAAGGCAGTCGCCGGAGGAGACCACCCAAGAGCGCCGTGGGAGACACAAGGCAGCCGTCAGAGGCAGACCACCCAAGATGGTCGGGAGAACACTGCCCTAGAAGAGCAGTTCAGGCGTTTGTGAAGTGCAGTGAATGTGGACAATGAGTTAAACTGTGAATTTCGTTCGCGTGCGGGTCGACTGGGTCACCCCTGCCAGACAGCGAGAACGAAGCTGACAGCGCGAAATGTGAGTGAACTAGAGCAAGGAGTGGCAATGTATCCTTCACTCATCATGCCCAAACATGTGACCCGTCCGTCACCGGTCGTTTTGCATATGTGATGGCCCCAGCCAGCGGGGGTAGCCGTTTGCCCCGGGAAGGGTAAAAATGGAGGATACCTGAATGTTTATCGTTTAGAAATGCAAGGTCCAAGGTCGCTGTGCATGAGACATGAATGTATACATAGTTTAGAAATGAATGGTAGAAGTGAATACATAACCCGCACGCACATTATTGACAAGAGTTTAGGTGACGGGGGAACCACCTGGTTCCGGGAAGACGTTATTGAAGAGGGCAGGTCTTCTGGCTCACCACATGCTAAATAACCACCTTCTTTCCATGGGGAATTAAAGTATCTTAGATCTGCTGGGGCCCCACGTCACTCAGCGATTACGGTCAAGGTGGGAATACCCCCGGTCTCTTCCCCACTGTCAATCTGTCCTTCTGTTCTCCGTATTTCTCTTTCTCTCTCTCTCTCTCCCTCTCTCTCTCTCTCTCTCTCTCTCTCTCTCTCTCTCTCTCTCTCTCTCTCTCTCTCTCTCTCTCTCTCTCTCTCTCTCTCTCTCTCTCACTCTCTCTCGCTCTCTCTACCTCGCTCTCCAATCACACGCCAAACACCTGTTCCCAAATCAACATGTCGCCCGGTCGAAGGCGCCGAGTCGAGGGTCCTTGACCTTGGAAAGTGATGCGGAAGAAACCGCTAGCTGAGGGTAAACTCGTAAATTCTTCCCGGGCACTGGGTCACTAAACCATAGCACCACGTGTATACGAGACTTCCTCCTGCTTTAAATGGTACGGGGTAATAGTACAGAGCACTGAACCCATGGAGCTGATTATATATGGAACCGGGGATAACATTTGACTTAGAAAGGAATGAATGGACTTGGGACTCAAGTTAATTATAGAGGATCCTGTGGTCCGTTGTGTGCGTTTTTATGTCACGCCGAGATATGCCGGAGACTTTTAAGCGAGCAAGTAGCAAACTATGACAACAAACAAATCCTGTGACCCGACACAAGGTCGTCCACGCTCCCTTGTATCGCCCTTTTGTCAATTGCATTGCGTCACGGTGACACAGAGCCCCTCAGCACATTAACGGTTGCTAAAGGGAACACAAAGTTGAAAGTTGACCTTGTAGTGTTGCTGACCCTGGTCGACCTAGCTTGGTCCGAGACGTGGCACCTCCCTTTAAGTGCTGCTACCAGATGAATAAGTCGTACATTCGCGGCAGACATTTTTGCACCATATGTATGGCTATGAGAACTCCTCACCACTTCAAATGTCCATGAGATATCGCAAAGCAGTCACGATGGGAAATAACGTTACCGTGAAATCGCTGGAAATTCGCCCTCAGGCTCTGTACTTGCCAGTGCATGTATTACCCTTGAATGCTGCGGGCCTGGTGAACGTTCGGAGGTCCACAATACTTAAGTTGATGTAGTTGAGGAACGAACCATTAATATTTTTTTTTTTTTTTTTTTTAAAAAAAAAAAAGAAAAGGAAGGAGGGAAGAGGAGAAACCTGACAAGGGTAGGGAAGGAAAAAGGGAATTAGGATGAGGGGGGGGGGGAACCGCCCTTCCCCGGGGGGTAAATTCAATTGCCAAACGAGGGAGGACCCCCCCTTTTCTTCGGAGGAGGGAGGTGGCTGAGAAGACGGGAATGACGAAACACTGTTGGTTGAACCCCTGGGAAAGCGTGCCGAAAAGACTGGATAATTCACAAGGCAGCTGGTTCACTTGAGAAATTCTAGGCCGCAAAACCCTCCGGCCTGGTGATCACAAAGCGCGGAAGGGCATCCCGAGGGTGGTCAGACCCGACGGGGTCCATGGGTAAGCTCGCAGGCAGCGGCACCCAATTTTGGGTCGGGATGAATCTGTGCGCACAGCTTAGGTAACAGCCAAACACGGCCAGGTCGGTATTCCTTCCCCGTATCAGCTATTCCAGTAGGCCTGGGCCTCTCGATTACGGCACAGACAGGGGAGATGAATTTTGGCGTTCCGTAAGCCCCCAAGGATAGGACAGGCAGGGGATTTGAGGGTCTCCCGACCATGACCCCGGGCAGGATAGGTTAGAAAGACGATAGGGGGCCATCCCGACCGATTTGTGGCCCAGGACCGTCTGTGGGGGTGCCCGCCGATCGCAAGTTAGAGCATGCAAGTCCTGGCAAGGCGTTGACTCATTTAAAGTGTAGGTATGTCGGCCATTATTACTCAAGCCCAGCATAAGACCATCAGAAACTAACGGAATGTCGCAGCCCAGTGTCATCGAGCCTTGAAGGCAGTAGAGTAAATAGTACATCATCCCAACCAACAGTGTTGCGTCAGCCGGTCACCGTTGTGGACCTAAGCACGGGTAATTAACATTTAACTTTGGGCTAGAAAGCCCTAAGCAACGGTCAGAGAAAGTAAGACTTGCTGAATGTGCACATACCACTGGAAGGGAAAATCTGGGGCCAAACATTTACATTTGTCACAAATGGAGCGAACGTTCGGAATTAAAGGGAATGCATGTGAGTGTGCATGACCTAGCTAAGGGTACTTAAGGACCAGTGGGGGCAGTTTGGGGCCCGATGTGACGCATCTAGCTGTCAGAAACCCTTGTTGCCAAAATTTGACCCCAGATAATTACCTAGGCCCTCAATTTGCCAGTCCGGTGACCCGTGGGAGCATGCAGGTGGATGACATGGAGGAAAACAAGCGGGGACTTTAACACTTAAGAGGGCCCCGAAGCTGGACGAGGGCCGGTGACGGACGCATTTCCAATTCCAATGTCCGTCCATTACTCTTTTGACCCCCCCCCCTCCTAGGTCTCTCCAACCATGCGGATCCTCTATCCCTGGCGCCACGACCAAGCCAGGTTCACTCACGAATGGAAGTGTTGAAGTGAGAAGACTTGACCTCGCTATATATAAATTTGTATTAGGATAACGAGTTACGGGGCGTCGACAAGATGACTATACGAAGACATGATGATATGACACATGATGACAGCACAAACTACAGCGTGGACTCGAGGGTCACCGCTCGCTGTGGGCCGCACCGGCTGGAAGCCGGCGGGACGCCGGAAGCGGGATCGGCGCGGGCCGGGGAGCCCGCCCGGCGCCCGTGAGCGTGGCGAGCGTGGCCGCCGGCCGGCGGCCGCGCGGAAACTGTCTCAAGGTCGCTTCGACGTCAAGGGCGCACCGCAGTGGAGCAAGACCAATAACACTACCCCACACAAGACCCCAATAACACAAACGCCTCCGACAGCGACGCGAACTACTCCAAGACGACCACACAAGACTCCAAGACGACTGCTACTCAGACAAACCAGCTAGACAAAGACCGAACCACTCCCCTACCATTCCTAATATCCAATCCCCCTCAAATACCTATTACCCCCTCCCCCTTTCCCCTACCAAGACAAGACTGACAACCCCTATGATCCCCTCCCACTTCCCCCCCCTTCAAACCCACACCCCTACCACCCCACCACCCTTCCAACCCCTCCCCCCATCCATCCCCCCTCCGCCACACCGACCCCGCCCCCGACCTCGCCGCCCTACAGCTTCTATTCAGAAGAAAAGGCGTAAATTCGAGACGAAAAGCCGCCCTTCAGTATGCTCGAGTACACACCCTTCTCCCACGCTCAACAAAATTTTCCGCCGAAGGCGCCCCTCCGAGAAAATGTGCCCCAATGCAAATTCTTAGATCCGCCCCTGTATGACGATAGCTTGTTGTATCCTGGTGTGTGCCGGTGTCGTAGCCAAGGGGAGGCGAAGGTGGCAGCCGCCCCCTGGAGGGTCGAAGGTGACCCTCAAGGGCCCCCTGGGCGGACGTGGTGGACTCCTGAACGGAAGATAGGGATTCTGGGCCGACGAAAAGGGTCCCGGTCCATGAAGTGGACCCCGAGCAAAAGGAGAATGCCCTTGGGAAGATATTGAAGTACCTTGGATGGGCAAACGTGATGGGCTTCTAGATTGACGGAGGGGGCCCCAGATCGCTGGAAGGGTCCCTGCGCTAACGGCGGGGCCCAAGCCGAAGAAAGGGTCCTTGATGGAGATAGCCCAAGCGTTTGAAAATGTGTCTGCGGCTTACGGGAAAAGGCCCTGGGTCGTCCAAGAGGGAGCCAGAGACGACTGAGCGGGCCCTTATTGCCGGAGAGGACCTCGGACAGTCAGAAAGTGGTCATTTGGCCGACGGGTGGGATCCAGCCTATGCGGTGGCCACTGGCCTGATGGAGGGGCCTCAATCTGTTAAAAGAGGGCTTCCGGCTTGACAGAGGAGGCCCTTGGTCGTTAAGGAGGGCCCCTGTGCCGACGGAGAGGATCCCTAGCTGCGAGCGAACCCGGCCGTCAGAGAGGGCCCAGGGATGGTATGAACGGTTCTTGGACGGACGGAGGGGATCAAGGGGGACCCTTGCGTGATAGAGGAGGCCCAAGCGTTTGAAAGAAGAGACTCCGGCCGGACGGAGAGTGTCCTGATCCGTTAAAGAGGTTCCCTGAGCCAACGGATGGGGATCCCAGGCCGGACGTGCAGACACTGGGTTGGTTCTGGCTCACGCTGATGGAGAGTGGCTCAGAGCTGACGGCTGGCCTCAGGCTGATAAAGAGGCCCCCGAGCTACGGAAGCCATCCTGGTCGAAGCGGAGGGCTTCCGGTGGCTCGTGGAGGGCATTTATGCCTATGGAGGGCCCCGAGCTGTTAAAAAGCTGTAGCGATTCCAAGGGGTGAAGGGACCCCTTGGTGGGTCCGATGGGACCCTCCAGGCGACCGCTCTGAAGGGCAGTGATATAACCGAAGAAAAATAAAACTTTCTTGCAGCTTGTGTGGGAAAGCTCCGAAGACGTCCACCATGAGGGCTCACAAGGGCCGTGAAGACAAGAGAGTGCTTGCCCGAAAGTTGGAATACCCATGTCCTTTGGAAAGAGCAGACTCAGCTGGAATGGGCTCCTGACAACTGAGGAATACAGAGGGCGCCTGAAGGACAGAGAGGGCTGGAATCCTTTTGGGGTTTGAAAGGGCCCAAGAGGAATGCACTAGTCCCCTAAGAGCTGAAGAGGACTAGTGAGGGTCCATCTCAGAGCCGAAGTACCCCCAATTTGAGAGCTAGACATGGCTATTGATGACTGTGATGGGCCCCTAAAAGCATGAGAGGGCCCTGAATGATGAAGAGCATCTCTGAGAGTCAAGGTTTACAAAAGGTGGGGAGTGTGCAGGACTGCTCCAACCATATGAACGCTTCACAGGTATGTTCGAGGCACTGCATTTGGCAACCAATGACACAACGCTACGTCATTAGCGATTTGGAGCTGTTTCCTTTCCAATAAAACTTTCCACCCGAGAGGGCGAAAATGCAGCTGGTGCAGAAGGCTTTACGTGATATCTCTAGAAACCTTCCAAGTATTTCGCCCTAATTTGGTTGGGACTCTCACAGTTCAACAGCGAACCGCATGGTGGCAGAGTTTTGTTGGGTGTGCTGAGGTCGCCGAGCTAGTCGATGCCAAACTCCTGTCATCGGTTCCGAAGTGTTGTTCAATGGGGCAACCTTACACGGGCTGTCAAATACCAGAATCCTCTATGCCCGCTAGTGACCTCCGTCAGCTCAGTGATCATCTCCGTCGGCCCTCTTCGCTGGCTCAGGGTCCCACTTTACTGGTCGGGCCATCGCTGTCAACCCGGGGACCCTTCCAACGATCCGGGGCCCCCTCCGTCGGCCTAGAGGCCTTTCACGTTGGCCCGGCCCACAGCCCTCAGCGTCTGCCCGTGGTAACTCTCTGTCAACCCGGGGACCCTTTTCATCGGTCCGGGAACATCTCTATCAGCCCGGACCCCTTTAGTCGGTCCAGGGGCCCTTCAATCGTCGGCACTGGACGTCTCTCCAGTTACCCGAATGCCCCCTGGAGCGACGAATTCATTGTGTGCTTCTTCACGGCCTATGTCAAACGCAACGTTTTGAATGGCCTCTTTGGGCCCAGGGAGATCATGGCCCCAAGGTTCCCTGGATCCGCCACTACTGCTTCCTACAATATGCAATACAGTTTTGCACACACATAACAATCGCATTAATACACAAAAATAGAAGAGAATGGTTCAGACAAGATCTTAACTGTACTGACATCATCAATTTCTATTTGTTGCACAGCACTTAAGTCAAACGTGCTGTGCCAACAACAGACGTAAAACACGCCTGAAACGGAGAAATGGATCGAATGCACATTCTAGCGCTTGTGTAGATCTTATGCACCTCCCAGCGCTTTTTCTAGATATACACACTCCTTGCTTTTTGTAGATATTCTGCAGACCCAGCTGTTTTTACAGATCTTCTGCACGTAGACTTCATGAACGTACATCTGATGCACATCCCAGTGTTTCTGTATATCTCCTGCATACTTCTCGTTTCTTTGTAGATGTTCTCCACGTATACTTATACTATCCACATACGCGTGTACGATCCTAGCGCTTGTGTAGATCTTATGCACCTCCCAGCGCTTTTTCTAGATATACACACTCCTTGCTTTTTGTAGATCTTCTGCAGACCCAGCTGTTTTTGCAGATCTTCTGCACGTAGACCTCATGAACATACATCTGATGCGCATTTCGGTGTTTCTGTAGATCTCCTGCATACTTCTCGTTTCTTTGTAGATATTCTTCACATATACTTTATGAACGTAGGCCTTCTTTACACAGATCCTATGACAGTAGGTTTAATGCTCATCACAGTGCTTTTGCAGATATCTTGCAGACCCTCCAGTTTTTGCACATCTTCTGCACATCCCAACGTTTTTGTAGTTCTTCGGCATCTAGAACGTCCATACCTAGATCTTATGAACGTATAGCTCATGAACGTAGATCCCATGCACATCCCTGCATTTTGTACATCTTCTGCATAACCACCCTCTTTTGTAGATCTTATGCACACCTTGCCGCTTTGCAGATATTATGAATGTACATCTAGTGAACTTATACAATATACACATCCCAGTGTTATTATAGATCTTATATACATACCAGTGTTTTTATTGATCTCATGCACAGTTCCCGCTTTTTACAGATCTTCTACAGGTAGATCTTATGAACGTAGACCTTCGGTGCATACATATTGTGCACGTAGATCTTATGCACATCATAGTACTTTTGCAGATATCCTGCACACCCTCCAGTTTTTGTAAATATTCTGCACACCCCGCTGTTTTTGTAGATATCTTACACGTGGATCTCATGAACATTTATATTATGGACGTAGGTCTCATGGTCGTAGATCTTATGCACATAGATCTGTTACACGCAAAATGAACGCAGAACTTATGAACGTAGATCTTCTGCACGTAGAACTTCTGCACGTAGATCTTCTGCATGTAGATCTTCTGCACGTAGCTCTTATGAACTTAGATCTGATGGACCCCACCATATAACTGTCCCTCTCTCCTTCCGGTCTCAGTTTATGCATTGTTATTGACCAGGGCCTTATTAACAGCGGTGTGGGCCGTCGCTGCCGACCTGCCTCTGGCGAGGGCAGGGCCAGTCAGTGGCGTACCGAAGGTGGGGTGGGGGTTGGGGAATTGGGTCAAGTTGACCCCTGAGAGGTTGGGGGCCCAAGAATCGCGCTGTGGTTCGGAAATATTGCTCCAGGCTCCATAGAAATCCAGCTGGGGCCCCCAAATAATCTCGCCGGGACTTCGAAAAGTCGCGACGGGGCCCCCAAAAAAAAATCACGCTGGGGCTTCAAAAGATCGGGCTGGGATCTCTGGAAATCACACTGGGGCCCAAGATGTTTCTCCGAGATCCCTGGAAATCACGCTGGGGGCCAAACAGATAAGGCCGGGCCCCTGAAAATCGCACTATGGCTCCAAAAAAGATGAACAGAGGCCTCTGAAAATCACGCAAGGTGCACAAAAAAAATCGTGCCGGGGTTCTTGAAAATCAATTGGGGGATTCAAAAGGTAGGGCAGGGGCCACTGAAAATCATGTTGATCCTGGGGGTACCAAAAAGACGAGCCTAGGTCCCTGGGAATTACGCTAGGGCCTCCACAAGTCGGACCGAGACACCAGAGGCCCCTTCGGGACCACTAAAAAAATGAAGCCGGGGAAACGATAAAACAGTCCGGACAGGAAAAAACACTCTGGCGCCCAATAATCGCTCCAAAAGCCCACAAAAACGTTTCGAGGCCACTAAAGCTCGCGCTGAGGATCACATGAAATGACAACCGGGCCTAAAAAAATCGCACTTAGACACAAAAAAGTCGCGTCCTACTCTTAAAAGTCACACTGGGGGGGGGGGGGGACAAAGTCACACACTGAAAAGTTAAAAGTCACACTGGGTCACACTTCGCGACGCGCAAAACGTCGCGATGGATCCCCACGAATCGCAGCTGGCTTTCCCAAAAAAACAATGCCGACACGGAATGTCACTCTACGGTCACAAAAGTTGCGTCAAAGACCCCCAAAAATGCGTCGAAAATAAACGTGTTGGGGCACCGAAAAAAATATTTCGGGGCCCCAAAAAATATCCCGAAAGAAAGTTCTCCGAAGGACCTTTCTATTCTGAAGGATGACTTCGGCTGAAAAAAAAACTTGTTGAGCAGCCGCAGTGACATACCAAAGAGGAAAATGCCCCCTATCCTCCCTCGTGAACGGATGGGCTGCCACAAATCGCACCGGTGTCCTCATAATCGCTCTGGGGCTCTATACATTCGCGTTTGCGCTCGAAGTAAGGTCAACGGGCAACAAAAAACTAGTACCGGGCTCGAATATTTGTACTGGGGCCCGCAAAAATCGCGCTGGGGATCAGCTAAGTACAACGCGCCCAGCGAACTCGCGCAGAGCCCCCCAAATATCACGCTTGGAAACCAAGATTCCCGTCAGTAGTCCCAAAAATTATGATCAGGGCATCACAGATTCCCATCAGTGCTTCCAAAAAATGGCGCCGATGGCCCCAAATAAGCACAGCTTGGCCCCCCAAAATCGCACCGAGACCCGACATAAATCAAGACGGAGCACCCCAAAATAAAGAAGAATTCCTAAAAATATACATCCGAGCAAGGAAAATCTCTCCGGAGCACCAAACATACGAGCAGATGCGTTCAAAAATCGCGTACGGCCCCGAAAAAAACGTGTCGGAGCTCGAAAAATCGCGACGGGAGACAAAACATATGGTACCGAGGACCAGAAAAATCAGGCTGAGACTCGGACTATAAAAACTCAGAAGATGTCACCAAAAATGCGTCAAGCCCAGAATACTGACGTCGGATCTCCCCAGAATTCCGCACCTGGGCCCAAAAAGTCGCGCCTGGACCACGATAAATTATACCGGAACCACCAAAGTCATCGTGGGATCCCACAAATGTGCGTAGGGAGCCCCAAATTAACACAGCAGGACCCTAAGAGCACAACGGGAGGTCTAAAATTCGCCGGGCCCTCCGTAGCGTACCTAGTCTCGCAAAAAGCGGTGGGGCCTTAACATATGCGTTGCAGCTCTAAATAAATACACCGGGTAGCTCAAAGAAAGCACAACCGAGGCCCTCAAAACACACTGGGGCCATGAAACCGCATGGGGGCCACGAAGATCGGCAGGGTCTCTAAAAAAGTGACATTGTCCTAAAAAGTGAACAAAAAGACTTGGCACTAAATAAACTCATCGGGTGTTGGAAAACGCGTCGGTACCTCACATATCGTCGGTGCACAAAAAGCAACACAACTCGAAAAAGAGTCGGGGTCTCAAACATTTGCCGGGCTCTAACAAAAATTGGCTGGAGCCATAAAATACATCCGTAGACGAAGTAAAACGCAAGGAATCCAAAAAGTAACACCTAGCTAGGTTTCGTTCGGTAGCCAATCTGGGAGCGTATTTAACGGCAAAGATGAGGTGCATCAAAACTCAGCGGGTATCCGGATTTCCTGACCACCAAAAATGTTGGGAAGAAAATAACTAATCATAGAATTGAATTAATCGAATGTTCCCGGCGAACCCCTCATACGAAACATTCCACACGTTAAATATGACACAAGACTATCATGTGATAGCAATTAGCAAAACGTAGGAGGCCTAGCATAAACCGGAAAATCCCACGAAGTGTGGGGAATGCACCGAATGCGCAAGGTGGGTGTACACGTGCACGAACTTTGGCGTTTTGGCGACCGGGCGTTATTAACTGCAATGCCTGCACTTTGGAAAATTTTACATTTTTCATTAATTTGCACAGGCGTAATTTCAGAAGTGTGAGGTCACTTATCAAGGGATACCAAAAGAAACACCTCCGAAAAGGATGAGGGAGTTAGGGTTGAAATCCGGTGACTCAGAAACGATGCTTGTAGATTGAACCCCCTTCACAGGACAATTACGTTTGTCACTAAATATTTTATTAAAAACAAATATAAATGGCCCCCATTCAAAAAATAGTAGTCGAAATCCTTTGACCTTTAATCTTTTATATATATGGGGTACGTGGCCCCCTCCGAATCCATTTGCCCCCACCCCCTATCGCCAATGCTAGGTACGCCACTGGGGCCAGTCGGGGGAGCAGGTCCGGTCGGGATATGGCGCCGTATAACTGGCCTCGATGGCACGATCGGACACAACTGCGACCACAGCCCAAGGAGCCGCTCGGTGGCCGCCACGTGGCTCGGTGGCTCGACGCACCGACAGATTCAATTACCACCGCCTGGTGCCACGGTCGACTGAAATGGCCGTTGTCACGTGGTGTGCGGCATCCGGCGGCCGGGCTCACCTGAGGTCAATACACTGAGCACGAGAGAACGGCCAGGCCAGTCAGACAATGCACGCCAAACCGCTTTGGAGTGTCCGACTCGGGGCTGTGCATCGTACACAAATCGGAATAAATCAGAGCGATTATGGTTATTTATTTACTATCACGTAATATTTCAGTGTATGTAATAATTGCCGTATGGATTACAACATTGTGCGTCACAATATGTGCATTAAAAGAGTGTACAGTACTTTTTAATTGCTGGATAAGTCAAAGTCTCATTCGCACGTCACTAAGTAGTCACTCGTGTCAATTTTGAGAGGATGGGAAAACAACGTATGTCTACGAGTAATAATTAAGTTAAACGATTGCACAGTTCTACAACGCAAATGCTATCGGCTTATTGGCGCCATTCCGCAATAGGATGGCCGCTGTAATAGGAGGTCCGCCACGGCCTCATACATTGCGTAAGGCAGTAGTTGTCCGCCAGATTACACACTGCCCCATACCTAATTAATTCATTCGCGCAAATACCCGCACTTCCTGAACGACGTAATATTTCCTCGCAGCGTTTTCCCTCGTAGCATCGCCCAAAAATAGATAGAGCAGACTAGGCCCTGGAACATATTCGCCGTCTTCTTGACGAGGTCAAAGACCCAAAGCCGTGATGGTGTCGTGGTCATGACTGTGCCAATGATCACCCAAAGCCGTGATGGTGTCGTGGTCATGACTGTGCCAATGATCACCAAAAGTCGTAACGGTGTTCTGGTCGTGACTGTGTCAATGATCACCCAAAGCCGTGATGGTGTCGTGGTCATGACTGTGCCAATGATCATCAAAAGTCGTAACGGTGTTCTGGTCGTGACTGTGTCAATGATCACCAAAAGCCGTGATGGTGTCGTGGTCATGACTGTGCCAATGATCACCCAAAGCCGTAATGGTGTCGTGGTCATGACTGTGCCAATGATCACCAAAAGACGTAACGGTGTTCTGGTCGTGACTGTGTCAATGATCACCCAAAGCCGTGATGGTGTCATGGTCATGACTGTGCCAATGATCACCCAAAGCCGTGATGGTGTCGTGGTCATGACTGTGCCAATGATCACCAAAAGTCGTAACGGTGTTCTGGTCGTGACTGTGTCAATGATCACCCAAAGCCGTGATGGTGTCGTGGTCATGACTGTGCCAATGATCACCCAAAGCCGTGATGGTGTCGTGGTCATGACTGTGCCAATGATCACCAAAAGTCGTAACGGTGTTCTGGTCGTGACTGTGTCAATGATCACCCAAAGCCGTGATGGTGTCGTGGTCATGACTGTGCCAATGATCACCAAAAGTCGTAACGGTGTTCTGGTCGTGACTGTGTCAATGATCACCCAAAGCCGTGATGGTGTCGTGGTCATGACTGTGCCAATGATCACCAAAAGTCGTAACGGTGTTCTGGTCGTGACTGTGTCAATGATCACCCAAAGCCGTGATGGTGTCGTGGTCATGACTGTGCCAATGATCACCAAAAGTCGTAACGGTGTTCTGGTCGTGACTGTGTCAAAGTCTGCCCAAAGTCGTGACGGTGTCGTGGCCGTGACTATGTCAAAGTCCGTCCGAAGTCGTGAAAGTCGAGGTGGTGACCGTGCCAAAGTCGGCCTCCGAAGTCGCCAGCACACCGCCGAGCGGGCAGTCTGCAGCTCTGTCGCGACGAAGATCCACTCAAAGCGATGGTTAATGATTACGTGACGTGCAAAGGAGCTGTCGAAGCGGACTAACTGGAACTGGCTCCAATTACTGGAACGTGGTCGCCATTACTGGAATCAGGACCCGATTACTAGAGCTTGGTCGCAATTACTGGAACTCGGTCCTAATTACTGGCACATGCTCCAAATTGCTGGAAATTGGTCCGAATTACAGGAACTTGGTCCCAATACAAAAATTATTTTATAAACTTTAAGCTGCATTGTGAGAAGCGTACTTACTTCTGATCAGCGACGAGTCAACATAAGGACGGGCATATGCCGACTCGCTGAGCACAGTGGTGCTGCTTCGCTGAAGTCACTCTGGAGAGGAACATTACCACCCATCTGAGTCACATGAGTTGATGCTCACACTCGCCCTGACAATGGTCGTGATCATCTATGGTATGTGTATGATATCTGTATGTGTGCATGGTATATCTCTATATGTGTATGGTATGTGTATATGTCATCGTGAGTATATGGTATGTGTCGCTTCATGGAAATGAAAATGAGAGAGGGAACGAACGGGGATATCATTATTTACGTTACGTTTATTATACAAGTTTATCATACATATTTATTTACGGATGATTGATTGAGACACTGTGTTCCGAAACATGGTTGCTTTCCGAAATGCGTGAGCATGTTCATTTTCTGGAAGTATTCCGATGAACCCGTAATTGCCAGCGCCGTTGCTGCACTTCGCCCTGACTTGGCAGCTGCAGCTGGGCGGCCGAAAGTGAAGCGTTCTACCGACACATACACCTACCACACATTCTAAAACCGGTCGGTCACTACTCCCGGATCGAACGACAGAAAGTGAAGGTACCTACCTACACCTACACACCTACACATTTTAAGACACATCGGCTACTACTGGTAGTGCCGCTTCGTCGAAAGATCATACAGAAAGCTGTCAAAACAAAACTGTTCACAGAATGGCACCGATGGTTAACTCACTTGAACTGGGCCGCTGAAGACAATTCGGCTAACTTTTCCAGTACCAGTACGTCTTTTCCATGTTCTTTGAGGCGTACTGTGTTAGCCTCAACGTCGCGTAATATGCGGTTGAAGTCCTCCTTGTCAACTCGCAGGAAGAAGCAGCTGTCTTCTCGGCAAACGATGGTTGCCGCCCTGGGAAAGAAAGGCACAACTATATTTAGTATTGCGTTTACCTTGCACTACTTTAGCTTCGCTTTGCTACCCTGAAAATTATATTGCGCGGAGTTGCTTGTAGTCAGCGGTAACATAGTATAAAGCGACCAATATTCACGATATAATAGGTACGCAAGGCCAGGAGACCGTAGAACCAGACATCGATTACCAGTAAGACCCATTGCTAGGCGACTGAGGAACAAGGCCACGAAGTTTCATCTCTGTAGGTTTGGAAAAGTTTTGGAATTAATCTAGGTATATTATGTTCACCTTGCGATGTTTCGCAAACCAATACCATATTTGCAGTAATGCAAGCACGGAGGGCAAGTGATCGGCGACATTACTTACTGCGTAATTCAAATACAATCAAGAAGCAAAGACCCGCTCGCTTCGCTGAGTGAAAGATTGTGAAAAGTTTGACCAAATGGTTGTGAGAGAAAAACAAATTAAGAAAAACAATTAAGTAAAAATAACGAATGAAACCAGCTCGCTCCGCAGAACGACATGCCTAATCTCGTAGCTTTGCTGTTGACTGTATTGGTTTCATATCGAACGGTTCATGGGTTCGCGAGTTATGCCCGGACTTATTCATTGATTTTTTTTACAGTGGAAATATTTACATTTACTTGCATGAAATCATTCCAGCGGTGGTTTGGCTGGCACGGCAGCGCGCGCGCGACTGCTACTTCTTAACTCTTGAAGCTCAAGCAATGTCGTCGATTCGACGGCGTATCGTATTCTATTAAGTTCACAACTTCTGACGCTCATAATTTCTAAATTGCAAGTCAACTTCCAAAACAGCCCGGATAGGAGGCGTTCATATTTTCCCAAGTTCGTAATTTCTAAATTACAAGTTAGGTTCCAAATTGGAAGTTAGGTTCCAAATTGGAAGTTGGACTCCAAATTGGAAGTTAGGTTCTAAGTTGGAAGCTAGGTTCCAAATTGGAAGCTAGGTTCCAAATTGGAAGTTTGGTTCCAAATTGGAAGTTTAGAAGTCAATATACAATTTGTATGCCCGGATGCCTTTTTGTCACCAATCGTAGGGGTATGACGTAACCAATATGACGTAACTCTGACGTGCCTCACGCCTGACCTATCATGACCTTATAGCTTTGTCCCCGCAACAGGCGCATGATTGATCACGTGACAGCTACTTGCAATTCGGTGGAGATATCTCAATGCGTTTTCAAGCTCTCACGAATATTCGATAGTTGCAGACTTTGGCCCCCAGTCAATACCGGGTTACCATGCGCAACGTACGGCCTGGTACATAACGCGAAGCGGAGGGGAGGGCCTTCTAAGATCTCGGAAACTATTGAAGCTAGCAACACACAATTTGGAGTGAAGGTTACGGCTGCAGTGAGTTATCTGCAGCATACATTTGATGACACTAGATCGACGCTTCACGGACAAATTATAAATTTGTTCCACCGTTCGGCCAGCACGCCACGCCGCCGCGTCGACGAAACTACTCTGACCTTGAACCCTTGGCGACCAGTGGGACGACTTTACGCCCAAACTATACAGATAGTCACACTCACCAGTGAAACATTATCCGGTTAGCCGCAGTTATCAATGAGACACTATACAGATAGCAACACTATCACCAGTGAGACACTATACAGATAGCCACACTATCACCAGTCAGACACTATACAGATAGCCACACTATCACCAGTGAGACACTATACATATAGCCACACTATCACCAGTGAGACACTATACATATAGCCGCACTATCACCGAACACTATGCAGATAGCCACACTATCACCAGTGAGGCACCTTGCAGCTATAATATCACCAAGAGGAGTAGGAACGTCTAAAAAAGTGTGGGTGACAAACCCCCGTTTGATGTTGATTTTTACCATGCATCGCCAAAGCATTAATGTAACTTTCATGAAAAATGGGGGCCATGGCCCCCTGGCCCCCTGCTCCTACACCTATGCTAACACCCTGCAATGTGTCAAACGCGGATTTTTGACTGGCCAGCGACACTAGCACCACGCATCGGACGAAGCGTACACTAAGATGCCAAGTATGTATTTATTATATACAAAACGGAATCCAAGGTGTTGTTGAAAAACCATGTAGCATAATAGTAGTGTATCGCACTACCTTTCATTTCAGGTATGTTTCACTGGATTTCTGGACCGTCATTTTACTACTGAAGATGAACACAGTCATTACTCAATGTTCCAGCGGTGAACATCTGACGGGTTTTCTGGCATTTCGTTGTCATGCTAAAAAAATATATAGCTTTGGATGATAATGCAGATAATTACCTGTCGACTGATGTAAATTGCATCATCCTGCCCCACATGTTTGGGCCGTCACTTTAGCGTCGAAAATGAAAGCAGCCATTATTCAGAATTTGGAGGCGAACATCGGACCAGTGTTTTCCCTTTGCATTGTCTTGTTAAAAAGCATTGCATTTGGCGATAGTGCAGTTAATTATTTGTCGACTGATTGCATGTTAACGGTCGCGTCATAGTAGAAGTAGAAATTATAGAAGTAGAAGTTATCGTATAAATTATAAACGTCTTGATATTTCCACGGGCATGTTATTTTTTCTTCTTCACCCCAATCACCGCAGTTACATTGTGCCTGAAGCGTAGCGAGCGCGACCCTGTGCAGTCAGCCCACCAAATCCGACACAGACGAGCACATGGCCGCCGGCCGTACCTGGGGGCGTCGTTGACGAGCGCCAAGTTGCCGAAGTCGTCGCCATCGTTGAGCGTTGTGACCGTGCCCTTGCCGTGTATGACGACGTTCACTGAGCCCCTGAGGATGATGTACCAAGACTGGCCCTCGTCGCCCTGGTGGAACACTGAAACACGCCGAGAGGCGACAATACAACAGCATCACGACAAGCTGTACAGCAACGAGTCGGGACGCTGGCGACTCCCAAAACACACTCCGTGCGGCGCTCAGCCCGCTGCCAGATACCCTTACCGAGCGTGCCAGGGGCCCAGCTGACTGAGATCTTCACCCGCTGCTTAGTATGGTAATATATTCAAAATATTCCAGCTTTTCAGATGGTTGTTTTGGATCAGATGGAACTAGCACTAGCATACGTGTAGATTATCTGACCTGGGGATGGGTTGACCATTGTAGGTGCTCGCGCTGATTAGGACCATGCGGCCACGTGCCAATGCAATCATGTCAATGTTAAATCAATGTGTCTCTGCCATCCAAATGTATGTATGCTCTATACTCTAATGAACATACACTGAGAGTGTCTCACAATGCCCAGCATTGATGCCTACACGCGACCGTGGGACACGAGTTCCCACATGCTAACAAGCAGCGGGTATTTCTAACTCCGTGATATATTTTGCGGTCAAGGCCGGCCGTCTCGCGACTTGCTGACCCGCCGGCCGGCCGGTGCGTCCTCCCGTATTGTGCCAGCCCTGAGATGCGACTTGAAGCAACACCATCACTACTGAGACACTATATAGATAGCCACACAATCACTACTGAGACACTATACAGATAGCCACACCATCACTACTGAGACAATATATAGATAGCCACACAATCACTACTGAGACACTATACAGATAGCCACACCATCACTACTGAGACAATATATAGATAGCCACACAATCACTACTGAGACACTATGTAGACAGCCACACCATCATTAGTGAGACACTATATAGACACCCACACCATCACTAGTGAGACCCTATATAGATAGCCACACCATCACTACTGAGACACTATATAGATAGCCACACCATCACTACTGAGACACTATATTGATAGCCGCACCATCACTACTGAGACACTATATAGATAGCCACACCATCACTACTGAGACACTATATAGATAGCCACACCATCACTACTGAGACACTATATTGATAGCCACACCATCACTACTGAGACACTATATAGATAGCCACACCATCACTACTGAGACACTATATAGACAGCCACACCATCACTACTGAGACACAATATAGACAGCCACACCATCACTACTGAGACACTATATTGATATTCACACCATCACTACTGAGACACAATAGATAGCCACACCATCACTACTGAGACACTATATAGATAGCCACACCATCACTACTGAGACAATATATAGATAGCCACACAATCACTACTGAGATACTATACAGATAGCCATACCATCACTACTGAGACACTATGTAGACAGCCACACCATCATTAGTGAGACACTATATAGACACCCACACCATCACTAGTGAGACCCTATATAGATAGCCACACCATCACTACTGAGACACTATATAGATAGCCACACCATCACTACTGAGACACTATATTGATAGCCGCACCATCACTACTGAGACACTATATAGATAGCCACACCATCACTACTGAGACACTATATAGATAGCCACACCATCACTACTGAGACACTATATTGATAGCCACACCATCACTACTGAGACACTATATAGATAGCCACACCATCACTACTGAGACACTATATAGACAGCCACACCATCACTACTGAGACACAATATAGACAGCCACACCATCACTACTGAGACACTATATTGATATTCACACCATCACTACTGAGACACTATATAGATAGCCACACCATCACTACTGAGACACTATATAGATAGCCACACCATCACTACTGAGACACTATATAGATAGCCACACCATCAATTCTGAGACACTATATAGATAGTCACTGTTGCCGACAGACACTGCATGTCGCACTGTGGTCTGCCGTTCGCGGGCAGCCGCGACATCGAGCTGGACACCGCAGGTCTAGCGACGACGTGTTGGCTAGACCTGTGGGGCGTCCCTGTCGCGTCGCCCATATTTGTTCTGCGTATTTGCTGAACGCCGGCCGCGGCGCAGGTGCGATGTGTTTTGTGACCCGTCGACCCTTTTACACTGCATGTCGCGCGGTGGTCTGCCGTTGGCGGGCAGCCGCGACATCCGGCTAGACACCGCATGTCCAGCGAGACGTGTTTGCTCGACCGGTGGGGCGTCCCCGTCGCGTCGCCCGTATTTGTTCTGCCTATTTGTTGAACGCCGGCCGCGGCGCAGGTGCGGGTGTTATGCGACCCGTGACCCCTTTCTCTCCTTGTCTCAGCTGGCCCTTACCTTCATATATAAGCGGCGCGTTTCTGTCGTCTTCGTCAGATGCACTGCACCTCTGCCGTCTCGCCGTCGCCAATATAGAAATGAGTACTTTGAGCGAGTGTTGAAGTGATAAGTGGAACAGTGAGTGATCAGTGAAGTGAATTGAGGAACCACACGCAGCACTGCTCGTCACGGCTGGGGCACCGTGCCTGACTGTTTTTCCTGCTTTCTTTCCACGTTTTTCGTACTCCTTCATTTCCTAATGCCACTGCTCTCTTGAATTGGAGGGTTCCTTCACTCTTGAATTGGAGTGCTCTTATTTAGGTCCTAGCTCTCTTGAATTGGAGGGTTCCTTCACCCTTGAATTGGAGTGCTCTTATCTAGGTCCTAGCTCTCTTGAATTGGAGGGTTCCTTCACTCTTGAATTGGAGTGTTCTTGATTTTGGCCACTGCTCTCTTGAATTGGAGAGTTCCTTTGTCTCCCTTGAATTGGGGAGCTCTAACCTACAACCTCTATTATTACGTCCACCTTTATTTAGGTTACGTCGATTATTTCTTTATATTCTCCCATCACACATCTTTCCGACCTCTCACATTGCAATTATCTGTTCCTTTTCCTATTGTTATTCCAGTAAATTCCTTTCACATGGTATTCCCGCTTATTTCTCCCTCACTCTCTCTTCTATACCATTCTCTTTAGACCTCTTGGCCATTCTACCCAATGCTGCAGGGCGCCAACCACATATATACAGTCCACTATGAGCGGTTGAGCACGGCGTCCGCAACAGTCACACCATCACTACTGATACACTATATTGATAGCCACACCATCACTACTGAGACGCTATATAGACAGCCACATCATCACTAGTGAGACACTATATAGACTGCCACACCATCACTAGTGAGACACTATATACATAGCCACACCATCACTACTGAGACACTATACAGATTTCCACACCATCACTACTGAGACACTATGCAGATAGCCACACCATCACTACTGAGACACTATATAGACAACCACACCATCACTACTGAGACACTATATAGATAGCCACACCATCACTACTGAGACACTATATAGATAGCCACACTATCACTAGTGATACACCTTATAGATAGTCACACCATCACTACTGAGACACTATATAGACAGCCACACTACCACTACTGAGACACTATATAGACAGCCACACCATCACTACTGAGACACTATATAGATATCCGTGAGACACTATATAGATAGACACACCATCACTAGTGAGACACTATATAGATAGCCACACAATCACTACTGAGACACTATACAGATAGCCATGCCATCACTACTGAGACACTATGTAGACAGCCACACCATCACTAGTGAGACACTATATAGACACCCACACCATCACTAGTGAGACCCTATATAGATAGCCACACCATCACTACTGATACACTATATAGATAGCCACACCATCACTACTGAGACACTATATTGATAGCCACACCATCACTACTGAGACACTATATAGATAGCCACACCATCACTACTGAGACACTATATAAATAACCACACCATCACTGCTGAGACACTATATTGATAGTCACACCATCACTACTGAGACACTATATAGATAGCCACACAATCACTACTGAGACACTATATTGATAGCCACACCATCACTACTGAGACACTATATAGATAGCCACACCATCACTACTGAGACACTATATTGATATTCACACCATCACTACTGAGACACTATATAGATAGCCACAACATCACTACTGAGACACTATATAGATAGCCACACCATCACTACTGAGACACTACATAGATAGCCAAACCATCACTTCTGAGACACTATATAGATAGTCACACCATCACTACTGAGACACTATATTGATAGCCACACCATCACTACTGAGACACTATATAGACAGCCACATCATCACCAGTAAGACACTATATAGACAGTCACACCATCACTAGTGAGACACTATATACATAGCCACACCATCACTACTGAGACACTATACAGATTTCCACACCATCACTACTGGGACACTATGCAGATAGCCACACCATCACTACTGAGACACTATATAGAGAACCACACCATCACTACTGAGACACTATATAGATAGCCACACCATCACTACTGAGACACTATATAGACAGCCACACCATCACTACTGAGACACTATATAGATAGCCACACCATCACTAGTGAGACACCTTATAGATAGCCACACCATCACTACTGAGACACTATATAGACAGCCACACCATCACTACTGAGACACTATATAGATATCCGTGAGACACTATATAGATAGACACACCATCACTAGGAGACACTATATAGATAGCCACACCATCACTAGTGAGACACCTTATAGACAGCCACACCATCACTACTGAGACACTATATAGATAGCCACACCATCACTAGTGAGACACCTTATAGACAGCCACACCATCACTACTGAGACACTATATAGATAGCCACACCATCACTACTGAGACACTATATAGACAGCCACACCATCACTACTGAGACACTATATAGATATCCGTGAGACACTATATAGATAGACACACCATCACTAGTGAGACACTATATAGATAGCCACACCATCACTACTGAGACACTATATAGACAGCCACACCATCACTACTGAGACACTATATAGACAGCCACACCATCACTACTGAGACACTATATAGATAGCCACACCATCACTACTGAGACACTATATAGACAGCCACACCATCACTACTGAGACACTATATAGATATCCGTGAGACACTATATAGATAGACACACCATCACTAGGAGACACTATATAGATAGCCACACCATCACTAGTGAGACACCTTATAGACAGCCACACCATCACTACTGAGACACTATATAGATAGCCACACCATCACTAGTGAGACACCTTATAGACAGCCACACCATCACTACTGAGACACTATATAGATAGCCACACCATCACTAGTGAGACACTATATAGATAGCCACACCATCACTACTGAGACACTATATAGACAGCCACACCATCACTACTGAGACACTATATAGATATCCGTGAGACACTATATAGATAGACACACCATCACTAGGAGACACTATATAGATAGCCACACCATCACTAGTGAGACACCTTATAGACAGCCACACCATCACTACTGAGACACTATATAGATAGCCACACCATCACTAGTGAGACACCTTATAGACAGCCACACCATCACTACTGAGACACTATATAGACAGCCACACTATCACTAGTGAGACACTATATAGACAGCCACACCATCACTACTGAGACACTATATAGACAGCCACACCATCAATACTGAGACACTATATAGACAGCCACACCATCACTACTGAGACACTATATAGATAGACACACCATCACTAGTGAGACACTATATAGATAGCCACACAATCACTACTGAGACACTATACAGATAGCCATACCATCACTACTGAGACACTATGTAGACAGCCACACCATCACTAGTGAGACACTATATAGACACCCACACCATCACTAGTGAGACCCTATATAGATAGCCACACCATCACTACTGAGACACTATATAGATAGCCACACTATCACCAGTAAGACACTATACAGATAGCCACACTATCACTAGTGAGACACTATATAGATAGCCACACTATCACCAGTAAGACACTATACGGATAGCCACACCATCACTAGTGAGACACTATATAGATAGCCACACTATCACCAGTAAGACACTATACGGATAGCCACACCATCACTAGTGAGACACTATATAGATAGCCACACTATCACCAGTAAGACACTATACGGATAGCCACACTCACGTATGGTGCCAGCCTTGAGATGCGACTCGAAGACTATGACGCCAGCCAACTCCCGCTTCACAGAGTTGGTGAGGTGCGACAGCGCCTTGATATGCAGCAGCTCCTCGTACACCATCTCCAGGTCCTCACGTGAGCGCTGGTTGGACCTGCCGTGCGGTGTCGGGGTCATGTCGGCTCTGTGTGAAGGTATAAAGGTCAGTTCCTGTCGGATGTGGGGCTGTGGGAATGTGGACTCATTGACATTGCCTGATCATACAGCATGACGGCGTCGACATTTTCAGGCTGAAAAACAGCATGCAAGCACTGGTAGTGGAGGGGATTGGGGGAGGGTGTTGTCCATTCTTCTGTTATTTTTTAAAATCTTGAACAGAAGGGATAACGCGAAATACCTCTCCAGCAGGGCAGCCGACCATGGTGGAAACACCTAAGGATGGATTTGAAGTTAACATGTTTCTAGGTTTCTTCTAGGAAATTTCATCCCACACAGCGGCAGAATTTCCCCATTAGGGACAGCTCAGGGAGTTGGAGCATTGCATATGAACTTGGAACAGATTCAGTACTGGAGTTGACAATGAAGTTTCTGCCTGGGTGGCTCGTTGTAATTAACTGGATGGGCATGATGAGGCGAAATCCGTATAATTATTCTACAAATCGCATGCAGTTTGCTTCAGGCCAATTCTTTCAATGAAAACAAATGCATGCGACAATTAACACCTCCAAGCTTTTCGGAGAAATTCCAGAAGTTTTGACAGCACTACAGTGAATTGTATATTCGACGGATTTCAGATAATTCATTAAAGTCACCCAGAGCATATGTGAGGAACAGAGACAAATACCGCAGCCCGTGTCAGCGGCATCATGATCTACTCATTATGTGAGGAACAGAGGGAATACCGCAGACCATGTCAGCGCATCATGACCTACACATTATATGAGACACATATAGGAATATCGTAGCCCCTGGCAGAGCATCATGGCCTACTCATTGTGAGGCACAGAGAGGAATACAGCTACAACAGCACGGTCACAGACACAGCTCCAGCACACAGCTACAGCAGCAGCACGCACAGACACAGCTACAACAGCACGACCACAGACACAGCTCCAATACACAGTTACAACGGCACGAAGCACAGACACAGTTCCAATACACAGCCACAACAACACGATGTACAGACACGGCTACAGCAGTACGGCGCACACACACAGCTCCAACACACAGCCGCAGAAGCACGGGACACAAACAGCTACAACACACAGCTACAGCAGCACGGGACACAGCCACAAGTTTAGCTTCACTTTTTATCGGGTAAAATAATTAATTTTGTAGCAATCACCTGCACTTACAGAAGAATCCTGGTGGAGCCCCAAATAGTAAATTGAGGGAATTGGAGGCGATTCATTCTCATCGACGCATTAATACGGCGACATATCACAACGGCTCCCACGAACCAGAGGCTGCACTGTCAATCTATATCTAACTGGCAGCCCTGCTCATTCCCCAGTAACGACACTGCTATAGCGGTTGGCTGGCCGACGTCCCAGAAGCCGCGATTGTGGCGGCTCGGCGACACCCGACGACTCGGGTTTTATCGCTCAGGTCAGGCCACACGTGATGAAGCGGTCCCAGCGGACACCTGACACATAAAGTGGTCCTGAATTTTAAAACACATTCTGATGAAACGGCTACCGGCGTTGTATCTTGGAGGTGTGCCGACGCTTCATCGGAAGGTGGAGGCCCCAGCTCCCTGAGTAGCTCTTGCCACGATACTGTGCCGCATAACTTATTGGGTTGACATGATGCTGTGCCGCACAACTTACTGGGTTAACACGATGCTGTGCCGCACAACTTACTGGGTTGACACGATGCTGTGCCGCAAACTTATTGGGATGACACGATGCTATGCCGCACAACTTACTGGTATGTTGTTATGTCATTCAACGTCACAGGCGAACTAATCCATCTATCTCCTCTATGGAAGGGAGGAGGAAGCAGCAAATGAACTCCCTCTCTCCATATCTCTCTGTATCTGTCTCTGTCTCCAGGGTATTTGCATTTCCTGTACTTTGAAGCTTTGGGAAACCTGAGGGAGCATGCTTCATTGGATCTACAAGTGATAATCGTTCGAAAAAGTATTAACTATACTGGCTCAGTGTTTAGATGCCACCAGAACATGATGGTTAACCAGTGATTCGCCGTTTGTTAATTAATGTCTTCGACACCCACGATGTGTCGAAGTAGTCACCGGGTACACGAAGCTGGATACCAATGGCCTCATCGTTCAGTCGCATATTGGCACACTCCCAGTTTCCCCGTGTCCAACAATACGGAACTCATGTTTCCTGAGTATCTGAAATCTCACAATTTACCATAGACTGGGGAAGCACGTTTGCACAATCACTGTGCGTGTGGTGCCGGCGGTACGGTGGTTAATTCGATGCCACGTGGGGCAGTGTTCTCATGATCAAAGCCTTGCTGTCTTGAAAGCGGCTCCAATTGGCAATGGATTTCTGACCCACTCACGGTCAGCCACTGACACAGTGTCACTCACTGGCCAAGGTCAGTGACACGCGTCAGATGCGGGACACAACGTGCCACGGCACGGCACTCACGGGTCACTCACGGTCAGCCAGTGGCCAAGGTCGGTGACACACATCAGATGCGGGACACAACGTGCCACGGCACGGCACTCACGGGTCACTCACGGTCAGCCAGTGGCCAAGGTCGGTGACACACATCAGATGCGGGACACAACATGCCACGGCACGGCACTCACAGGCCACTCACGGTCAGCCAGTGGCCAAGGTTGGTGACACACATCAGATGCGGGACACAACATGCCACGGCACGGCACTCACAGGCCACTCACGGTCAGCCAGTGGCCAAGGTCGGTGACACACATCAGATGCGGGACACAACATGCCACGGCACAGCACTCACGGGTCACTCACGGTCAGCCAGTGGCCAAGGTCGGTGACACACATCAGATGCGGGACACAACATGCCACGGCACGGCACTCACAGGTCACTCACGGTCAGCCAGTGGCCAAGGTCGGTGACACACATCAGATGCGGGACACAACGTGCCACGGCACGGCACTCACAGGCCACTCACGGTTTGCGAAGGATCAGTCTGATGAGTGCGTCTGGAGCGCGCTGCTGGAGCGCGGCCAGCGCGGCCGGCAGCTGGGACTCGGCTTCGCGCCGCTCGCCAGACGTCGGGTTCATGGATCCCATCACGTCCACGTCGTCTCGGAACCGGTAGAACAGGTACTTGTCGCGGAACGGGTGCTCCCGTGTCACTGCAACATCACACGTGTCACTGCAACATCACACGTGTCACTGCGACATCACACGGGTCACTGCGACATCACACGTGTCACTGCAACATCACACGTGTCACTGCGACATCACACGTGTCACTGCAACATCACACGTGTCACTGCGACATCACACGTGTCACTGCGACATCACACGTGTCACTGCGACATCACACGTGTCACTGCGACATCACACGTGGCACTGTGACATCACATGTGTCACTGCGACATCACACGTGGCACTGCGACATCACACGTGTCACTGTAACATCACACGTGCAACTGCAACACCACACGTGTCACTGCAACATCACACGTGTCACTGCAACACCACACGTGTCACTGCGACATCACACGGGTCACTGCAACATCACACGTGTCACTGCGACATCACACGTGTCACTGCAACATCACACGTGTCACTGCGACATCACTGCAACATCTATTCAGCCTTCGCCTGTGTGTACTGTTTGGAAAGTAATTCAAAATATAGGTCAATCAGGTAAAATCAGGCCAGCTTGCACGAGGTCAGGTCATCTAAGGTCATCCGTTTATCATCCAGTATCATGCCCCACGACTTAGGCAGCGCTGAAACCGAATTCAGGTGTCATTTGGCGAGCAACAGCAACGTTCTGCATAATATGGCATTGTGTAGAATATATACGATGTGACCTGACCTTATGCCATTGACCTTTCACACAAAAGGTAACCCAGAATGCTTATGTTATGCTCTGTATCATTCTTAGATGAAAGAATTGCCCCCAAATCGAATTTCCTCACTGAATACGACACAATATATGGAAATTGACCTGATCTCAGGTCAGTAACTTTGACCTTAAAGAACACTTCCAGATAGGAATTGGTTTGTCTTGATGCAAAGACAGCATTCTATGAGTTTGGTAATTATATGTTGCAGCTACTCTGATTGGCGGCACTTTGAATATTTTGGAACATCCTTCCCTTTGACTCGTTACAATCCAATGGCGTTTGATGACGTGGACCTGATTTTGTTGACAAAACATGCAAAACAGATGCATGCTAAACTAAGAATAATTTAGTATCTCTGCGTCCACTCGTTCGGCCGCTATCGCGGGACACACGACGGGGAAGTTCTCGAGAGTCCCCTCCCCCGGCACCGCCAGGGTTAATACATTTTGCACTATTTCATTAGCGCAATATCACGAAGCATGCTCTGGTTGCTTAATAATAAATTGTTCGATAAAAGTTGCAATAGTGCAATTCTTCAGATATTGGTCTGAGCATACTAGTGATACAAAACACTTAACATAGCGCTTGGTAGATGACAGAGAGCGGCTGTCTGTTACAGCGGCAGGCATGGCCGGTTCACATAGCGCTTGGTAGATGACAGAGAGCGGCTGTCTGTTACAGCGGCAGGCATGGCCGGTTCACAGGGCGCTTGTTAGATGACAGAGAGCGGCTGTCTGTTACAGCGGCAGGCATGGCCGGTTCACAGGGCGCTTGTTAGATGACAGAGAGCGGCTGTCTGTTACAGCGGCAGGCATGGCCGGTTCACATAGCGCTTGGTAGATGACAGAGAGCGGCTGTCTGTTACAGCGGCAGGCATGGCCGGTTCCACGCTACCGCCACACGGCAACGACCTCGGCAGCTCCACAAGACCTGTTATGGTTGTGGTTATTGGTTTTACGACACGTCGACCGTTGAGCCATATAGCGCCGCCAATCTCTCACGCCGATTGGTAGCGGGCGAAGAGTAGCGACAGGTGAGATTCGAACCCACAATCTTTCGATTGCGAGACGAGCATCTTACCCCTAGACCACTCGTCCCCCCCCCCACAAGACCTGTATCCAGGGGTAGTGTTTTATACGTTTTTGTAGGAGCACCCTGCACAATTCCCCACATCATGTCAGCCAAAGTACCAGTAGCAAGCTGTTAATACGCATTAGTCACTGGGACAGGACATTTCCATTGCCATCCCCCAAAAGGGCAGGATCGTGCAGGATGGTATGGAGTAACTTGATGCACATGCTTTTAACACTATGTTTCTTTGTCTACGAGAAACACTGTACCAATTTAATGCTATCTCAAATTAATTCCATCATCCTACAATCCTACCTTTCAGAGAAGAGTGGATCCATGAAAAGGTAGATGTATGACGATTATGAGGTTATTGGTCCAGACTAGATCAGGTTATGTTTATTTCGACCGATTAGGTAGCTGATCAAGCCTAACATAAAACAATCCAAATAATTAATGGTCACCACAAAATATACCTTACATGGATGTACTCATTTGAGAAAGGTCAGGATTGCAGGATGATATGAATTCAATTATGTTAACATTAATTTGGTACTGTTCTCTTCACGGAGGGGGAGGAACAACAAGGTGAACCACAAACTGTTCACCACACCTCAGATTTTGATTAAAATGGATGTACGAAGTTATCTACGGCAAACGATTACGATTATCAGGCTTTTTAGTGTCTAGTTCGGTGGTGGTTGTGACTTTGCGACGCACTCAGCAGCTGAGGCCAGTTGGCGTCGTCCTGACAGGAATGGGGGGTACCGCGGCGAATCGAACCAGTACCTCTGGCTTGCCAGACGTTCAGCTTAACCACTTAGCTACCGACGCCCTAGTGTCTAGGTCAAGGGGATTAAGAAACACGATATAGGAAAACTTGAGGTTAAGAAGAAAATTAATGTAGCAAATCAGTTATTTTTTTAGTGGTAGCAATTAGCTAAAATATACATATATATATATATATATATATGCCATTTTAAAGTGGAAGATCTGACCAATGCAATAACATAAGTGTGGCCTTCTAACGTCAACATTTCACCCCGTGAACTCGTATCATTTCATTGATGTCGTGGCCATTAAAAAAAAAATCCTATGTTGATGTTTTTATCTTTTCAGCTGATGGATTCCCAATCAATTCTCTATCTGATGACGAAATGCCTTTTTTGTAAAGCCGAATCCGTAATGGGTCAGAGAGGTCAAATGTTAGGGCCGGACATGTGCTCCAGATAATGGTGTTTTCATGATTAGGAGCATAGTCGATATGGATGACGTTTAAGAGCTACTCTGCAAAGATCACAATGGTAATATTTTCCAGTACGCCAGGGGTCAAGAAGGTCACATGTGGGCCAGTGTCCTGACCTCGATACAGTGGATTTGTGTGTATGATACAAGTGGTCGATATGGATCTCATTGTAAAGCCATTATAGGTCATGAGATAGGTCACGAGAATAGGTCTCGAGAAAATCGGGCTTGCATCAGAGGTGACGGTGGTCACATCGGGTCACATCGGGTCAGCGACCTGCCGTTAAGGTCACGGTGGTCACATCGGGTCACGGTGCCATCAGAGGTCACGGTGGTCACATCGGGTCACATCGGGTCACATCGGGTCAGCGACCTGCCGTTAAGCTGAAGCTTGAGGTGTGCATTATAGAAGGTATTCGATGTGGGTGTCGTTTGCGAGCACTTTGTTTGGAGAGAAAAACAGGGCCATAAACGTGGCAAAAGGTCACATAGGTCACATTGCTCATTTTGAAAAAAGATATTACGGTGTAGGGTGCCTTGCAGGATTTGGTCTCGGTCTGGTCTTGTCGTGCCGCTTGGGCCATTTAAACTGTGTGCGAAGCGCTATCGACCCTCGGCCGTCACCATTTTAAGACGCCATTTTAGGTGTTGGTGGAAGCCGCTTTGTGGCCAGCTACGTCCCTGAACATAAAGTGAACAGGAAAGTAGTATAACCTGACGAGTCCGACGACATTAGTAGGTTCCATCCTGGCAGGTGGATGCTATAACCGTTCCAGATGCAAAAGACACGAAATGTGCAGTACAAAGGCGACTGCTTGTGGGCAATCTTCGTGAACTGTACACGTTTTTCAAGAAGGAAATGACAGCCTTGAAATGACCTTTGCGTGTCCGAGTTTTCACCATTGCGTGCTGACCGACAGCTGGGCACTCATAACGTCTGGGTGGAGGGTGTTGATTTCTGAAAATTATTGGGGAGCACAATACATGGAGGCAATGGCCAGGCCCACATGGATTGATGGGGGGGGGCACACTTCATAGGGTTTCATGTTAAGAGTTGGAATTATTGCGGGAGGGAAAAGCCAACATTGAGAGGGCACTCGCCTCCTCAAAAGTATACAAAACAACACCCATGTTTGTGTGCGATCTGCTTATCGTTGCACGTTCATTGATGTGCTTCCAGCCGCCAACCGTGAGGAGTGAAAGCGTGAAAACATTCACGCTTAGTATGCCGTTTCGCAGCTGACGCGTCGCCACTTTATCGCTCAGGTGCAATCACGTTACTGGAAGCATCTGTGTGACTCTCTTTCTCTCTGACAGTGAGACGGTCGTTACGGCAATCTAAGCTGGTCACTAGATGGGTAAATCATAGCCCTTCGGCATCCCTTGAAGACTGTGAATCGTGCCGCAGCACTCATATTTCAGTTGTATTTCTTTCAGCGTCCAAAATGTGCAGTGTGGCCGACAAGCCTGCAGCGCGATTAAGTGATCCGCTTCTCGTGACGAGTATAAAAAGACTTAAACCCCTTATAAAGCTAGATGGAAAGACAGCACGCTAGTAGAGAGAATGCTATATCTGCAGATGCCGACCACTGTGTACGCCGCGTCCGTAACGGACATGCATAACCCCGAAAATTGTAATGCTGTGTTGAACTTTGGAGGATCATGCACATGATGTACATACGGACCTGTGCTGTTCCTGATTCGTTTTTAGCTAAATGTGCTTGTACCTGAAATGTGCTGTGTGATATGAATCAACTTCCTAAGAAATGGAAGGATTTCATTGAAATATTTTATTTTACAAGGCGAACGGGGCTTTTGACGCAAATCTTCATTTCAAGGTTAGATCAATGTGCCTACCTATGGGACCTCTGAAATCTCACATAACAGGTTTTTGGCAGTGTCATGCTCTCTGAACAGACCGTTTTCAATGACACCCGTACGAAATATGTTCTATAATGCACGCACAGACTTCATTTTGGAGTCATGTCACTGACTCACGTGTGACCTCTGTGACTACTGACACACTTACATTAGTGACTATCGTAGTCGTTGTTGTTGTTGCTTGGGTTGGGTCAGCCTGCCCCCGCGTAGGTGATATCGGTTGTTGCTATGCGCTGTGATGGGTTTTCTTAGCATGATATCTTGCGGGCTGTGCTGCGTGTTTGTGTATAGTAGGTATGTTCATGGAGAGGGCGAAGGAGCCCCACCACCCTGGAGGATCGGATGGGCCCCTTAAGGCGTCGGTGCAGGGAGCCATTACGGGCCCCCTTGGCCGACATGAAGGGCCCCTGGACCGACGAAAGGAGCCCGGGCAAACAGAAAGGGTCTGCGGTTGATGAAGAGGGCCATCTCAACGGAGATGTTCCTCGGGAAGATGTCGAGGGCCCTTGACTGGGCTTATATGAAAGGCTTCTAGATTGATTCAGGGGGCTCCGGATCGTAGGAAGGGCCCCCGGGGTGACGGAGAGGGTACCTAGCAAATATGAAGGACACTTGGGCTGACGGCGGAGCCCAAGCCGAAGAAAGGGCCTGACCTGATCGACAGGGACCACACGTATGAAAAGGGGCTTCCGACTTGCCGGAAAAGGCCTTGGGTCGTTAAAGAGAGCCCATGAGACAACATAAAGGGGTCTTAGTTGCCGGAGAGGACATCGGGCCGTCAGAAAGGGCCCTTGGACCGACGGATGTGGCGAAGCCGTACAAGGGCCCCTGTCCTGATGGAGTGACCCTAACTGTTGAAAGAGGGCTTCGGGCCCGACAGAGGAGGCCACGGATCGCTAAGGGGGCCCCTGCGCCGACGAAGAAGACTCCTAGCTGTAGGAGGACACCGGGCTGCCGGAGAGGGCCTAGAGCCGGCATGAAGGGCCCCTGGCCCGACGGAGGGGGCCGGAACCGTACAAGGGGCCCCTTGCGTGATAGAAGAGGCCCAAGCTTTTGAAAAGGGGACTGCGGCAGGATGGAGCGTGTCATGAACCGTGCAAGAGGGTCCCTGAACCAACGTTTGGGATTCCCGGGCCGGACGTGCAGGGCCACTGGGTCGGCATTGGCTGACGCTGATGGAGAGGGGCTCAGAGCTAACAGCGGGCCTCAGGCCGATAAAGAGACTCCCGAGCTAAGGATACGATCCGGGCCGAAGCGGACCAGTCCCGGCGCGACGTAAAGGGCCTCTGAACCCATGGCGGACCTGGGCCGTTAAAGGGCCTCTGAACCCATGGCGGACCCGGGCCGTTAAAGGGCCTCTGAACCCATGGCGGACCTGGGCCGGTAAAGGGCCTCTGAACCCATGGCGGACCTGGGCCGTTAAAGGGCCTCTGAACCCATGGCGGACCCGGGACGTTAAAGGGCCTCTGAACCCATGGCGGACCTGGGCTTAAAGGGCCTCACGGTGAACCCATGGCGGACCCGGGCCGTTAAAGGGCCTCTGAACCCATGGCGGACCCGGGCCGTTAAAGGCCCCCTGAACCCATGGCGGACCCGGGCCGTTAAAGGGCCTCTGAACCCATGGCGGACCTGGGCCGTTAAAGGGCCTCTGAACCCATGGCGGACCCGGGCCGTTAAAGGGCCTCTGAACCCATGGCGGACCTGGGCCGGTAAAGGGCCTCTGAACCCATGGCGGACCCGGGCCGTTAAAGGACCTCTGAACCCATGGCGGACCTGGGCCGGTAAAGGGCCTCTGAACCCATGGCGGACCCGGGCCGGTAAAGGGCCTCTGAACCCATGGCGGACCTGGGCCGTTAAAGGGCCTCTGAACCCATGGCGGACCTGGGCCGTTAAAGGGCCTCTGAACCCATGGCGGACCCGGGCCGGTAAAGGGCCTCTGAACCCATGGCGGACCTGGGCCGTTAAAGGGCCTCTGAACCCATGGCGGACCTGGGCCGTTAAAGGGCCTCTGAACCCATGGCGGACCTGGGCCGTTAACACGCGCACTGGAGGGGGGGGGCGAAATCCGCCCACCCCTCCGGTTTTTCGCAAATAACTGCAGATTTTACCGGTCGATATACGCAATTTTCGGTATACCTGCCTAGAAATGAACGACACGTCGTTTAAAGCAAGAAAATTGAAATCGGCCGAAAATTTTTCAAGTTAGGGGCCGCTAAAGTCAAAAAATGTTTTAGCGCCAGACCACCAAAATCGGCGCTGATGCGCTTCCAGTATACTGACAAAAGGGAAGTGTTCTAGGCAACACTAGCGACTTGTTTGATGCATATTGATATGCTGTATAGTTTCAAGGTCATGTTAGGTCACCAAGGTGAAGTCAGGTCAAGTTCATGACAGGTTAATGGAACCAAACTTGATCAACTGGAATGTTGCCATAAATGCACTACTGGTTGTCATTTGTACTGTTTGTCATTGCGTTTCCATACTTTATTCATGTACTTCACTCCCTTCTTCACGAAGCCGATTGCTCCGAGCTGCCCGACGGAGCAGTCGGGCGGGCGGCCGGTTCCGGTAACTGGAACAGGTAACTGACCTGATAAAGTGGTGCTATATAGGTGACCTGAGGTCAAATGTTGGGTCTAGCATCCGCATTGCATCATTAGTAATGTCCAAGACATCATTCATGCCCATTTTTGAGCATTTAAACACAATCACAGGGATCCATAACGATGACAAGCCAAGCCACGCAAAACCGGAAAATTTTGCCAATCTGACCTCATTTGACCTTGAAGATATTGACCTAAGGTCACGAAAATTGCACACAATAGAGTTCACTACCGTGCCCATCCACCCTGCGAATTTCGTTCCTCCAGCTTTACTAGGAGCCGAGATCTTAGGGGGGGGCGGAATCCGCCCCCCCCCCTCCAGTGCGCGTAATTCTCAGAGGCCCTCCAGGGCGCGTGTTAAAGGGCCTCTGAACCCATGGCGGACCTGGGCCGGTAAAGGGCCTCTGAACCCATGGCGGACCTGGGCCGTTAAAGGGCCTCTGAACCCATGGCGGACCTGGGCCGTTAAAGGGCCTCTGAACCCATGGCGGACCCGGGCCGTTAAAGGGCCTCTGAACCCATGGCGGACCTGGGCCGTTAAAGGGCCTCTGAACCCATGGCGGACCTGGGCCGGTAAAAAGCAGTGGCGTTTCTAGGGGGTGGAGGTGCACCCGCCCCCTAGCGAGTCCGATGGAGCCCTCCAGGCGACCGCCCTGAGGGGCACAAATGTAACCGGGGAATATTGAAACGCATCTAACAACTTGTGTGGAAAGGGCCCTTGAGACCTGAAAACGTCCACCCTGAGAGCTGGCAAGGGCAGTCAAGAAGTGAGAGAGCCCGCCCGAGAGTTGAAATGCGTATTGTAGTTGGAAGGAACAGTCTCAGTTGGAACGGGTCCCTAACAGCTGAGGAATACACAGGACGCCTGAAGGCCGGAGAGGGTTTGGACTTGGGGTTTGCAAGGGCCCCTGAGGAATGAACAGGACTCCTATGAGCTGAAGAGACTAGTGAGGGTCCATCTCAGATCTGAAATGCTCCCAAGATAGACAGGAATCTGGCTGCTAGAGACAGTAGTCTGGCTGATGGCATTGAGTGCCACTGGGCGTCACTGAGTCTGGACTGGGATGCTCAAGAGGTTTGCAAGGGGTCCCTATGAAACGAACAGGGTCTCTGTTGAAGGTCGACTCACGCCGAATCAAGACAATCCCCTCATGACATCAGCAAATGCATCACAATCCACTATAAAAACACAATCACCACTGCATGGAGGAAGGACGAAAAGGCAATACGCTTGTCGGCAATACGACAGTGTCTTGAACAAAATATCGCGCCTGTCCAGCATGATCACAAAATTTGTTTCGCTGTTTCCTACCAGACACCAAAAACAGCATACATCGTTCTAAGCAAAAACACCTTCAAACCTACCACATTGCAACAAACCGACGCAGTATATCGCTTCAAGTGCATTACCGGGAACTGCGAAATCTGTAACGTATACCACATTGGCCACACAGCTACGACATTCAGCCGCCGCCTCATCATGCATCTCCGGGAGGGTGACCCAGAAAGTCATCCAGAAAGTCAACTTTCAACAGAGCACAGCACACATCTCACCAGAAACCTATTCACAGCTAACACTTCCATCCTGCTACACTGTCGTGATCAGCGGCGCCTGGCGGCAGCTGAAACCATCTGCATCCGTGAAACAGCCTTCCCCATCAATGCAGATACAAAGACACACATGCATCTGCCCCTATATGATAGACACCTACCGCCAGCAAAAGTGCATGAGTGTTCTTCATGCTTGTGAAGTGCTGTGTGCATCATGACTATATTGCATTATGTATTGTGTACCTTGTATTGTGGCTATTGCATGTCCTGATTAGCGTATTTCATAAAATATCCATTGTTCTCAAACCGTTTTTCAGTGAATGCATTGGTTGGACATTGTCTTTGGAAGTGCACATTCTCACAGAGAGAATAACCCAGGTTGAGAACCTTCACATAAGAAGAAAGCAAATTCGCACACCTTGGCCTGCTATTACTTCTACAATGAAGTCAATAAGTCGGCACTGACATTGACGGCACTCGTGCTCTGCGTAGCGGGCTCGTGTTTTCAGTAGCATACTCGTGCTATTCGTAGCGAAGGCACTGGCAATAACGCGGCTGTCGAAGCGGCGGCTTTGCGCATTCTGGCTCACTTGGAAGACTGGCACAAAAACGGACAAGTTCTGTACGGCTGGCGTGCGGGACGGGCGCCAGATACGTGTAGGTTTCCAACACGTGAGGTCAGACCGTCTGTGAGACTCCACTCATGTTCGCAGCTAATATCGGATGCCGAACATCCAGTCATCTGGTTGTTTTCAGTCGGTCAAGGGTGCTCACAACTGGCATAACAGCTGACGAGAGTCGCCTGGTCTGTCGACACAGACTTCGTGACACGCACCACTACACCGAGCGATAAACCCGACCCGGATATTTAAGCGAGCTGCGAGCCACATGATGTCAGGCCAACTGCGCGTGGCATAACTGCAATGGGTACGGCAGCCGGCTACGGCATAACTGCAGTGGGTACGGCACCTAGCTACGGCATAGCTGCAGTGGATACGGCAGCCAGCTACGGTATAGCTGCAGTGGATACGGCATAACTGCAGTGGGTACGGCAGCCAGCTACCGCATAACTGCAGTGGGTACAGCAGCCAGCTACGGCATAACTGCAGTGGGTACGGCAGCTAGCCTCAGGTACAACAACAGTCAAAATGGAACAGAGCCGCGGCTGGAGCACCACATTCTATGCAACTGCAAGCGTGAGCACTGAGTAGACGCATCGCTCCCTTTCACGAGGCTGGAGAGCAGCTGACGCCAAACGAGGAGTGTGAACACTGAGTAGACGTGTCGCGTCCTTCCACGTGACTGGAGGGCAGCTGACGCCAAACGAGGAGCGTGAACAGTGAGTAGACGTGTCGCGTCCTTCCACGTGACTGGAGGGCAGCTGACGCCAAAGGAGGAGCGTGAACAGTGAGTAGACGTGTCGCGTCCTTCCACGTGACTGGAGGGCAGCTGACGCCAAACGAGGAGCGTGAACACTGAGTAGACGTGTCGCGTCCTTCCACGTGGCTGGAGAGCAGCTGACGCCAAACGAGGGGCATAATCATGCTTGCTTTCGATGAGTTCCGTGAACGGAACAGGTAGGAGGTCGTGCGTGAACTGTGTTCCGCAGATTTCGGCGCGTTTTTCAACATATCATTAATTTTAGCGAGCAGCGATGCCCGTTACACAGGTTCCTTAGCCAGCTGTTATGAGCGATGCTTCTTCAGTTAGAAGAGTAGCTCAGTATTCCAAAGTAAATTATAATTCTGGTACAGATAATATATTCCAACAAATGCCAATATTTCATAGCACATCATGCGCAATAGCACATCTATTGCGCATGATGTGCGATTAAATATTAGTTATGGGTGATCTCAACAATGGGGGGGGGGGGGAGATAAAAAATCCCCTTTCGTCTAACAATTGAAGTGCGTAATTTGACCGTTTTCTTTCCGGGGAATGTTTGACAGCCCACCTGCAGATATTGCATGGTCATGATCACAAAAAAAACTCGCACGCACATACGCACACGCTCCACATCTATTCTTCTGCATTATCACATCTGAAGAGTGTTGTTAGCAACATGCAGGCAGGATGTCCGTGTTCGAGGACGATGTCCGTGTTCGAGGACGTTTCAAATGTTCGATCTAAGTCCCCCCCCCTCCGCACAAGCCTGTGATGGCACACATGTCTGTTCCATCCGATGCCATGCAAGATCTTACCCGGAAACCGCTGAATCTACCCGAGAGCACTGGCAACTTATACATGCAGGCCTCATCCAACAAATCATGGTGGCATTCTTCCGGGAAAATTGCTCGCCAGCAGCACCCAGTCAATTGAGTCTGCCTCTGCACGGCCGACTGGCTTCACATATCCACATTTGCACGGCGGCTCGGTGCCGTCGACAGAGCCATATGTTGCATCACGGCTGGAGAGCCGCACAGCAGCCACAATATCCGACCAGCCACATAGCCGCGGTGCATGGCGCTGCCGATCCCGGGCGCAGGCAGAGCTGTGCAATACATGAGTGTGATGGTAGTGATCGCGTGTGTGGACGGCCCACACATGGTGCCTGCAGTGATGCGCAACCAGGCCCACACATGGTGCCTGCAGTGATGAGCAACCAGCCCACACATGGTGCCTGCAGTGATGCGCAACCAGCCCACACATGGTGCCTGCAGTGATGAGCAACCAGCCCACACATGGTGCCTGCAGTGATGAGCAACCAGCCCACACATGGTGCCTGCAGTGATGAGCAACCAGGCCCACACATGGTGCCTGCAGTGATGAGCAACCAGGCCCACACATGGTGCCTGCAGTGATGAGCAACCAGGCCCACACATGGTGCCTGCAGTGATGAGCAACCAGCCCACACATGGTGCCTGCAGTGATGAGCAACCAGCCCACACACGGTGCCTGCAGTGATGAGCAACCAGGCCCACACATGGTGCCTGCAGTGATGCGCAACCAGGCCCACACATGGTGCCTGCAGTGATGAGCAACCAGCCCACACATGGTGCCTGCAGTGATGCGCAACCAACAGCGCTTCAGAGCAGTTTCGGTATGTGCTGTCATGGTGCCAATGGTGCAGTGTGTATTGATGTAATACGCTAACGAGCAACAGGAAGTACAGTTCGGCCGCCAGAGTCAGTCTATGACTATGTCTATGTCTACAGTCCAGAGGACTATGTCTGTAGTCCTCTGAATGTTTTGTGTGGGCTATCCGAATGCCCTGCTGGAGCCAATTCGAATCGCTTCGTCTTCACATTTTCAAATCATAGCTAGATTTCACCCGGCTGAAATGTGTTCGGTAAATTATGATCATGGATAACATGACAGCCTAAAACTTATAAACTTCCCGGTCGAAATTACAGAATGCAGATGCTGTCTCGATTCGGAATTGTCATGAGCGGACCATAGACCCGCTAACGCTCTTCATCTCCGTCATTATCACAGATTACCAAATCTGCAAGTGACAAACATCTGGGAATATATATGGGACAAGTTTAACGACAAACATCTGGGAATAACTCTGGAATAAACCTAGCGACAAACATCTGGGAATAACTCGGGGACAAACCTAGCGACGCACATCTGGGAATAACTCGTGGACAAACCTAGCGACACTCTCCGGGCAACCGAACAACTCCATAAGAAAACATTGCGCGCAACTTCACAGGAACTTGAGAAAGCGAGCTCGGATATACGGCTAGTATTGCGCCTGAGCTCAGACCGAGTACCGGAACCGGCCAAGTTTCCGCCCAAAGTTTGGCAGTGGAAGCCAAGTTTCTACCCACTGGACACAGAGAGTGTTGGTTATCTCAGCGGCTCGCAGTGCGGCTGGACACTTTCCAGACGTGCCAGGTTGTTAGGTGCTGAATGAATGGTGAAATGCCGATCTTTAGCTGACTGCACCACGGTGAAATGCCAACTTGTTTCGATCACATAATTGGCTACAAAGTTAGCCAGGGGAAACTCCCACTTCTAGCAAGTAGTCAGTGTGCCCAAAAGCTCGAATAAACAGCTAACCATTGAACAAGCTCATGTGAAGGTTTCTGATTTTCTTCAGAAGTAATGGAACACTAGCAAATAATAACAACTCGTGCCCTACCCTACCTAGCCTCAATTCCAAGCTGACATTTTATTCGCCAAGTTTGGCTCTGCCATTGCCGCTGCACTGTCAGCCACGGCCTATGTGCCACATCAGGCCGATGCAAAGCTATGCCATAACATGATGGATGCGCCTGATTAGGTATGACTTCTGTCCAGCTAGCCACTTTTCACCACCTATGTCCAGGAGAGCAGACGCAGGTTTTACGTAGCTTGTATGATCTTACAAGTGAAGTTAGGACAGCCAGCGTTACTTAAAAAACGTATCTTGGGTATTGACAACATTTTCCGGATGAAAGCTCGACTGGCTAAATTGTGTATTATGGGGTAAATCATAGCCAATAGTTAGAAATGCAATTTCATCGCGCTGAAAGCTTCAAATAACTAGCATGTAAATATTAAGTTGGAAAGGGCTAACTGACTTCGCAGAACCATAACTAAGCGAGTATCGATGTGCCATCAATTGTTTTTGTGCAACAACTAAATGCCTCGGCATCTCATCTAAATTGATATGGTATTGCAAGTGATGTTCAATAATGTGACCATAATAAACGTCAATAATTGTAAGAGTATCATAGGTAATATTCAGTTATCTTAGTTTGCAATAATTACTGAAACAACAATTATTGAAGGGGTGGAACAGTGCAACACTATTCCCAGCGAACTGGTCAACCACCGACAACTAGATTGAGTCGAGATCTCAAGCGCTTACTGTGCGATGCACAAGATTAACCTGCCCCGTCTCGGGCGGTGGGGCATTTTACGGCCCTCCCCCTAAGGTTTCTGCACGAACAGTGAAGAAACAGCGCGCGGCAGCGCGCCGAAATTTCTCATTCCCGACGGCCCTCAGTCTGAGTGACTGGCCTTGGTCCAGTCTCATGGCCTGGATGCAGCATATTGCCGACGGCCTCCTGTCGGGGCGGATGAGTTCCGGGGCCTGAGGTTGACACGTTCACCCATACCGCGCCATCATCAGTCCCTGGGTGACGATCTGAGCTCCATCGTGTCTATCGGATCAGCCCCCGGCCACATCCCGGGGTTTGTGATTGTGAACCGTAGCAACTCATTCTGTGGCAGCCTGTTGACCTGTTAACCTCAAGAGTGTTCACTGTTGTCGCCGTTAAGTGGTCCTGAAGCGGAACTGCAAGGCACAACATTATCTTTTAAAAGCACTGACGGTAAAGAGCTTCAAAACAAGATCACACATTCCTTGCCAAAATCTCACAATGGCTGCATTCGAATCTTGTGTCGTTAAATGAATAAAAAACTGTATTCCGAATTTAATGGGATTGCTATTTTGCATCAAAATCCAGTGAAGTATCTTGGTGTCTACGTAGATGAAAATTTGAAATTTTCGTCCCATATCAACAGTGTCCCAAACATAATAAGTCGTAGCATAGGAATGATATCAAAAATAAAATATATCAGAGGCAAAATCACCTCCCGAAATTGAATAATGCATTAATTATCCCATATATATATTATTGCTGTTTACTCTGGGGTACAAACTATGCTAATCAGACATACAAATTATCCTTACTTCAGAAAAGAATGATGTGTATTATTGAGGGTGTATTTCCCCCTCAGAGTACGAACGGTATCTTTAAGAAATACAACACTAAGACGGGCATGTGGGGCATGTGTGTCGCCACAGTGGGGGACGTGGAGAGGGCGTACAGCTCCCAAAATTCGTTAACCTTAGCAGTACGCCCATGACGTTGAATGAAAAAAACGACCTAAAACGCCCTCCCCCTCCCCCACCCACCTATCCCAAACATGTGATAATGCGAAGTGCATGGAGCTTTATATGCTGCATGATACATTACACTTCATTTAATCCTGGGAATTATAGGGTGACATTGATGTTCCATTACCAGATCACATTTGTGGCCTGTTCGCCCATCCGACCTATATGACCTATCACCCTATGAATTCCAAAGTACAAATCAGAGCCCAGGAAGTATACTCAATTTTATTGACATTGGAGGAGGTATTGAAAGCTGGAATACAATTACTCTACTGATGCCTCATATTCACACACACACACATGCACGCACGCTTGCACGCACGCACGCACGCACGCACACGCATACACACACATACACATACACATGCATATACATATATATATATATTGGTCATCGTCAGAAAAATTGCTTGAAGTGTCGGATCAGTGTTGAAATTCCAATCGCATAACAAAAAAAGAACATTCACTAATCACATATGACAGTTGCAGTGTTAGTTAGTTAGTTAGTTATTTGGGTTTTAGGGCGCATCAACTGCATTGGTTATAGAGCGCCCATAACAAAACTATTTAATCTGTGTCAATCCTAAACAGGTCTATTGTGCGAGCTTGATCCCGTTGACAGTTGCAGTGCGCGGAACTCATATCATATAGCAGTCGTACAATGCTTTATATTGCGCTGTGTCTCAATCAATGCCGTCACGTTTGTCGGGCAAATATAATGCGACGGACAGGCAAGGTACTGTACAATCAGCTCCAATATAGCACACTATTTCATCTGTTTTTCATTTCCGGGGCGTGTTTCTGAGTTAACAGCGCAATCTGAAGCCGTCGGATGTCAGTACATGTCGCAGGTATTGTCAGGCAATTATTTTATAGTCACTTTTTGTCGTGTTGTTGGAGAATGTGCTGGTGTGGTGTTCCGTCGCGCAAGTGTACAGTCAAGGGTCCACTGAGTCGCCTGTGTTACACCAATGTAGTGTGCCGGGCAAAGTGTGCATTGTACAACCTTTGCGGTGGCATGTGAACTGGTACACTACATTGGTGGATTTTAGGCTGTCAAGTGAACCGTGCGGGCTGTTTCTTTCGTGAGAAGACTTGATGTTTTCCTATGTTGATAGCATGTGATGAGTTGTATGTCACTCTTGTTATCTGTAGGGGTTACTTGTCTTCTAATGATGTCTCTTTTTCTAGTCAGTTTTGTATGCATATATCATTTGATTTGTGTAGTAGTTGCCAGTTTCCGTGCCGTAGTTTTGCTCTGTCTGCTGCTTAGTGAAGTGCTTGTCCATGTGTCGTTTGGTTTCTTGGTCAATGTATGTGTTGGAATAGCCCTTACTTTCCAGAATTTGTTTTTGTCCCACGAGTTCTGTGTCCAGGGATGTCCAATCAATGATTGTCTGCTCATCTCAGTCCTCACGAGCCTTCAACATAAATAAGCAAGCACCGCTAAAATATATAAATATACGTATGTATATATATATATATATCTATATCTATATCTATATGATGCTAATACTCTGAAGTTGGACGACTTATTGGGAAATGATTCCCGATTTATACAAAACAGAGCAGTTTTGTGCTTCCTTGCAGAGATAGGATTTGAAGTAATATACACACCTTCCTAGCTGATAATTTGCTTCCCTAGATATGTTCTATTGAGCGCTCTTCTATGTGACGGTGATTAAGCAAGCTTGTTATGGGTGCAATATAACCTACTGTGGTTGCCGCACCCTAAAACCCCAATAATCATCATCATCATATATATATATGTATATATATATGTGTGTGTGTATGTGTGTGTGTGTGTGTGTGTGTGTGTGTGTGTGTGTGTGTGTGTGTGTGTGTGTGTGTGTGTGTGTGTGTGTGTGTGTGTGTGTGTGTGTGTGTGTGTGTGCGTGAGCGTGCTTGCATACATCGATATGGTAAATGCAGGCAGAGATCCATTTAGATATCCTGGTGTAAGTGCTATATGTGTTCCCAATATACAGGTATATGAAATACAGTCAATCTTGCCGGAATGACGGGAAGGGTTAATGTATTACCTCTAAGTTAATGTTCCACCGTGTAATACCCGGGGAATACGTCGCGCTGACAACGAAGGACATTGTTCAGATTCCTGAACAAAAGTTATCATCATCATACTAGGTTGTTGCAGGACACCCACTCCAATTTGAAGACGATAAAGTTTGGGACTATTGATGGGATGAGACATCCTTCATTCATGATGGAAGCAAACCAGATTTTAGTGTAGCGACAATACTTCCTCGCTTGCTGAAACTAATCAGCTGAGCTAATGTGCATACATAGGTTTGCTTTCCAAAGTGATTAAAGGTGGATTAAAGGATACGGGGCCGAGCTGTGCCTCGGGTGATCTTTTTCAGCTTCTGAGGTCTTCGGGTTTTAGGCCGAGATAGATAGACTGATGGTTTCGTGGCTTTCGGACTTTTGGAGTTTCGCACTGCATGAGTTCAATACTGAACTCCATCATAACCCTATTGCAACACATGACGGTCACCACATTATCTGTCTTTAACCTTGATGAAGTGGGAGGCGCAGCTGCATCTGTTCATCCAGTTTCATCAACTTTAACGATGAAGATACGCTCCTGAGCGTGCGAGGGTTACAATTAAGCGAACCAAAAGTTTGGTAAGTCTTGAACGATTTTGAATGATGCTTCCCCATCACCCCCCCCCATGAGGAATTAATCCTAAGCCTATCCCAACCCTGGGCAATAGCAATCAGCTGCTGGGGTGTCGTTTGGCCACATATATGACGTATGTGGCGATTGTGATCGATATCAGTTTTTATGTGTTCGCGCGCGAAGTTCACCAATTACAGTGCAGAATTGTGGTGACAGTGGAAAGAATAGCTTTCGTGAAACGCAACTCTATGCAACACAGATGAATTGATATTCACAAATCAAATCCTTTCCACAGGAGCTTCGCTGGGGTGGCAGCACGTGCGCCCTATATTATTTTCAACCGGTGAATTTGCCTTACGCAAGCTCGCCGATTGATCCATGGTTTTCGAGGGCGCTTTGGCAAAAGCTATTTGGCTATTGTCACAAAAATGCTGCAGTGTAACTGGTTCAATTGGTGCGCGCACAGATGAAAAACTGATATCGATCACAATCGTCACACGTCACGTCACGTCATATATATAGGTAAACGACACCCCAGCAGCTGACGTTATTGTCCAACCTGACTCGATAGGCCTTGGCCTGGCCTGGAGTGACGAGTTAATTGCACGATAGAAAATATTCGCTTAAGTAGGTCGGCCTAATACCACGCGCTTCAATAATGTCAGCTTGAAGAAGAAAAACGAATATGTATTTAGGTTGGTGTCATATGGAGTGAATAAACGGTCACATCCGATACAAAATACACGGAGAAGGTTGATTACACAGTGGTGCCGGCATCCGATCATGAATCTTGTAATTAGTCGTGTCAGTCTACGCATGACTTCGGCTAGCATGCTCTGATGATCGGTATAATCTCGTATCTAAACTTTTCCCATCAAAATACACTACGTTTATTTTTGGCTGGCCATTTAGTCAGCCTAACCTACAAATAATTGAATAATTGAACTTCAGATTAGATTGAACAAATGTCCGTCTAAGCAGGAAAGCGGACACAAATACCTGGCTTTCAATATGCTGTAATGCATGATGCAACAAGTAACTATGGCTGAACACGTACGCAATTCTTGATTGTTGAATTAATTGAAAAGAGCTACGTCACCGCCAGGTATACCTAGCAGTTCTGGGATGTTTTTCACGCCAAACGTCCACGAATATCAATTCACTTAAAACGTGATGCACCTTTTTGATAGTCGAATTTGGTCGATAATCAGATGCTTCAGCGTCTAAATGCAATAGTCGTGAGAGTAAATCTCCACACAAGTCATAGTGTAGCAATCACAGCCAAGTCAATTTTGGAATTATACTGCTGTATACATATACGAAGGGACCTGGATTATGGTGACTTAACAATACCCTTCTCAGTGATGACTTTTCATTTGCAGTGTGCGTGCAGAGATTAAAAGTGAATAATACTAACGACAGCGTATACGGGACAACGTTTACGGTTTCGATTTGAAGCTAGAAGTGATCACGCGTGCCATTCGAGCGAGTGGCATCAGAAGCAGTAAATCAGGGTCAGGGAGAGGAGAAAATAAAAATTTATATTAAACGACTAAAACAATATGGGACTGACTGCTTTTATCTCCAGTTCTATATGAGTCTACATGTCATACAGGTAATAGCTATCGGCGAATCGAGGACAATCTGACTTCTATAGATTTCCCTAAATTAACCAAAATGGAAAGAATTCCTGCAATGGTCGTACTACAAGGGAAGACTGTCTACATGTGCTTAAGGGTAAGATGAATAGCAAAGCTATTTCGGCTTCTGGATTTTCCAAGTAATTTTCCCCTTTTCTTCTGGTCGGGCCTTGGGAACATGATCGTAGATTACATACATGAAGCAAAAGGAAGAGGAGTGTTTTCATAGCGCATCGTCGTGGAGTGGTAACATTGATAGCAAACAGGGTGATGGAAAGTCTATTAAGAATATATCGATTTTCCTACTATATAGTTTCTAAAATAGTGGCTAAGGTCTTGTCAAATATAATGAGGAGTGTCGTGGAAAGGACGTGTATAATGGCCTTTGAAATTAAACGGGTTCAGTTAGAGGAAGACTTGTTGGTTCTAGCTTGCGAACTCTACTGGATGTTTTTAATTACTGCGAACGTAATGACTTGGAGAAATAGAAGAAGCCGGTTTTGGTCCGAACAGCTAAGCTTTTCGTTTTTTTTAGAACACTACACGAGGTATTCCAGCCGTTGATGCGTTGATTAGTACCAGTTTTTACCATATCAGTTTTTGTAAGACATAATGGTGTATGGGGTACGCCCGCCAAAGGGGTAATATCGCCCATGCATTTAGTGAAGTTCCCTTTGCCAATTTAAAGTCATGTAATTTTCCCAGAGGCTCATTTGATACCAAAATGACACGATTATCTCCGAATTACGAGTCGTTTTAGGTAAAATGTGGCATATTTAACAGCCTGAAGCACGGAAGAGGTCGTACAATTCGTAGATGGTACGAATTAGTTTTTCTAGGAAGCGTAGACAACCATTAGGTTTATCTTTTGCTTGTGCTTGCAGTGGAATTATGGTATTACGCTCATGTAATACCATAATGTAATACTCTCTCCGCCCCTGGGTGAGGCTCTCTCGAGAGCCCCGCCCCACGTCCTCAGGTTTTTCCGGGATAGCTGCTGAATGAGTAGACACAAAGATACGAAACTGTAGTACCTTCATATACATCTACTTTGCATATCCTGAACAAATTTTGGGCCACGATCGTTGGTCATTGACTCAAGACGGGCCAAATAGAGAAATATTCCCAAACCTTTAAAGAGCCATCATTCGGGGTAATTACAAAATATCAACGCTACGCCCAGACCATGCTCTTCTTTCATCAACGCGTACAACTGTGTGTAGTTAGGGGCGTTTGGAATCGTTTGGAAAGGCACCATTTCCTCGGATATGAACAACTCTCAAAGTCCTTAGGGGGAGGGGGGCACCTTAGACTGACAATTTGTTGAGCTGGGGAGGTTGAATGGGTGAACCGGTACATATCAAAAGGGCATCTATTCCTCTCACGAGGCTCTTTTCTTCTAAAGACGTGCCTATTCCTGTGATAGAGACATCTTTTGCTTTACAAAATATGCTAAGCGGGTGGGGGATATAGTGCATTGCAGCCTATCGTGGTTGCTTTTTCCCAGTCAGAGAGTCGCCACACTTCCATGGATGGGGGTGCACGCCAAAGTGTCCTTCCCTCTATATCGCGCCTCTGGTGCGGAGTAGCCCCGTGAAGGCGGGCAGCGTCATCTCGATCTCTCCAATATACTTTGCGAATATGACGATTTTGCAGTGGGCATAGTGGCGTCAAATTTTGCTTGCTCTTAATTCTAGACCTGATAATAGGGCTCATAAACGCGTTGAGCTTCGTATGCTGACATTCTTGAGACTCACAGACATTGGTAAGCGTGGTGTGTTCTTATATCAGCATACCACACTATGGATAATGCAATATTATCCATAGAAATCCAGCTCAAACCAGAAGTTTACATTTCCTGTGTTTCGCGTGCGACTTTGTAAAAAAAAACAGTCAGCTGAGCTTCTTCCTTTGCTTAAACGCAAAATTCCTGGAGGCAGTCAGGTGCTACGCTTTTTTAAAGACTTCGCGTGGCAATGGTACATCTGCTATAAATAGTATGAAAACATGGGAAGATTCCTCTGATTCCATTTGAAATTATACGAAGAAACCACGTGAAATATGCAGAAACCGGCGTGTCTACGGAAAATATAAATGTATACGTGCACAATTACGTGTCCTATTGGAAGGCCCGACAAAAAAACGAGAATAGACGACACAAACAACAACAACCGAAATAAACAAACAACCGAAAATTAAATCGCTCTGGGTACTTCTTGTTTCGATCATCATTAGCGGGACACATTTTCGCACACAATTACAGGTCGATCCGACAAAATTTAGAGGTCGTTACAAATGTCGCTTTTTGTCACCCGAACTTACGAGGTGTATATCTAAGGATCGCGGCCCACTGCAACGTTCTAAATAAGATAGCTAGAAAAATGACCTCAACACATTATGTACACTCAAGTTTCGTGTTTTTCTTTGTATGCCTACAACAGTTGTACGAGTTACGATTACTAAGTTATCCGCTTGTACTTGCACCCCGGCGCGATGTCGTGAGCACGTTCACAAAGCATGCCCCCAAAGTCGGCACATGAAGTGAGGTTTCCCCGGAGCTAAGCCGGCTGCTGATATCCATTGTGCCCAACAAGAAGCATGCCATGGGGAAGCTGTCCGACGTTATCCATGACCGTTTTTGCACACCTTTTGACATGCGCAGTGTACGTTGTCACTACCTAGAAGGAGGGTCTAAAACCAAGCGGATAACTTAACAATTGAAGTCATACAACATTCACAGGTTCACCAAAAACCGACGAAACTTCGATGCACATAATGTGTTAATGTCGTTTGCTCAGCTCTCTTGTTGTAAAAAAGATGCTACGGGACCATGAACGTTTTGTTTAAAACCCGTAAGCTGCGATAGCAAAAAGACTGCTTTTGTCGCCACCTCTAAATTTTGTCGGATCGACGTGCAATTGTACATGCATTCTTGCGTTGCCAAGGCTAAATGAAGTGAAATGCATCCCGAATGATTTGTTTTGCTTCATTGTTAGGGGCACACCCTAGTGCACAAAGGACGGGATCTAAAGTTGTTCATGTTCAATTATTGCTACTGTCGTCAAGTATTCATCATTTTCAATTATTTCTGTAGTTTTTCATGTCTTCCATTTCCAAGTTAAAAATGTCCAATGCTATAAATCCGAGGAGAAATGAGGCCATATGCATGTGTTGAGTTTCCTACATTTTTGGTGTAGTCTCAGTCCGACCACCTTTACCTCCGTCCACCAACACTTTGTTCTCTCAACATGGGACCATGTGAGGCGGGCCCTATCAACCAAATTGGCAACACACATTGCCTCCATGCATTGGGCCCCACCAATAATTTTTTTCTTCTAACCTCTCCATCCATGATTTTGGGTGTAGGTTGCAGTGAAAATGGGGCGGTTTGGCCCCTGTCAATTGGTCAGCTGTATCCTCCAGTGAACTGGACCCAACCAAGAGTTGTCGAAAGGTTTCCACCGCTGTTATCAAATACCGCATTTTCCCGAGGTTGATCAGACCACACCAAATAATAGCAGTTGGAGCCCGGATCCAAAATACACCAGCGGTGGCGACGTCTATGATAAAAGCTAACAATGGTGATAAATCGCACGACTAAATTATAAAACGGCAAGTTCGTTACGAATTCAAATCAGATCCTTATCGAGCAAAGTGCATTTTCTATGCTCCTGACCAAAGCCACTTCTATGTTTTGAGACAGGTGCTTGACATTTAACTTTCACCGGACCCATAGCCCTTGCGGCTCGCGGAATTCCCAGAGCTGAAACCTGGCTACGCCATTGTGAATGCAGTTCTCTCGGAAAATGACAGAAGCGAGGATGGACTGTGCTGATAAGAGGGGCATGTAGACTAGTACTTCGAAATTTGTTCCGGCTATTTTCAGTTAAAAAGCACAGTAAAAAGCGATAGTATTCACGGTATTGTAGGCCCTAGCTTTTTTTCTTTCAGTGGTATAAGTATTACGGCAGCTGCGGGGGATATGACCTCCCAAATTCCACAATCGGGGATAGGACCTGGACAATTTTCGCCCAAAAGCGACTTGAATGCAATGACTTTTCAGACGGATACTGTGCCTCGCAATCATTTGTTCCACCCCAACTTTGCGACACCCCTCCCACTCCCCTCACGGAAAGGGGAAACTTCCCCCGCCTCTCCCCCGCGGTGGCTAAGTCAGGAAGCGCATTGGACTGCCTCCAGATTTTCAGCTTTGGCCTGCAATCAGAAATCTGTGGAGACACGCCGTGGGCACGTAGCGATGATGGGCCCATATTTCGAAGGCTCATAGGCCACCTCCGCAAAGGTGTGTGGGACGATATACATTGTGTTTCACTCACTCCGAAAAGTGGGTTGAACCGGTGTCCAACTTCCTCCCCCTCCCCTATGGCAGAACCCTCGACTGCAACTAACCTCCTTCGCTGCAAGAGATTCTGTGTTTGTAGCAGATCAAAATAAACGGATAAATGTGAAACATTTGTGAGAAAAGATATCAATCTCCACACAACATCCGCTTTTATAATTTGCCTTATAAATACTCGCTAACTGTACACAAGTTATGAGCTCATACAGTGGCATAACCAGGACTTCTCCCTGAAGGAGTGGGACAAATCTGATCAGAGGGCCACCGAACCAATGGAATCCTACATGCTAGACAGCAAGACTTGAAAATTTGTTGAAGTGCGAATATAGAGAATATGGAGAAAGGCTTACGGCATTAGATATGTACTCATTCAAGTGTAGGAGATTTCCAGGTTTTTCAATCAAAGGATGGTTGACCATTGGAATAGGCTGACTGCTGATGTTGTGGGGAGTCCCTCATTGAATGTACCTAAAAGTATGGTGGAGAAATGCGTTAGGTTGGAAAATCTTGTTCTTTTAATTATAATTCGTGGTGGATGGGATGAGATTTGTGCTATTAGGTGTACATGGTACAGGCACCTCTAAGCAGCCATGGATGGAGCTGAAAACTATTGATGGGGTACTCGATCCACGCGTGTGTGATGCGGGATTGAGTGAACATGGCTAGATAAGTATTGGTAGGTGTATAGGATGTTGGTGGATAGTTTCTTTGGAATATAGAATGTGGTATTGGTTGGGGCGCTGATAATCTTTTGTCCACGCTTGTAGTATCTTTCCCGTACGGGCTCAACCCGGTTGGATCCCTGGGGTTCTTATTAAGTCTGTTATTATCTATTAAGTCTATTATCTGGGCCACCTAGCCATCAACAGGAGCCCCTGTTGACAATCTGTGACCTTCAGTGCTTTTAATGGACCTCCTTTTCGTCTGATGGGGCCTCCTGTGGATCGTATGGTGCAGCCTATCTACGAACGGTGCCTGATATATCCCTGATGGGGTTCCTATGTGTCTGGTTGGGCCTCCTATCGTTAAGCAGGGTCTTCTATTGACCATCGGGGACCTACTGTGCTTCTGATGGAGGCCTATTGGACTGGTAGAGCATTCCTTGGCCTTTTTAGGCCTTGTCTTGATCTGGCGGAGCTTTCGTCTTGGTCTGATGGGACCTTCTTTTAGTCTGGTAGCGACAGACAGTGCCTACTGTTGGTCATCTGGGGCTTCCTGTGGTTCTGATGCGGCCCCTTCTTGGTCTGGTTGGGCCTCTTCTTGGTATGATGGGGTCTCGTGTCCGTCAACAATGGCCTCCTATGGAAAACGGGCATCCCGTGTCTATTATGGGGCCTCCATTTGGTCTGGTGTGGCCTTCTATCAATCAAAATGGGCGTCCTATCGACGGACAAGAGTCTCCAAATGGGTCAGATGGAGTATCTTGCGTGCTTGAGGGGTCCTGCAGTGGATTTGATAGGATGTTTTAACATGGGTTACTTGGAGCATCCTGTGGCCTTTTTTAAATGCCAGAATGTGATTGGAGGAGGATACGTTTGCCCTCCTGGCTAACGCCAGAGGGCGGCTCCAACCGATGACGCCGGTACTAAGCAACAAATCCTGGGGCCTACGCAAGCTCCAGGGAGATGTCCCCATTACTCCCTCCCTTAGCTACGCCACGGGCCTTATTCTTGCTACAGGTTGCAGCTTGGGCTAATCCCAACGTCACCGGGGAGTCCCATGAAGTCCTGAATGACGTCATTTGATGATGAATATTGTGTGTGTCACATATAGGATACCACGCCAATAAGAGAAATATTTCTTCAAGTAGCTTCCATTTTGCGAAACATTTACAATTCTGCTGTTTCCCTCTATTAGCATATATTGATATTGCTCAAGGTCTTTGTTTTCGCTGAGGGGAACTTCTGAAATCTGGACTAATCTATCGTGAAATAATGCAAGGAAGCTTCGCTTGGATATGAAAAAAAATATGCGCTTCCCAGGGAAAACTGAGGTTTGGGAAAGGACGAAATGCTGCTTATGGGGGAACGCCGGATAGATTCAGAGCTGGATGGCAGCTGTCCCTCTTGGCCCCACCCCCCACCGGTCCTCGGATCTCTGCTCCTTTCATGTATTGGGGACTCCTTACCAAATTGAGTGTCTCCTCATGCAACCTCGGGTCCAGTTTCATATTCCATGTTTCTCTTCTCCCGTCTTAGGTGTCTTGTCTTCCATGCCGGGAGTCTTCTCTATTGCGTGGTCCTCCCCTTCCAAATTAAGGGTCTTCTGTCACGTCGCAGGGCTTCGTCTTCTAACCTAAATGTTTCTTACCCATCTTGGGGGCTTCCCCTTGTGCCTTGGGGGACATCATATCTAATCCTACTGGCTTCCTCTCTCGTCTTATAAACCTCCTCAGTGCATGGGGTCTCCTTACCTGCCTTGGGGCCTTATCTATCTTGGGGGCTTGCTTGCCCGTCTTTGAGGCTCCTCCTGGGTCTCATTTCCCCTTCGAGAGGCCACTTCCTCTATCCTTGGGGCCTCTTTTCGAATCTTGATGGAGTACTGATGAATTACTTTTCTTTCCTAGAAGCGTCAGTTTCTAAATTTGCAGCCTTGTCCTGCCTCAGAGGACTTTTTATTTCCTAGGAGGAGCTTTCTGATCCGTTTTGTGGGCTGCTTGTCGCATCCGGCAGCCATCGCTCCTATCTTATTGCCCTCTTATCTCGTCTTTGGGGCATCCTTTCATCCGGGGCGGCGTTCTTTCCATTCTTCCGCCTCCTCTTCCAAAGTGAAGCTCTACCACGCTTGGGAGCTCCTCTTCTCCCCTTGAGGAATTCTCTCAATTTAAGGGCTTCCTTTCAGTGGTATCTCAGTGGCATTTTCTCAAGTCCTGTGGGGGACTTCCATGCCAGCATTGGGGTCTCCTCTTCAATTATATGGCCTCCTTTCCTATCTCGGGGCCTCTCCTTCCAAATTAGGGACATCTTGTCATACCTCAGGAGCCTCCTAGTCTAAGCAGGGTGGCTCCATACTCGTCTGGTGGCATTCGTTTCATCATGGGGCCCTACTTCCGTATCTCGCGGCCTCTTCTATCATCTCTGTCGCCCGCCTTTTACGAACCTGATCTGATTGTTTTAGGTGGTGGGAGGATCCTTGCCAGTTTTCGGGGACCTGCTCTACTAAGCTGGCCATATGACCATTGCAGTCGATGCGCCCTTTAACCCCAAATAACTAACTAACTAACTAATTATTCTAAGCTGGGTGCCTACCAACCGTCTCAGGGAATCATCTTGCGCAATGCGATCGCGTCTCATCTTCCAGTGGCTTCCTCTTGCAAATTAGGGGCATCTCTCACGTCTTCGAGGGCCTCGTCTCAATTTCTGGAGATTCATTGCTCGTTTTAGATGTCTCCTTGCGCGTTATGGGGCCGTCTCTCATATTCCATGGTCCTCCCTGATCTTCTGGGCCTCCCCTTGTGTCCTGGGGGCCAGTTGCACTATTGTGGGCTTCTTCTCATAAACCAGGAGTCTCCTCTAAATTAGAGGCCTCCCGCCACGCCTCAGAGACGCCTCAGATTTATTATGGACAAGCTCTACCCGTCAGAGTCGCAACCAAGGGGACGGAGGCTTGGCCCCCTGTCACTTAGTAAACAAAAATACACTAGACTAAGCAAGACATTTTTAGATTTTCACCACGCAAAATCAAAAATTTTCGGCGCCTTTGCGCGCCCAAATATGTCTACGTTTCCTGATAGTACAATTTTGGTCGGTCCCGTTTAAGAAAATCTTGGCTGTGTCGTTGCTACCCGTCTTGGGGGTCTAAGATCTTGGAACTCCATCTCCTATCGCACTGGCTTCTTTTCCGTCTAAAGGGCCTTCTCTAATTTATTTGGGGCCTCTTGCCAGTTTTCGAGGCATTCTCTTCTGTTCAGGGGGCCTCCGAGCCCGTGTTCAGGACCCTCTTTAGTCCGTTGGACTTTTTCTCCTTGGGACCTCCGTTTCCAAATGAAATGCCTCCTCTCTCGTCTTTGGGACTCCTCCGTGTTTCGGACCTCTACCCACCTGAAGGGTCACCTCGTGCGTCCTGGTGGACTCCTGCTCTCTCCCAGGGACACCGTTTCTCATCTCTTCTGTCCTTTCCTGTCCTATCTCTGGAGCTTTGTGGGACTTCCTGCAGAAAAGAGCTCTGATTTGTATATAATATTAATTGTCTGGATGGTAGCGATCCTCAGTGTGAAGCCTTTCTTCTAGAGAGCACTTCAACTTTTCTGTGCGCTTCCGGGACGGTGCCTCCTCAAATGTCAGGGGAAAAACGCCGTCTTCCACAGAGCATGGGGCGACTGTCCTCGCTGCCTCCTCCGGTGGCGACGCCCCTGGCCCAGTGTGTCTAAATTCGCTCAGCTAGCCATCAGGATGTAACGATAAATTATTTCTGAATAGTTTGTTATAGCCAATTCAAGTGGAACCGCAAGTAGCTGGTCCATTCACGATATTTCTGTGTTTGGGAGATATTTTAATTCGAAATGCATTAACATAGTTTCCTCCACACTTAGCTTCGCGAATCTTGAACCGTTACTTCCCACAGCACAATCAGCTCAACTAAGTCTCGTCTATATGTTATTGAAGTGGACATAAAAATAGGGAGAGGTCACTGGACATAGCTCACAACAGACGACTGACTGGCAACAGTAGCGTCGACAGAGCTGACATAGCAATGGCCGCGGGGCGAGGACCAGTACATCCCACACCAGGCGTAATTACATGCCGGCATATCCTACTAAAATGTCCAAACAACTGTACGACTATCCACTAACATTGGGCGTGTGCTACAGATCGAAGTCAAATCCTTATCGAGCAAAGCACACATTCTACGCATATGAAAAAAGTAATTTGGGACATGCTTTTCTCGTTTCATTTTCCACGGACAGATGGCCGTTTTGGCTGGTGGCATACCCAGGATGGTATCCTGACAACGCCTCAGTTAATGAACGCCTCTCTGAAAGTCACATGAGGGAGTGTGGACATTGAGACTGAGATGAGTGCAACTTGCGTACATGGGAATTAGTCCTCCGATGCTTTTCGGCGCTTTTCGGATAAAAAGTACACTTGTGGTCTAAACGATAGATAGATCTAAACGAGCGATATATCTAGGCCTTCTCCAGTGGTGTAAATACCCCACAATTTTCGGTCAACTGTGATAAGAATCCAACAGCTTTTCAATTGGGTAAATTTCCTCGCTTTCATTTCCCCTCTCCATCCCCTTCACCATTTTGAACATTAGGCTGCGAATCCATGATGAACTCGAAATAGGAATTATCACTGACACATAAGACCGCACAGATACACTTATTAGGATCAACAGCACACATACTGTTTTCACATTTCAAAGGATGTTGCCGTTGGTGACCATCAGGCCACGGTCCTCGGTGTACACGATGAGCATGTATGGACACACATTGTCCTCGGTATTCACGACAAACATGTATGTCGACACACATTGTCCTCGGAAATCACGATAAACATGCATGGACACACATTGTCCTCGGTATTCACGATAAACATGTATGGACACACACCGTCCTCGGTTTTGCCGATGTCCTCGGTAATTCAATCCACACTGGGAGCCAACAATTTGATGCTTCTTCCCAAATTGACCCTCCACCTTACTCAGCAGATCATGCCCTATCACCGAGAACAAATCGATGCTTCTCAGGTGGTAAATAAATGGTGTCCTCGTTAGTGACCGCCAGGACATAGTCCTCGGTAGTCACGGCAAACACGTATGTGTGTGTGTGTGTGTGTGTGTGTGTGTGTGTGTGTGTGTGTGTGTGTGTGTGTGTGTGTGTGTGTGTGTGTGTGTGTGTGTGTGTGTGTGTGTTTTTTTTTTTTTTTTTTTTTTTTTTTTTTTTTTTTTTTTTTTTTTTTTTTTTTTTTTTTTTTTTTTTTTTTTTTTTTTTATGGGGGGGGCCCCCTGGTCACCTGATCTTGGGTGGCGGACCTTACAAAATGTGACGGACACGATGACGGGCGGTGCCGACAGGCCAGCCTCACTGTGGAACAGACAGGGTGGAAACGTGACTGGCACAATCGCAGGTGGTGCCAACAGCCAAGCTTCACCCTGGAACAGATAGGGTGAACATTGAGGAACTGCTGGTGGCGAGACCAGCAAGTGGACACAAGTGAACAACTGTGGTCCAGCGTGCGTCAGTGCAATATTGACGCACCAACTGTGGCCCACGCCAGTGCAATATTGTACCTCCACCTCAGTAATATTGTCGCACCAACTGTCCCACTCAGTGCAATATTGTTACCGCACCAACTGTGGCCCACGCGTCAGTGCAATATTGTACCGCACCAACTGTGGCCCACGCGTCAGTGCAATATTGTACCGCACCAACTGTGGCCCACACGTCAGTGCAATATTGTACCCCAATGTGGCCCACGCGTCAGTGCAATATTGTACCGCACCAACTGTGGCCCACGCGTCAGTGCAATATTGTACCGCACCAACTGTGGCCCACGCGTCAGTGCAATATTGTACCGCACCAACTGTGGCCCACGCGTCAGTGCAATATTGTACCGCACCAACTGTGGTCCACGCGTCAGTGCAATATTGTACCGCACCAACTGTGGTCCACGCGTCAGTGCAATATTGTACCGCACCAACTGTGGCCCACGCGTCAGTGCAATATTGTACCGCACCAACTGTGGTCCACGCGTCAGTGCAATATTGTACCGCACCAACTGTGGCCCACGCGTCAGTGCAATATTGTACCGCACCAACTGTGGCCCACGCGTCAGTGCAATATTGTACCGCACCAACTGCCACCGTCAGTGCAATATTGTACCGCACCAACTGTGGCCCACGCGTCAGTGCAATATTGTACCGCACCAACTGTGGCCCACGCGTCAGTGCAATATTGTACCGCACCAACTGTGGCCCACACGTCAGTGCAATATTGTACTGCACCGACTGTGGCCCACACGTCAGTGCAATATTGTACCAGCACCAACTGCGCCACGGTGCTGTGCGCCGCTTATGTACCAGACAGCCTGTTTTCCCGATGTCTGTCGCTGTTTGTTTTCAAGGCAACGCTAGGGGCTGTTTGGAACAGTGGAGTAGGTGTGGGAACCGGAAAGGTGCGGAAGAAACACCCAACTTGGTGAAATGCTATAAATAGTGTTATTGCATTGCATGCCAGGGAGCATATTCGAAACGACTTCGCGCTGAGATGGCTCCCATTCGGAACGACTTCTCGCTGAGATTGTTCCCACGCTCCTTGGTAGTGGCAAAGTTGCCACAGTACTACTCGTAGTGAAGATGGTCGTCGACATTAGTGAAACATTCTAGTTGGAACTGCGAGTCTCCGAGAAGCGTCACCCGATTACATGACGTCTACATGTGATTCTATCCTATCTGCATGTGAACATACTCTTCTTGCACACATCATCTGTTCATCTGGTGTGTTCGACTGCAGCCGCCCCAGGTCAATGGCTGCAACACTGCTCTTCGTCACTGTATGGTGTTTCAGTTACCAGCACTGGGTAACCAGTCGCCAGTGGTACCCAACTCCCAGTTGCTATAGGTTAGCCGTAACTGACCGTTAAAGTCACCAGGGGTACTTAACTCCCAGTCACGATAGGTCAGCCATAACTGACCACTAAGGTCGCCAGGGAGACATTAGCACGACGCCTGGCACAGGAACTGCATTGTGACCGTAATGGTATGCCACCAGAAGATAGGTTGAGCTCAACCCATGCGTGCTTTATCACGTATTTTCGTATCTTGATAAGTGCAATATCGCAATGGAGTAACAAAGTTGGCGTGCATTTGCTATCCATCACACTGCCGTTCCGTCTTCTGAATTTGCATAATGTTAAGGCTCTCGAGAAAGCTGGCTTTGCATAAACGACCTAAGCCATGTGGACCTTGCACAGCTAAGCCATCCAATCTGCATGCGCTAAATACTCAAGACCCACATATACGTAGAGCACCCAAGGCATTAAGTTTACCCTTACAAGTTGGTTAACACGATACACGGACAAAACGTCTGTTGATGCACCGGTTTGTCGGCGATTCGCAGTCCGGGCCGACTTCGGGCTTGATATATTTAACGGACCTGACAAAGTTTCCT
>JAOTOM010005133.1:0-67500 GCA_034440615.1 Ashinkailepas kermadecensis | reverse complement strand
AAGAAAGCATACGACCTTCAATATACCAGGAGGTGCTGAGTTGACATTAAAAGTAACGTTAAGGATTATACTTTATTACTCAACGTTTCGGCCAGGGGCCATCGTCAGGAGTGATATAAAAATGTCAAGTTTTAACAATTGAAAAAAAAAAGAAGCACGCCAGCAAAAAAGCGCGCAAAAGACACGTGGAATGCGGGAAAGCCTCCTCAGTGGTGCAGACACTTAAAGAAACTCCAAACCAGAAACAAACTATGCCAAGATAGAATCCTCTGAGGAAGCCCGAGCCGATGGTCCATATACATATCGATACATACACTCACGCACATATATAGACATAGATCCAATATAACGCGTAATACATAAAATATAATGTGTTTATGTAATTTAAGTGATATACCAAGACGTCGTTTGTGTGTTTAGTTGCGGCCGTAGATTACGTATGTGTAGAGATTCGAGGACCTTTAGATCAGCGTTGTCCCTGGCTGTTGCTAGAATTTCTACTTTGAAGTTTGTGTTAGTGTCGCTGTGTTCCATGTTATAATGTTTGTCGATCATGTGTTCGCCTAAAGGTGTGTATGCTCTCCGAAGTCTGGCATCTCCCAAGTGCTCATTGTACCTATCCCTGATACTACGTTTGGTTTCACCGACATAATATATTCCAAGACAGCGGTTGCACGTTATTTTATAAACTACGTTTGTTCCCAAATACAAATAGAAATATTTAGTAATGAAACATAACCAATCGTCATAATCAATATGTTTCAATACCCATCACTAAGTAATTTAAAGCATGTTCAACATTTCCATGTACGTTCTTCATCGAAGCCTATGGAGTCAATTCCATATCAACTACATCACCAATATCTTGGAATAACATTATTTATTCCAAATTTCCTTCCCGTAACAAGTACCTACCAAGAATGAAGATGTAAAAAAAAACGATCATAGCTGATTTCATTGATTTATACATAAAATCTAAACAAGAAGGAAAAATTAACCTTGATAATTCGCACAACATAAAATGAATGAAGGAATTATATGTAGGTGGTTTTAATACAACGAAGAATGGCTCATAGATGCTCCTGGGTTTTAGACATTGCGTGTAAAGAAAATATACGACCTTCAATATACCAGGAGGTGCTGAGTTGACATCAAAAGTAACGATAAAGATTATACTTTATTACTCAACGTTTCGGCCAGAGGCTATCGTCAAGAGGATGGCCCCAGGCCGAAACGTTGAGTAATAAAGTATAATCTTTATCGTTACTTTTGATGTCAACTCAGCACCTCCTGGTATATTGAAGGTCGTATATTTTATTTAGGTGGTTTTAAACTACATGAGTGTAAGAGATCAGCATATATATGCATATGTGATGGTGCATATTTAAGTACATGCTTAATTTCATGCATGCGCATGTATGTATATGTATATGTGTATGTGCGTGTATATGTATGTGTGTACATGTACTGTACACACATACACATACATATGTGTATGTGTACACACATATGTGGGTATGTGTATGTGCATATGTGTGTGTGTGTGCACGTGTGTATATGTGCTTGTGTATCTATATAAGTTGGTGCGTGGGTGCATGTGTGTCTTTGTATGTAAAGTATGTGCATATGTAGGTATGCATGCGCATGTGTGTGCATATGCAGGCATGTTTATTGTGCATTCTATGTACATATCCAAGTGGATATTGGCATGTATGTGAGTATATGCACCTGTGTAGGTATGTGCTACATCGCATCGATCCATCTTCTTCACTTTCCCCCTCATAACACGTTTCACTATGTGGCCCCAGGAGTTTCTTGGTGTTACTAGTTTACTACCTAGCTGAAATGCTCCTTGGGTTACTTCTACTAATACCTGGTGATGACATGTCTGCAAAAAGAAAAACGGTTAAAAAGATGCAATTATTTACACTGACCTAGGGCTATGGCGAAATATGTGTCTTCTCTTTGGTGTACTATTTTATTTTATTGCATTGGCCGTAATTGGCCAAATTGGTGCACAGATTTAAAAAAAAGCTATATCAATCACAATCGTCACACGCGTCATGTAGGTAGCTAAACGACACCCCAGGACCTGACGCTATTGTCCAACCTGACTCCATGGGCATTGATCAACTCCAAAGTTCTTCACCAATACTTTAGCATGATGGCATATTTCGACTTCCTCATTTACGAAATCATAGCTGATAAGTCATTCACAATTTCAAAACAAATCAATTACCAACTTCCTTTTACTCAATGCTTGGGCTAGGACAGCACCATCATTTTCGAACAAGACCAATAAAGCATATAGAGGAGCCCACTTTGAACAGACAATCCTCCCTTTTACAATGGGGTGTTTCGGTCCCAACTTATGAACTTAAATCTTCGAGGCAGCAATTGTCCTGCTAGATGTGAAATTGTGCTGTCTAGAAGTAATGTAAAAACAATTGTCATATTTAATGAAGTCTTATCGGTGATTAAATAAATTAGCTGAATCTAATAAATATTATATATATATATATATATATATATATATATATATATATATATATATATATATATATATATATTCAGCAGACACTAAATGCGTTCGGCAATGGGACTTTTATACAGTGGAACACCGGCTGCCTCCAAGGCAAGTTCATGAAATTCAACTCAGAATTCCTGCAACAAAAAACATTACTAGCTGCGCTCCAAGAAACTTACTTTCGAGACTATTACTCCAATTAGAACAAAATTCCAGGTTAAAGTTGGGATGTTGATAAGGTAAACGGTCCACATCGGAAATTGGGCGCAGCCATATTCATCGCTAGCAGCACACCTCATCGTCGAGTAACGTTAACTTCTTCTCTGAACTGCATAGCAGTCGGCCTCAAAATTGCCTATTGACAAACCACAGTCATCTCACTGTACATTTCACCGTCAGCTGCAACTCCACACCACATGAGATGAGCGACTAGCTGCTTCAGGCTCCTCCACCAGTTATGATTATGGGATACTTTAATGCTAAACACCTCTCCTGGGGAAACAATCGGACGGACAACAATGGACGCGAAATTCACCAGTTTATTTTGTATCATGAGCTTAGTACTTCTAAACACCGGGGCCGCCTTCCACTACAACTCGACCTTAGGAGGATCGGACATTTGCATTTACTTAACGCGCTGCTCCCAACGATTAAGCTCACTATTTCACTGGTCAGTTTCAGACGTTCCCGGGCTGAGCAACCACTACTCAATTACAATTAGGCTACATCACGGACGCAATCCACCACACTAAGCTATTCAGACCATCTTGGAACTTGAAAAGAGCAGACTGGGCAAAATTCGAGGATCAGGTGGACCGGGGGGAGTTATTTATTTTTGGGGTGCCGGACCATGAAGGTCATTTGCGCCGCTTTTAAAGCGAGTACGTTACATGTCTGTCTATAAAAGCGGGTGTTTGCGATCAAGGTGCAGGCAAGTGGACATTTACGTTAATGGAATTTTACGTCATAGTTTGTGTGATATTTTAGATGCTGAAAGCAGGGGCTGGGTTGGGGACATCTCCCTGACGTCTAAATGGTTTCAATTTTACTTTACTCTTCCACAGAATAATTTGTATTTTGGGTGGGGGTGGGGGGTGGGTGTTTGAGAGTGGCGAGAAGTTGATTTTGCCAGGGTGCCGGGTTTAGCCTACTCTTATCGAAGAGCAGCGAGGGATCTTTACCGTGCGAATAAATAGGTAATTGTCCACACCGCCTATCACGCCGGCCGCCGCGTGTTAGTTGTTAGTAGCGGTTTAGTCTAAGCATGCCATGCAGGGTTCTCAGTTGGATTAGTACGGTGTTTTGCAATTCGGCTCTTTTACGTCCGCTGTACCGCTGGGTAGCCGTTGACGTTATGAGTTACAAGGCAAATCGGCTCATCTACGTCCGATGGCTCCTCTGGGTAGTCGTTTTACGCTATGCTAATTTTATTTATTTTTATATTTTGTTGATGTTTTCCTAAAGCAAGTCGGCTCATCTACTTCCGACGGCAACGCCAGGTAGCCATTTATTGGGAAGCAAATCGGCTCATGTATTTCCGACGCCCTGCGGGGATGGCTATTTACGTGTTTCCTACGAGTGTTTCGCGGTCATGCATTGCGAGTGTTGGTGGTGTGGTGCCTACAGTGCTCCTGCTAGTTTTGTGGCATACAGACATTCAAATTGCAATTGAAGGAGTTCTGGGTGCTTGTCACCGAGAAGCCATGGAAGCGATAGGGTGATACCCTCTCTTTGGCCGAATGTCTTAAGTGGTTGTCTTTGAGAGCTAAAACTACTGCAGTTAACTTTAAGTGAAACTTTAAGTGTTTTGTAATCGCTAAGTCGGAAACTTTAACACGCGCACTGGAGGGGGGGGGGGGGCGAAATCCGCCCACCTCTCCGGTTTTTCGTACATAACACCAAATTTTACCGGTCGATATACGCCATTTTATGCGTACCTGCTTAGAAATGTCTGGCGCGTCGTTGATAGAAGAATGGAAGAACAATGGAAATCGGCCGAAATGTTTTCGAGTTAAAGCCAAACATTTCGTACCGCCAGACAACAATAATCGGCGCTGATGCGCTTCCCGTATATTGGCAAAAGGGATGTGTTCTTGGCAACACTAGCGACTTGTTTGATGCACATTGTTATGTTAAATAGCTTCAAGGTCATGTTAGGTCCCGAGGTCAAGTCAGGTCAAGTTCATGACAGGTTAATGGAACCAAACTTAGTCAACTGAAATGTTGTCATAAATGCAAAAGACTGTCATACGATTGATGTCGCTTTGCATGTTACTCCCTACACATCCTGAAAACTACTGTTTGTCATTGTATGCCTAAGCGTTTCCATACTTTATTCATGTACTTCACTCCTTTCTTCGCGAAGCCGATTGCGTCGAGCTGCCCGACGGAACAGTCGGGCGGGCGGCCCTGTTCCGGTCATAGTCATAGTCATAGTCAGTCATAGTCGTATATTGAGTTCTCCATATTCATGGCTTTTCAGCACTCGCGTCAATACATGGTTCAATGGTAAAAGAGAAACTCGAATTATTAAAAACACTAAATAACGCAAAACGTCAATGGATAAAGATAAAAGGATAAAACATGCCATCAAATACGCCCCTGAGCATCAGCCCTATTATTCCACGTGCTGGCCGCCCGATACAGAAAGCTGCGCCTCGCAGCTTCCGTGTTAATGCGGGGCAGCTCTAATTTATTCGCGTCAGTTCCTCGAGTGCTTCTACTGGAGATTTCGGAGCGGAACTTAATACTGTTAGCCAATGTAAGGGGGTCAGATGTTGCAAGCAGTCTTCCAACCATGGCCAAATCGCGCTCTTGAAGCATGTTGTCGAACTTCAGCCAATCCAGGGCCTCTAGCGTCACTTTAATGTGCTCTCGTCGACTTATGCCAGAGACGATACGTGCGCCGAAATTGATGACCTTTTGAATTCGGTGTTTCTGAGTTTTGTTGCAGCTCCCCAAACAGTCATATTGTAATAGATGTGGGGGAAAACCAATGCCTGAACCAGTAACTTTTTCGTTTCGGGGGAATTATGTGTCGTAATTTTGACAGCCCGACGAGAACGCAGTAGCAGCGGCGAGTTACTTGGGATATCTGTTTTTCCCATGACAAAGCTGAATCTACATAGATGGCGGTAATTTGGGCGTGGGGTGAGGGCTTGATTTCATTGTCCCCAAATGTGATAGAGAAGTTTTCGCCCAGTTTCAGACGCCAAGATTTTACAACTATTAGTACCGTTTTGCTAGGGTTGATTTTGAGCCGATTTTGGGTAAACCAAGTTAGAGCCATACTCAAGGTGTGCTCTACTCGTTGTTTTAATACTTCCCAATTTGCCGGGGTGTCTGAGTCCAGAAATTGCACGTCATCAGCGTAGGCGACCTGTTTTCCGTGTGGGAGATGAGATCCAAGGTCGTTGGTGAAAATCAAATATAATTTTTGGCCACATAGAGAACCTTGAATCACACCGTGGGTCACTGGTAGCGCCCCAACGGAGTTGCCCTGAATTGTCTGAGTTCGACTATGCAGCCAATCCCTAAACCAATGATCATCAATGCCGTACCAGCCCATCTTGTCTAACAGCCGACCGTGTTCCACAGTGTCAAACGCACGAGACGTATCCGCTGCTAGGAGGGTCGCCACACGACCACAGTCTATACTTGTTGAAATAAAATTTACGGTCTCTAACATTGCTGTCTCCGTAGAATGCCTACTTCGAAAACCGTGCTGATTTGGGCACAAAATATGATTATCTTCCAAATACGTGGAAAGCTGGAGACAAACCAATTTTTCGCAAATCTTGCCAACAACGCTCAATATCGATATGGGTCTAAAATTCCCTGGGTCGCCACGATCGCCCCTCTTATACAGCGGCAAAACGCTCTCCTCCTTCCATCCGGCTGGAACGTCACCAGTGCGCAGTGAACTATTCACTACGTGCAGCAAATGCGGCCCTATTACACTAGAGGTCATCCTCAGCATTTTGATAGTTATTCCATCACTGCTACAAGCACGTGAATTCCCCATGGTCTTAAACGCGGATGAAAGTTCTGGAAGCGTCACAGTTCTAACTCTAAATGCACTACTGCACACGCGAGGCGGCCGTGGGGACAGTGGCTCCCCCTGCGGAGCAGCGGCCAGCGCAGTGGCGACATCTGCACCAGCGCTGACGACATGTCGGTTCAGCCTCTCCGCCCAGGCAGGGTCGCTGTGTGCTGATGTGTCCATTCTGGGCTCCGGTTTCTTAGATGCCAGCAGGAAACGCCGAACGTCTGTCTAGGTTTTCGCCCTAGAATTTCTGTACGAAAGAGCGTAACACTCTGAACAGGCTATGTATTGTGCCCTTTTGACCGCGTTTCGGCTGTCCTTGTACATCTGCTGTATCATCGCGTTTTCTGGATCCTGTTCCCTGGCCTCACGCGCTCGGTCGCGACTCTGCATAGAGTCTCTGAGCTCCTCGTTGTCGTGTAGCCACGGGTACGGTGGGTGTTTGAGTTTGACATCCCGGAGAGGCATGTGTACGTCAATCCGGGGCTGCCACACAGCACGCCAGGCGTCCCATTTCTCTGCGGTTGTTTCAGCAATGTAAACTTGTCCCCAGTCGGCCCGCAGTAGATCGAGACACAGGGCATCCTTGTTGACGTTTCTGGATGACCTGCGCTTTGGGGCGCACATGTTTAACCGAGACGTTGACAGCGACGAGGTCGTGGTCGCCGAAGGAGCATTTCACGACACGTGGATCGGTCGTGAGGTCAGGTCGCGTCGTGATAATGTGGTCGATGAGGGTGGCTGTAGTCGGGGTGGTACGGGTTGGCGCGCTGATGAGCTGCTGGAATGCATGCTCCTGAAGCATCTCGATGTACCGCTGAACCCCTGTCGCATTTGGTTGGAGTAGGTCCAGGTTTATATCACCCAGCACGTAGCACGGCTGATTTTTGGTGAGCACATGCGTTAGTTGATGGTGCAGGTCCTCCAATGTTGGAGCAACTGGCGCTTTCGGTGGTCGGTATAACACACCGAGAATGAACGGAGATTTGTCTGAGAAACGTAGCCACATACTCTCTAATGGAGAGCCAGTAGTGGGTACCGCCAGTATTTCCGCGCGCGATCTGTCCCTGTATAAGACGCATAAACCACCGCCACGTGACGCGCGGTCTCGCCTCTCCACGATATAGCCGGGGAAAAATAGGAACCTGCTATCCACGTCCTCATTCAGAAACGTCTCACTGACGCACATAATGTCTAAATCGTGTGAGCTGAGTAGAATGTTCACATCATCGATTGATGGCATCAGGTGGTTGATATTTAAGTGAGCTATCGTGATATTGCGATCTTGTCGCGGTCGTTCTTCGCCCAGCTGGTCACATAACTGGAACAAACCGGTAATTCGAACAGGTAACTGACCTGACAAAGTGCTGCTATATGGGTGACCTGAGGTCAAATGCCGGGTCTAGCATCTGTATTGCATCATTAGTATTGTCCAAAACATCATTGATGCTCATTTTGGAGCATTTAAACACAATCACAGCGATTCATAACAATGACAAGCCAAGCCACGCCAAACAAGAACATTTTGACATATGTGACCTCATTTGACCTTGAAGATATTGACCAAAGGTCATTAAATCCGCACACAATAGAGTTCACTACCGTACCCATCCACCCTGTGAATTTCGTTACTCCAGCTTTAATAGGAGCCGAGATCTTAGGAAGGGGACGGAATCCGCCCCCCCCCACCTCCAGTGCGCGTAATTTTCAGAGTCCCTCCAGGGCGCGTGTTAAGTGTTTTGCATCACTAGTATACCCAGACAAATATCTGAAGAATTGCACTCTTGCAACTTTTATCTAACAATCCGAGGGCGTAACCAAACACCCCCTCGGAATCTGCACTGGCTCCGCCACTGCGCACCAGTAGTCATTTGGCGGCAATCGAGATCTTGAAGAGTCGTAATTTTGGCCTGACGGCATATAGGGTCTCGCTTCACGAATCATTGCAAAGATAACAAGACCGACTTGGGATCTAATAATTGGCAATTCGTTGGGGGATGCGTAGATGCTGGAGTCCATTAAAAGTTTTCGTCTTCTCTTTCTGAATGCAGCCTGCTCCGCATCCAGCTCAATGTCAACATGTTTGCTGGTGGCTTTATTATGAAGGCAACGCTCGCAAACTTATACAAACCTGGAATAACAACCACTGAAATGCCTGGCTCGCAACTGTGCACTTGGGTCCATCGCTCGCAGGCGGTTGAGATAGTTGGGCTAACGCTCTTTGACAACCCAACCGAACTTCAGCATGATGAACAGCGCCGAGATCAAACAACCGAGCAACTACATACTCGCACGATGGCTGCCTTTTTGCACTCGATAAGCAAGGTCAAAAGTGCACGGGTGCAACAGCGCAAATTACGCCAGTGATTCCTCCAGGTACCGGCCTGATTTGTGTTATTCATAGTTACGCCTGTCATTCCTCCAGGTGGGGCGTCAGTAGCTCAGTGGTCAATCTGAGCGTCTTGAAAGACAGGTACGGCTTCGATTCCCCGCGGTGTCCGCCCTTCCTGCTAGGGTGAGAGGTGGGCGACGCCATATGGCCTCAGCTGATGAGTGCGTGGTAAAGTCACAACCATCACAATTCCTCCAGGTACCGGCCTGACTTGTGTTATTCATAGTTACGTGAGTCATTACTCCAGGCACCGGCCTGATTTGTGTTGTTCATTAAGTATGCATTTTTGTAGGTGTAATTAAAATGCAGACTGGCGCAATGCCATTCTTCGATGCTCTTTACGGGAGGTGTGCGGTTTCCGCGGCGGGAGGCTTCCGCTTGCTACGGCGAACACAAGTCTCCAAGGAGCACGTCACCCCCCCCACCAGAATACCGAAAGAGGGTCATTCGAGGACAGGAAAACACGCAAAAAGGTCGTCCGAAGGGCGATTTGTGTTTTACAATTTGAATATTTATAAAACAACAATCGTCCCAAGGCTTATATTTTTAATCAAATATTTTGGATATTTTGATATTTTATGCCAATGGGTCGGGAGTTGGCCGGGTCAGAGGTAACTGGATGGTGCCGTTCTGATTACGAGCCGGTGTCCCTTGTGAGCTGGAGTGTTCATGAGAGCTTGAGAGACTGGGTGGCTAGTGGAGATCAGGAGCCGACTTAGTCACCCCTAGCTGATGTAATGAGAGCTTGAGAGACTGGGTGGCTAGTGGAGATCAGGAGCCGACTTAGTCACCCCTAGCTGATGTAGAGGGTTTAGAGCACATGGAAAGGCACATCGAGTTGATGGAGTGAGCCCACGGCCAGACGCCGATGGCTCCGGGTTGGGTCGGGTCGGTGGGATCATCTTTAGGCCCACACAAGGGCTCCGGGTTGGTGGAAGGCCCTCAAGCCCCGACCAGTAAAAAGGATCCCTAAGCCAATCGAAGGGGGCCCGGGGTGACAGGGGGTTCCTGAGCCGACGGAGATGGCGTCTCGCCACCAGCGAAGACACATCCAATATGAATGGCCCTTGGATCCGCGGAGGGGCCTCAAGCCGATATGAAGCCCCTTGGGTTGACTACGGGGACCTTGGTTGACTCCTTGGTCTTTAGAAACGCTTATGCCAGTAACGAATGTCCTTGAGCCAAATGAGAGGGTCCTGAACCGACTGAGAGATTTCCTAGCCATCAGAGAGAACACCGCGTTATCAGAGAGAACTTCGAGTGGATGTGAAGGGCTCCTGAGCTGACGGAGGGGCCCAAGCCGATTCTGAAGACCCCTGAGCTGAAGGAGGAAGCTGCTGGTCTTTGGAAGGGCTCCTGGGCTGGAAGGAGGGAGCTGCTGGTCTTTGGAAGGGCTCCTGGGCTGGATACTTATCTAAATACATTTTCACTAAGGGGCTGATGGCGATAAAACATGCATGAAAAAGAACTCGGCAGGGATGAGGAATTTTCCCATAAAATGAAACGAATGTGCGGTCCATGGGGAAGGGTAGAAGTTCCTGCGCCCGACGGAGTGGGTTCGTGAGCCAATATCCACTCTAGTATACATTATATATATATATATATATATATATATATATATATATATATATATATATACATATATATATATATATATATATATATATATATATATATATATATATATATATATATATATATATATATATATATATATATATATATATATATATATATATATATATATATATATATATATATATATATATATATATATATATATATATATATATATATATATAATATATATATATATATATATATATATATATATATATATATATATATATATATATATATATATATATGTATATATGTATATATGTATATATTATGCAGCACTGCACTGAGCATTGTTAATAATATTGTCAGAATAATCTTCGACCTTCTACTGATGATAAGAAAGATAAATTAGGTCAAAATGAACTGTATATTTCGACGGCGTGTCTTTTTCAATAGTGACAGTTTGAGGGTGAGAAAACAAGTACAAAATGGCGTGGAGCGTGTCACAGCATGCTCTCTACAAATTAACGATCTCACAGCCAGTGGAATCCGACTGACATGACATGATTTGAATACATGATATGGCATCATATGAACACAATTTACATGCTAGGCATATGTACACTATGAATTAACAAGGAATGGAAGAAACTTTTCACAAAATATACCTACTCACTCCACTGCGCAGAATAATAGCCATCGGCTACGACAAACGCGATCTTAACTTGTAGCTATGTGTTGTGATGCGATCTGCAGCCTGTGCTCCTGGTGTCTGTACATCGGTGTTTGGTGCTGATGTGTCTGTACATCGGCGTTTAGTGCTGAGGGTGTAGTGCGGCATGGGACCGGTGGCAACAGAGTCCAAGAGGATGTCTGGGTGTCAAGTGTTGGTCTACGATTTCTAATCTCCAGTGATTCAACTATTTTTAGCTCCACAACGTCTTTACATGTGCTTAAAATGTCTATCATGAAAGAAAGTTGAGCTTATGGGTGTCTCCATGTGACTGTGGCGTGTGTGGTCTCCTAATGGTGTGTTTGGAGCCCTGTTTTTGGCGTCTCTTAGGTGTTCGTGGAAGCGCTCCCTGACGCTGCGTTTGGTCTCTCCAATGTACGTTGCATTCATATTTCCCTGTTGACATAGTACGTACGTTATGACATATATGCGGCATTTTTTAAATGGCACTTTCCTTCTAAGCCTGCATGACACGTGTGGCAGTGCCTATGTCCCCCCGGACATGGAGGAGAGCACAGGGCAGACCTGGAAACGATGTCACCGAGCGTTCTCCCACACTGCCATGCAACTTTCAAGGACAAGCCCAATGATTTTACGACGAAATGTACTCTTCTGGTTAGCGTGACGTCTACGAAAGTTAAATAAATGTAGGCTAGTCTATCATTTCGGTCTGCTTGCACTAGTTTCTTACCCAGGTTTGAGATACTTAGGGAACCGTGTTTAGACTGTACTTGAAAGTGCGTTGAAGTGCGTTTTTTAGTGCGTTGAATCAGTTTATGTGGATAGCCATTGTCTAGAAAGTGGCGCTCTATTTTAGCCATTCCCCTTTCCCGTCCAGTTCGAGTTGATCCTAGTCGATAAGCCCTAAGCATTTGTGAGTACAAAACAAATCTTTTCGCCTCTATTGGGGGAGCCGACGAGTAAGGGAGGATGATATTTGTAGCCATCGGTTTAACGTATAATTATGTGATGAAGTATCCTGTGCTTTGCACTGTCAGTATGGTATCTAAGAAATGTATTTGTCCAGAAGGTGATTGATCGGTTCTTTCACAGCTAAACTTTAAAGATGGATGGAAACTGTTAATGCGTTTGAGAAACTCGTCCAAAGCCAGCGATTCAAATGTAAAAATACCAATGATATCATCGTTGATGTGCCTCATGTACGTCACCGGTTGTTGGTCTGGAGAGCTCAGAAGTAGTGATTCTACTGCGTCCATAAAAATGATGGCAATGGGGATAGCCCCACCTATTATATATAGCTATTATAGCTAGTGTAACGAAATGTTCAGGGTAGATGGGTATAGTGGTGAACTCTATTGTATGCAAATTTCATGACCTTAGATCAATATCTTCAAGGTCAAATAAGGTCACATATGTCATATTTGGCTTGTTTTGCGTGGCTTGGCTTGACATGGTTATGGATCGCTGCGATTGTGTTTAAATGCTACAAAATGGGCATCAATGATGCTTTGGACATAACTAATGATGCAATGTAGATGATAGATCAGGCAATTGACCTCAGGTCACCTATATATCAACACTTTATCGGGTCAGTTACCGGTTCCAGTTGCCGGAACCGGGCCGCCCGCCGGACCGTCGGGCGGCCCAGCGCAATCGGCTTCACGAAGAAAGGGAAGTACTTGAATGATGTATAGAAACGCTTAGGTTCACAATTACAAAAACAGAAGATTTCAGTAGAGAGTAACATGCAAAATGGCATGAATTGCATGACTGTCATTTGCGTTTATGACAACCTTCCAGTTGAACAAGTTTGGTTCCATTGACCTGTCATGAACTTGACCTGAGTTAACCGCAGTGACCTGGCATGATCTTGAAACAATATAGCATAACAATATACATCAAACAAGTCGCTTGTATTGCCATGCACACTTCCCTTTTGCCGATATACGGGAAGCGCATCAGCGCCAATTTTTGTGGTCTGACGCTACGAAATGTTTTGACTTTGACGGCCTCTAACTCGAAAATTGTCGGCCAATTTTCGTTCTTCTTATTTTAAGCGACGCGACGTTCATTTCTAAGCAGGTACACAAAACGGCGTACATCTGCCGGTGGTAAAATCGTGAGTTAATTACGAAAAATCGGAGGAGTGGGTGGATTTCGCCCCCCCCCCCCCTTCTAGTGCGCGTGTTAAGGAAAGTATCTGAGGAAGTTGAGAATGAAGTGTGTCATGTGTACGCGTAGGCCTGTCTTGTGGAGTTTGTGTGTCAGTGCGGACTTGTGTACTCGGTCGAATGCGGCAGTGATGTCTAAGTAGGCAGCTATTGTTGTGCATTTGATGCGTAGACCACTTGTGATGTCATGCACTAATCGAATGGATTGTCTGTAGTTGATTTTTGACGCTGGAAACCGCACTGAAATTCGTCGAGCAGGTCGTTGTGTTCCAGAAATTGCCTCAATCGTGTGTTGACCATGCGCTCGACCAACTTGTTAGTACAGCTAGTAAGTGAGATGGGTATATCATCTTTTGGGTTGGAGTGATCTTTGTGCGGCTTTGACAATGGAATGACTACGCTCTCCCGCCAGGATGCGGGAAAGGTGTCGCTTTGATACAGTTCATTTATGGCCGCTAGTAGGTACGTTAGGGAATTTTGGTAAGACGCTTAAGAAACTGGTAATGGAAGTCGTCCGGTCCAACCGACGTGTTTCCACACTTGCTGAGGGCAAGGTGTAATTCGTGCATAGTAAACGCCTGGTTGTAGATTTCTCTATTGCTAGAGTTAAAATTTGCTTTAGAGGCAAGGGCGTCTAGAGCGCTGACTATAGCGGTGTCCTAGTTGCTGTTGCCAGATACGCTGGCGTAGTGTAGTTTAAAGTGGTCTACGACTTGTTGTGGGTCAGTGATGTGCTGTCATTTCACCGTTAGCTGGGGGAAGGGGCCTGGTGGTGTGCGTTTCAGGCTAAAAGCTTCATCAAGTCCCAGATTCTGCCGGTAGGGGTGAACCTATTGAATTGAGAGGCGAAAGACTGCCAACAGTTTTGGCGTGCTGTTCGAATTGTGTACGTGCAGTGTTTTTTAGACTGTCTGTATGCTGATAGGTGTGCTTCGAACACGCATCTTTTGAATTGTTTGTGGGCACGGCGCCATGCGGCGATTGCCCTTTGTCAGTCCTGGGTCTACCATGGCGTAGATGCCCTTTTCCTAGGTTTGTTACTGATGGCCCTTGTTACTGAGCTGATGGCCCTTAGGATTGTCTCGAATTTACTGGTCTCTGAAGTTGCTAGGTTGAGGGCCACCGGCTCCTCGAATTTAGCCCAGACCGCTCCTTTCAAGTTCCAAGATGGTCTAAATAGCTGAGTGTGGTGGATAGCGTCCGTGCTGAGCCTAATTGTGATTGGGTAGCGGTCGCTCAGCCCGGGAACGTATGAAACTGACCAGTCAAATAGTGAGAGAAGTCGTTGGGAGCAGTACGTTAAGTCAATGTAACTGTCCGATCCTCGTAAGGTCGGGCTGTAGCGGGTGCCGGCCACGGTGTTAAGAAGTACTATGTTGTGGTCAGAAATAAACTGGTGAATTTCGCGCCCTCTATCGTCAGTCTGGTCGCTTCCCCAGGAGGGCTGTTTAGTCTCCCATATGATAACTGGTGGAGGGGCCTGAAGCAGCAAGTCGCTCAGCTCCTGTGGTGTGGGGGTTTCGGCTGGAGGCGTGATGCATAGTGAGATGACTGTGGCTTAGCAATAGGCAATTTTGAGGCTGACTGCTACGCAGTTCAGGGGAGTATTTAACGTTACTCGACGATGAGGTATGCTATTTGCAATGAGCATGGCTGCGCCCCATTTCCTATGTGGGCCGTTTACGCTGTCGACGTACCAAGTGTAATCTGGGATTTTGTTCCAAGTGCAGTCAGAATCTCGAAAGTGAGTTTCTTGGAGTGCAGCTAGTAATGGTTTTTGTTGCAAGAATTCAGATTTGAATTATATGAACTTGCCTGGAAGGCCACCGGTGTTCCACTGCAGAAAAAGTCCCATTGCCGAACGCGTTTAGTGGCTGTTGGTGTTCCTATACTGGGGTGGTGTCGGTGTCGAGTTGGGGAGAAAGATTGAACCGGTGAACGGAGAGAGGGTTGGGAGGTGACCCAGGCAGGGGTGGTAGCCTGGACCTGGTCGCACGAGTCCTGGAAGGTGATTGGGCGGAGTGGCGGCGTGATTTGCGCTTGGGATGCGCGGTGGGTTCGGGCGGGATTCGTTGGTCTGGAGTTGTGGGTTCGACGGGCTTGGCAAGAGTGGTAGGTTCAGTCTGAGTGCTGGCTTTAGACGAGGTTTTGGAGTGGGTTTGGGTGGGTGTGCAGGAGGTAGTAGGGGTTCGGTTTGGCAGGAGATGGTGGCCGTGGACTTGCGGATGGTCTGAGTGGTGGCCTTAGTCCACCCGATGTGGTGGCCTTGGTTCTAGGCCTTGGTTTGGGCCGGCCGGATGGGTTCGGTAGGGGCCGAGGCCCTGGAGGAGGCAGTGGAGGGAAGGTTTCAGGGTGGCGAGGTGGGTCCTAGCCGGTTGGAGGCGGTGGCGCGAAGGGGTACGGCCAGGTCCAGTGGGGGATGGGTGGGTATTGGTGGGGGATGGGATGAAGACCGGGTCTGGGTCTGATCGGTGTTGGAGGAGGGATAATACTGGGTGGATATGGGAGGCCGTGCCTGAGGTAGGATGGTGGTGGGCATGGACTGGGTCTGAGATGGGGTGGGAAGGGAAGGAGGCCCAGTCCTCGGTGGGGTGGACGTGGGAAGCCGGGCCCGCGGAGGAAAGGGTGTGGGAGAAGGCCGGGTCGAGGGTGAAGGGGATGTGGATAAGGGCCAGGTCTGAAGTGGAGTGGATGTGGGAGGAGGCCAGGTCCTAGGTGGGGTGGCGTGGGAAGGAGTGGTGATCGGTGAGGTCGAGGGGCGGTGGGACGGGGAAGTCGGGGATCGGTGGGGCGGTTGAGGCGAGGGTCGGCGGAGCTTTTGAGGAGGGAGGTGTGCCGGGCTCCGGGAGCCGGCTGCTGGTGGGATGGTTGGGCGGGTGGGAGCTGGTGTTGGAGGGGGTGTGGGTTTAGGTGTGGAGAGCGTCGTTGCGTAGCTTCGCCCGGCGGTAGGTGCAGGGTGGGTAGGTGCGGTTGTGACTGTGTGAGTGTCAGTGGTGGTGGTGCGGCGTAGGTGCTGCCGTGCTGTTGCATGTGGCACCCTGTGAGTTGCCGCATACCGGCACATCGGGTGGACCTCAACCTAGCAACTTTAGAGACCAGCAAAATCGAGACAATACTCAGGGCCATCAGCTTAGCAGCACGAGACTCAGTTCCAAAAAGTAATCAACCTAGGAAAAAGGCATCTACGCCATGGTGGACCCAGGACTGTCAGAGGGCAATCGCCTCACGGCGCCGTGCCGACAAACAATACCAGGGATGCGTTTGCGAAGCACTCCTATCATCATACAGGCAATCTCAAAAACACTGGCGATACACAACTTGAACAGCACGCCACAACTTTTCGCAGTATTTTGACTCTCAATTCAATAGGTTCACCCCTACCGGCAGAAACTGGGACCTGATGAAGCGTTTCATCCTGAAACGCCCACCGACAGCCCCTTCCCCAGCTGACGGTGAAAGGAAAGCACATTACTGACGCACAAGTCGTGGACCACTTTAGCACGCGCCCTGGAGGGCCTCTGAAAAATACGCGGACTGGAGGGCGGGTGGATTCCTCCCTCCTAAGATCTGGGCTCCTATTAAAGCTGGAGGAACGACATTCGCAGGGTGAATGGGCACTATAGTGAACTCTATTGTGTGCAAATTTCATGACCTTAGGTCAATATCTTCAAGGTCAAATGAGGCCACACATGTCAACATTTTCTTGTATTGCGTGGCTTGACTTTTCATTGTTATGGATCGCTGTGATTGTGTTTAAATGCTCCAAAATAGGCATCAATGATGTTTTGGCCATTACTAATGATGCCATACGGATGCTAAACCCGGCATTTGACCTCAGGTCACCTATATAGCAGCACTTTATCAGGTCAGTTACTTGTTCCAGTTACCGGAACCTGTCCGCCCGCCCGACTGCTCCGTCGGGCAGCTCGGCGCAATCGGCTTCGCGAAGAAAGGAGCGAAGTACATGAATAAAGTATGGCAATGCTTAGGTACACAATGACAAACAGCAGTTTTCAGAATGTGTAGGGAGGAACATGCAAAGCGACATCAACGGCATGACACTCATCTGCATTTATGACAACATTCCAGTTGATCAAGTTTGGTTCCATTAACCTGTCATGAACATGACCTGACTTGACCTCGGTGACCTAACATGACCTTGAAGCTATATAGCATATCAATAGACATCAAACAAGTCGCTAGTGTTGCGAGGAACATTTCCCTTTTGCCAATATACGGGAGGCGCATCAGCGCCGATGTTTGTGCTCTGGCGCTACGAAATGTTTTGACTTAAACAGCCCCTAACTCGAAAACAAAAATATTCGGCCGATTTCCATTTTTCTTGCTTCACACGACCTGTCGGTCATTTCTAAGCTGGTACGCAAAAAATTGCGTATATCCACTGGTAAAATCTGGAGTTATGTACGAAAAACCGGAGGGGTGGGCGGATTTCGCCCCCCCTCCAGTGCGCGTGTTGAACTACACTACGCCAGCGTATCTGACAAGAATGGCAAGAATACTAAAGCGCTCCAGACGCCTTTGTCGCCAAAGCAAATATTTACTTCAACTATACAGAAGTCTACAACCAATCATTTACTATGCACGAATCACACCTTGCCCTCAGCAAGGGTGGAAACACGTCGGTTGGGCCGGACGACATCCATTACTAGCTTGTGAACACCTTGGCTAACATTATCTAACGTACCTACCAGCGACCATTAACGATCTGTATCAAAGCGACACCTTTCACGCATTCAGGCAGAAAAGCGTAGTCAATCCTTCGCCAAGACGGCGCAAAGATCACTCCACACCAAAAGGTTATAGACCCATCTCACTTACTAGCTGCGCTAGTAAACTGGTCGAGCGTATGGTCAACACACGATTTAGCCATTTTTTAGAACACAAAGACTTGCTCAACGAATTTCAGTGCGGCTTCCAGCAACAACCGACAATCTCATTAGATTAATGCAAGACATCAACAGTGGTCTATGCATCAAACGTACAATATCTGCCTATTTAAACATCACTGCCGCATTCGGCCGAGTACACAAGTCCTCACCGACACACAAACTCCACAAGACATGCGTACGCGGACACACGGTACACTTCGCTCTCAACTTTACCAGTGACAGGACCCTTAAGGTCCGATGCCACCACTAGCGGATCCAGGGAGGGCCCATTTCGGCCATTTCCCCCCCCGAAGCGCTTAAGGGGGGGCATAGTGTCTTTTGCCCCCCCCCGAAACCAACAGAAGTTAGAAGAAAAATATGCAGTAACCTTTGCCGAGGTTAAAAAGTAGCCGTTGCGTGTAAAGAAAATATACGACCTTCAATATACCAGGAGGTGCTGAGTTGACATCAAAGTAACGATACAGATTATACTTTATTACTCAACGTTTCGGCCAGGGGCCATCGTCAGGAGTGATGAAAAAAGCTCAAGCTTAAAATTTGGAAAAAGTACGCGGGAAAAAAGCGTGCAAAAAGACACGTGGAATGCAGAAAAGCCTCCTCAGTGGTGCAGACACTCACAGAAACTCCAAACCAGAAACAAACTATGTCAAGAAGGAATCCTCTGAGGAAGCCCGAGCCGATGGTCCATATACATATTGATGCATACACTCACGCACATATATAGACATATATCCAATATAACGCGTAATACATACTATATATAATTTATGTTTATGTAATTTTATGTGATATACCAAGACGTCGCTTGCGTGTTTAGTTGCGGCCGTAGATTACGTATATGTAGAGATTCGAGGACCTTCAGATCAGCGTTGTCCCTGGCTGTTGCTAGAATTTCTACTTTTAAGTTTGTGTTAGTGTCGCTGTGTTCCATGTTAGAATGTTTGTCGATCATGTGTTCGCCTAAAGGTGTGTATGCTCTCCGAAGTCTGGCATCTCCGAAGTGCTCATTGTACCTATCCCTGATACTACGTTTGGTTTCACAGACATAAAATGTTCCAAGACAGCGATTGCACGTTATTTTGTAAACTATTTTGTAAACTTTTCCGTGTGCATCTACCTTTGAGCCCGTTGATACAGGTGTGGCACGTTCTCCTACCAGCGGGGCATGGCGGCATTTCCAGGGCTGAGCGGACCAGGTAAGATTTCAGCGTAGGTCCGCTAGTCCAGGCTACCCTAACATGGTTTAGATGAGCCGAACGGATGGCTGCGTTTACCTGTCGACATAGTTGGTCATCGACAAAAGGAAATCTTATGTAAACATAGTTGGGATTGCTACCCGCTCGATGCCGACGTTGCCCACCTATCCTACTAATGTTGTGAGGGTGAACAGCACGAGCGGCGGAGTGTACCCGATGTGCTGGGTATCCGTTTTCCAGGAAAAGAGTCGTCATCTTCGCAAGGCTCCGCTCGCATGAAATAGTATCGGAGGAGACTCGTGCTGCTCTCCTCATTTGGGATGTTAGAACGGCCTTTTTAGTGGCCATCGGGTGGGCCGAATCATAGTGCAAGATGATGTGGGCTGCTATTGGTTTAAAGTACAGCTCGGTGGTGTAGCTCCCATCAGTCTGAACTACAAACAACGTATCAAGGAAAGGAATCGAACTGCTATGACCAGTGTGTTCTAAGGTAAACTTGACGCTGGAATGTTGTTGGTTAATTTCTGCAAAGTTGAGCAGAGAGGCCAAGCCATGTGTCCAAACACCAAAAATATCGTCTATATACCTCATGTAGAGAGATGGTTTCAAATCATACGAAGCTAAGAAGATCGACTCAAGGCGGTGCATAAAAGCAATCGTTAAAGGAGGTGCACATCGGTTACCCATAGCCACTCCTTTTGTCTGCTTGTACATGGAGTTACCGAAACGTATGAGGTTATTGCTAAAAATATGTGTTAGTAATTTCACACAGTCCTGTACCCCAATCCCGAAAAGACAAACATCATCCAGATTGTCCTCGATTAGACGAATCACAGCATCTATTCCCTCCTTTATCGGAATGCTGCCATATAAATTTTTCACGTCCATGGTGAAAACAATACTGCCTTCCGGAAGCTTGGTAGGAAACGTTTCTTTCACCCTCTGCAGGTACGACTCCGAGTTTGTCAGATGGGCGGGAACCAACGCTAGTATCTGGACGAGAATCTTACTCAAGAACCAAGATAACTTGTCTAGGGGGTCACCACTCGCCGACACTATAGGGCGCAGTGGAACCTCTAGTTTGTGGTTTTTGGGGAGCCCGTATAATTCCGCTGTGCGGCTGGAATGAGGAAGGAGAGATAACACTGTGTCTTTATGTAACTTCCCTGGTAAAGCTTCCTTGATGATAGTACACGTTTCGATTTCGAGACGTTTGGTAGGGTTCGGTTGGGAAGGAATGCGCTGGTAATCGTCCGTTATTTTGCTGGCCTTTTTAATGTAATCCGTTTTGTTTAGCACGACGAATCCTTTGCATCTATCTGACGGTTTTACTATTACATTATCGTTGTTTTTCATTTCCCGAAGTACTTCCCTCTGTTTCGCATAATTGTCCGACATGTATATGTAGAGATTCGAGGACCTTCAGATCAGCGTTGTCCCTGGCTGTTGCTAGCATTTCTACTTTGAAGTTTGTGTTCGTGTCGCTGTGTTCCATTCCAAAGGCGTCAAGCGATAAAATATTTTCTCAGCTTTACGATATATAGGTTTTCGGTCGTAAAGGGCGCCCTAATTGTTAGATTTCAAAAAATATTTCACCAGTCGACTTTCCGTGATCCTCCGGATCGATTACTAGCACTTCGAAGCGGTGAAACCAAACGTAGCATCAGGGATAGGTACAATGAACACTGGAGAGATGCCAGACTTCGGAGAACATACACACCTTTAGGCGAACACATCATCGACAAACATTCTAACATGGAACACAGCGACACTAACACAAACTTCAAAGTAGAAATTCTAGCAACAGCCAGGGACAACGCTGATCCGAAGGTCTCGAATCTCTACATATAAGTAATCTACGGCCGCAACTAAACACGCAAACGACGTCTTGGTATATCACATAAAATTACATAAACATAAATTATATATAGTATGCTTTAATTTTTTTTTTTTTTTTTTTTTTTTTTTTTTTTTTTTTTTTTTTTTTTTTTTTTTTTTTTTTTTTTTTTTTTTTTTTTTTTTTTTTTTTTTTTTTTTTTTTTTTTTTTTTTTTTTTTTTTTTTTTTTTTTTTTTTTTTGAGTTTTTGTGGGTTTTTTTTTTTTTTTTTTTTTTTTTTTTTTTTTTTTTTTTCCCCTTTTTTTTTTTTTTTTTTTTTTTTTTTTTTTTTTATCCCTCCTTGGGGTGGCCCCCGGCCGAAAATAAAGTATATTCTTTATCGTTACTTTTGATGTCAACTCAGCACCTCCTGGTATATTGAAGGTCGTATATTTTCTTTACACGCAATGTCTAAAACCCAGGAGCATCTAAGAGCCATTCTTCGTTGTATTAAAAAGTAGCGTCTGAATGAAAGAATCTCCAATTTTAAAGGTATTTTTTTATAATTGTTTGGAGGCCAATATAGTAGCATAGTAGATTCTGACACACATAAAGGGTTCCATGCTGCTCAAGTTCTGCTTACAGCACGAGTTGACAAAATCGGATCCACCAGTATGTACACGTGCACGAACGTTGACGTGGTACAAGACGTTGAACGTGAACGTGAACGTTTTGGTAAACAAGAACAAAAATCCGGTAACTCCGGTAACAGTTCCTGACCACATTGCAAAGTGGTGCAAAACGTGGGGCTTCACACTGTCCGCAGAAAAATCGGCCACATTCACATATAGTCATATTCGCCCAACACCCACCACACTGCTTAAAATCGATGGCAAAGCCATCGAACAGATGAAAAGTTTAAAGTTCTCAAGAGTACATTTCGACCAAAAATTTAGTTTCAATACACATGCCACCTCCATCTGGAAGAAATGCGCGTAGAGCGTCAATCTACTCAGTGCACTTGCAGGCACATACTGGGGTGGAGGCAGGAAAACACTATACTACGACTCTCCAAATCAATCATACGACATATCCTAAATTACAACGGCATCATCTTTGCCAACATTTCAGAAAGCCAGAGCAAACAGATAGAAACCATCCAAAACAGCTGCATCAGAGCAGCCACAGGAGCCCTCAGTGCGACACCGATAGCCAGTCTTCTAGTGGGCTCAAACACGCCTCCAGCCTAATCCGGGAGGACGCAACAGCTGTGCCGCTACCACATTGAAATCAAATCCATTAAAAATCATCCGGCACAGCCCTGCTTTACGCCTGACAGATACGACAAGCACTGAAAACAAAATTACCCCGCTGAAAACAAAACTACTCAATGCTCACGGGTAACTCTTTTACGGCACCCAATGATGGCGAGTAATTTGAAAATTTACTATCTTATTTGGGGTTAAAATACACATATCCAGGGTCGTGGTGAGAGAGTAACTACCAAATCAGGGTTTATCCATGGAAGGGTAAATACTTATTCTTTTGCGATACACCTGATGCATGATCCACTCAACTAATTACAGACAGTCCCGCAGATCGCGGGTAACTCTTACAGGGCGACCCGTCAATCGGGCGTCGTTATGTGGTTACCTCAAACGATTACCCTCAAGCGGATGTTCTACCCAAAACGGTAACTCGCAGATTGGTAGTCAGCGTCAGCCCACGTGCGTTATCCGTCTTGAATTGCCGTTGAATATCGCGCAAGAGGTGTCTTCGTGTATGCTCCGCGAGAGGCATATACAGTTTCAGAACTTGACACGCGGGCATAAAGAAAAATGTAAGTATTTATAGGTTTTAATTGACATATTTATGTCATGGAAATATGTCGCATGTCTATGGCTGGATATTCCGGGTGGGTCGAGGGGGTCTGAGCGCCCCTGGTTTGGTAACCTGCTAATGTTAATTTCTCATTTTCCCTATTCAGTCTGAAAATATGTCTTGAAAATAAAGATCCCCTGGCTTCGTGAGAGATATCCAGCCCCGTATATGTCTACCAGGGCACTGTGCCAGAAAGGGCACTACCCATGTTCTCGACTACCTACAATAGATATCTTAAATATTGGCCAATTTTGGAGCAGGCTCGCATCAAAGTGAACTGAAGGATCAGTTCATGCTGTATTTAATGAAGTATGTGAAAAGAAATGGAGACAAACTGAATAGCCAGGACATGTTGTATATTTGGGGTCCAATGTTTTAACAGCCATCTTGGTCTAATAGTGGTATGCGATTGGACTCATGGCGGGTGGGAGAAAGTGCACCATGAGTTTAGGCTTAGGGGCACCAGTGCACCCCTTGCATTCGCTGCAGATGGGGCATCACACCAGAATTCTTCAAACTTATTTTTTCAATGCAATGTTTATGTATGTTTATGCATACGAGTACTTGCTCTCGGAAAATAAATCGACTATCACATTGGCGGAAATTCTTGGCATCTTCCACAAGTTCGCCGATGACAACAATCACAAAACACTCGTATTCACGGATGGGTTGAAACACGAGGTCAAGGTAGGAATCGGCATCACTGGATCAGACCTCAGGCTTTCCACGCGTCTACTGGATAACTTCTCCATCTACTCCGCTGAAGCACTGGCTATTCTGGCCGCTATCTACATTCTCATGAGGCATATAACTAGAAACGTAGTAATTTGATCAGATTCCAAATCGGTCCTTCAGTCAATTAGCAATACCCACGACTGTCCACATCCAGTCATTGACAACATCCAACAAATCGTGGCCCATAACGTAAGCAAGAACTTTTCCTTGCTTTGGATACCGGGTCACGCCAACATCCGAGGTAAAAAAGAAGCAGACCGGCTCGCAAAGCTAGCCTTGGCATCGAACACTTACCATAGCGTGGAATATTCGGTAGATGATTGCAAAACACTCCTACAACGCCACATTCGTCTACACCAACAGAACACGTGGACACAACACAACTCGACAAAACACAAATCCAACCACACCCACGCAATCAAACCAACAATAGGCACATGGAACTCATCAAATCAATCTCACCGACAAAAAGAGGTCATCCTCACTAGACTCAGAACTGGGTGCACAAAACTAACAAAGCCTCATAGATGAGCTCATAGACATAGATAGCAAGACAAAGCTTCATAGACATAGATGAGCCGAATTGCCAAACACCGTACTAACCCCACTGACAACCCTGCACGGCATGCTTAGACTAACCCTTTACTAACAACTAACACGCGGCAGACGGCGTGATAGCAGGTGTGGACAGTAACCTCCTTGTCCGGCGTGATAGCAGGTGTGGACAGTAACCTCCTTGTCCGCACGGTAAAGATCCCTTGATGCTCTTCGACAAGAGTAGGCTAATGCCAGCACCCTGGCAAGATCAACTTTCTCGTCACAATCAATATCACCCACCCACCCCCCAGCTACCTATAAATTATCTTGCAGATGAGTAAAGTAAAACTAAATCCATTTGGACATCCGGGAGATGTTGCCCACACAGCCTGCAGCACCTAAAACATCAAACACACTATAACGCAAAACCTCCTTATCGTAAATGTACATTTGCCTTAGCTTTGCTTGCAAAACACACTTGCTTCAAAGGCGGCCCAAGTGACCTCGATGGTCCGGCAAGCCTCTAAAAGTCACTCCCGCTCCCTATATAGAATATGGTAATCCCAAGTGCCTTTCTATCCGTCCGTATGTGGTTTCACTGATGGGTCCAATAGCAACAAACTCACACTTAGCTTTTTGAACCCTGATGTGATTGCTGTAATCGACCTGGCATGCTTGACCAGAGAATGTCTTTGAAGCTAGCATTACTAAGGAGCTATCCATTAATCCTGCAAATCAACGAAGCTAATTTCAATTAAAATCGGCCACAAGCTATCTTTCAAGATAAATTCCGTTTGCCTCTCGTTTATCACTAGTGCTGATGAACACGATTAATACAATACCAGGGCTTATGTATTCTTTTGCAAAGTTTAGTTTATTTCTAGTTCATAGCTGGAAGTTCCGCGACTATCGTACTTTATGGTCGGTGCTAAGTTTCAGGTGCTTTGTGACGTTGGGATTGAGTGTGGGGGGGGGGCTCATGACGATCCGTTCATGGGGTGTAGAAATAAATATTTGGTCTATTATACAGGCTCTAAGCTACCTGTCCAGGGATTACCGGCATCCAGCATAGTCTATGCACTTTGCCTAAGATAATGCCATACAATATGTCACTATGGTAGCCGACACGGTAAATATTGTAACACACTCCGCGCCTTACGTACGGTCCTTCAGTACCGAGGCGAAAAAGTAGAAATTCTGCCACACCGGTGAGTGTCGACTATACGCAGGCTGGCTGTGAGAGTTAGCTGGGCGCGATTGACCTGGCGAAGCACATTGCACGTATCAGGCTGGCCGTCGCGACTCACTGAGTTCCGCCACTTGTGCAAATGATTGGGAACCGATTGGCCGGGCAGACTCGATTTGAGGTGGTTGGCCGACTGGCGAGACGGAGACCAGCCAGCCGACCCGGCCAGCGACCGACTGTGCGCCGCACTCGTGCAACTTCTGACAAGCCTGCCCACTTCTGAGATCCAGGGGATCACTGCAGCGCCCAGCTCATCGATACTGACTACTGAAACTAACTGCGTCTTTCAGCAGCGCTGACTCTTGGCAATCTCAAAACGAGTGGTCCAGAATTGTTACCTCTGCACGCCTTCGATGGCATATGAATGCTTCTGGAAACGTTCCACAGAACAGACTAAGATGCCCTGTACGACAGAATGTGAGAAACACAGCACACAAAAGTCGGCTGAAATCATGTACCAAACATAACTGAGAAATAGGGCAACTTAATGCAATTAAGAATCACTTGATCAGGGGATACTTCAGCCGCTCCTCCCACGATGACTAAGTTAGGATACTCTTATAGAGGCAATGCAAAACGCACACAACGTCGGGCTTCACCAGTTTTCCTCGCGTTCCTGTGGCCTTTCGACACCGGGTAGGAAATTAGGTTCAGTAGCTCCGACAATGTCCGCATTACATGCATTACGTGGGAGGATCTATTTCGGCAAGTGTTGATGGAGTTACAAAATCTGGATTTGTCATGCAGTGAACGACAAAAATATAGACACGGAAATACTAATGTAGGTATGTCCGGTACTGGACTACCTGCGGTGCCAGAACATTTCAAGATATTTCAGGTGAAATATATTGAAATTCCGCCATGTGGATTAGCCAAACCAGTAGAAATCAAGAAGTTGCAAAAAAACATATTTTTTGCAATATAAAATATGACAAATACCACAATATGCACATTCATAAATGCATACTAAAATTTCCAGAGAAGCTCCTGACAAAGGATAAAATAGCACATTTCCGATTTTGTCTAGGTATTCCTTTCTCCATTTTCTCCATTTATTTAGTTCTTACGGTTTTCCTTCTTCCAGTTATCCATCCCTAAACAGTTTTCACAGGTTTGGGGGACTTTAATATCCTTTTGATCTTGGTGGAAGCCAACCATTTTTAACACATGTCGCTATTTGTACACGTGTCGCAACTGAGCCGCACAGGTAGCTCAGTTGGTTAGAGAATAGGCCTGCACTGGTCTTCCCTGTCCTGGCAAGTCCTGGCAAGTCCTGCCCCGATAAGGCCGGGAACGAGCTACCAGGATTGTCATGTCGGGGTATTGACGGCACGCTAAACTCTCGGTCAAAATTCTTCCGTTGAACTGGATTTATGGATCGGGTCGTGGGGCCAGGGTTCACTCAAAAAGCTCTGCTTAGCAATAGGGACCTGTTCCATAAAGTCACCACAGCAATAATTTTGACTACATTTGTACGAAAAAAATTGTCATTTTCCTCGACCATCACTCAAAATGTTTGGACAACTGTATATTAAAGAGCTATCATCAGCTCCATGCATCCTATTTACTGAGTAGCTTGCTGGGGTGTCCCCACAAAAGTAATATGGAATGCTTGCACCACACCTGATGGAGACCATTCAAGAAATGACGGTTATGTGTTCTCATTCGAGACTATTGCTGTATAATCTTCGAGAGTCTCTGAGAACTTTGTGCGGTTCAACTGTAAAAGGTGCTGCCGTCTGGTGGAGCGCAAGTGCTATCATCTGTTTTGTTGTGCCAAGTTTTATGACCAATTAATATGCTCGCAAGCAGGGGCACACAGGGTGTTCGTTCCGTAAAAGCCACATATATTCCTACAGGATTTTTATCGAGGGTGGCTGATGCGCCCTTTCCTAGGGAAGACTGGTCTAGGGGAGAAGGGGGCGACCGCCCTCCCCTTTGAACCTGTAAGGCCCCCTTCTACTGAAAAAAATAAATGTCTGCATGGCGCTTGATTGACTGCCAACGGTTTTTTCCTCAGCCGAATGGAGCCATCAGAGTAGGGAATACATCCATCCAGGGTCCCTCGAGTTCACTCGCTTGTAATTTTCTTGATCGTTGGCACCCCTCAGGAGAAATTGCGCAGCTCCAGACGCTCCTCCGAGCTCAGGTATGTCCCTGATGATATGTAGAAGCACCGTCAAAATTACGTCTCCTCCCCTTGGCGAAATCCTAGATCCGTCCGTGCTCTGGCCAAAGGGCCCCTGGTCTAGAGGTCTAAAATGCTTACGATCATCCAACTGCAGTTGACGCCAGTCACAATGTCTTCAAAAGTCACCAGGAATACACAAACAAGGTCTCAGGTCAACAATTTCGCTGCCGTATCTCTGTGCGAAGCCCGGTGGGAGCCAGCTGGAAGGAATTCGAAGGCCCCAGTATCCTGTTCAAAAGAAACTCGACATCATGGCACTGTCTTCCAGACTAAATTACTGGATCGAGGTTTAACGAACCATTCGTTATCAAATGACGCCCTGAACATGATATTCCCATGTATTACACTTTGTGAATACAATAATATTCAATTCCGATTCCAAATATACCAGATGTACAATAATTAAAAATAAGAACTGATTTAGTCACCAACCAATCAACGGAGTACTGAGACGTCATTAAATCAACAGAAATTAGCTATTGATATAAAAAAAAAAATTGAAAATAAGTTTGAGCGGTTTGAACCAACGCCGCTTAAACGCCCTGCGTCAAGCTCGCCTTAGCTTAAGTTTGACTTGAAAAGTATTGCTAATATAGGGTGATATTAGACTGATTAGTATTCTGCAGTCAGTAATTGTGAACATAGGTGCGGCCAAGTGATGGGGGGACGAAGGCCCGGGATCCCCATTAGCAACCAAAAATACTACATGAAACAAGAGATTTGAGATTTTCACCACGCAAAACCCGAGACTTTCGCCGCGCTTCGCGAGCCGAACACTTACTCCGTTTCAATATATATTTTAGGTGTCGCCCCCTTAGGAAAATCCTGGCTGCTACACTGGTTGTGAATTACCTGACAACTCATGCAACGTAAGGTGGCGGTTGGAGACGAATGATGCCTGGCCCGTCACGACAAAAGCATCATGTCGTTACTATTCGTATGCTAGTTCTAGGGTACCTTGGAACGGACGTTCATATCTGAAAATCATTGGGGAGGGGGCACAACACATCAAGCAATGGGCGGGCCCAAAGGGATTGGGGGGGCACACACCATGGCTTCCCATGTTAAAAATGTAAACTATGGGAGGAAAGTCAAAACTGAGGTGACACTTTCCCCTCAAAAGTCTGAAAAGGAACAAGCAAATAGTATGAAGCACGCCGGACCCTCCTAATGAACTTGATTTTGAGCTGGTGACAAGTGGGAATGAAATCATGAACTACCTATACGATATATGAGAACTTGACATGATGTGATATCTGATGTGATGTAATAGGCTGCTATATTTGTACTGTAAGGTATGTTATAAAGTCCTAAAATTGTCCATTGCAACATGTATGAATGTGATTAAGACGATGTGACCACTCATTTCCTCTGCAAGTGCTTGAAGTAATATATATAAAAAAATATATATATATATATATATATATATATATATATATATATATATATATATATATATATATGGAGTAATAATATGAAGTAATTACAGTAATGGTGTGTTAGTAAAATAGCAAAACAAATAAATGCCGAAATATACTATAACGTAACCTAGGCTGACGTCCTTTTTCAGAACAAAAAACTACATCAAGATAGGGAAAATTCCACACAATTTTTTCATCCGAACTGTCAAATTTAAAAACCTAACCCAGCCTAACCTATCTAGCCTTGTTTGCGAAGAGAACCAATTTCCCTTCTTGAATTTCTAAATATAATCAGAATTTCCCAATTCTAGAAAACCTTGCCTAACCTGACACTTTATGGAGTTTAAATGTGGTAAAAATTTGTTTCGTGAACACATTAAAGCACAATAATATCGACCAGCTTATCGTGGCAGATTGCATGATACTAGTGGTGCTGCAATGAATTGGTTGAGTCGTTAATATCTGAGTGGAATGGTTCTGAATCTGCTACTTTTGGAGAGCTGATGTCTTTCTGTTAGGATTGGTACGTTTTGTCCAACAGGTATTTTTTTAGTTTGTTTTTACCATGGTTTTATCTATCTGTCATGGTTTTATCTGTCATTCATAGCTTTGTTGGTTTTTGACAACTTTTAGCCCGATATAGCACTTAGATACGAGAGAAAGAAGCAGGCTTTTAGATGAGGAATATCAGAGAAGCTATAGACTGGAGAGAAAACTAATTCGGAACAAATTTCCGGTTGTGGAAGCACCAATCTGAAATAATTGCTCTCAGAATAACTGCGCGACATAGCTCCAATATGCATTTTGAGCTTGGGTGTTGTGTGTTAAGTGGAAAAGCATTATTCAAGGGACTGTAGACTAGTGGGATATGATATAAAAAAATGAATAGATGTTTTTATCCAAGAACCGGGTTATAAAAATAGGCTGTTCCTGAATGTCTACCATGCAGAACAAGGCTGGAAATCTCTCACGAAGCCAGGGGAGTCTAAGTCCTAAATTTCCAGACACTTTCAGATTCCAAAGGGAAATGAGAAATTATCATTATCTTCCATATCAGGTGCGGTACATTATCATCTTCCTTTATCTCACAGGAGGGTTGAATGGTGCTATTTATGGATATATACTTTTTTGTTTATGCAATGGCCAAAACTCACTGCAAAGTGCAAAAGGGAATTTCGGATTTTGCAAAGAGAAAGAACATCATCCTCCAAATTGCGTGATCCAAGGTTTCCCCCAGATCCCATAATCTTGAAATATAAATTCAACACTGACCAACACACAGCGTACCTGCAAAAATGCAGGCAACACAAATTGCAAGATGCATTTTCCGAGCACCAGATATTTCACTTCTTTTTGTTAGCGCGACAGCATGAAGTGATGTGAGTGGAAAGTGCTGTTTTTTTTTGGGGGGGGATGAAAGGAAAGAATGAAAATGTCTTTCCAGCTATGTGCCATTTTCCACATAAACCCAGACATCTCGGGATACCGCTGAATGAGGAGCTAAAAATAGCTGAATAGCTGAATAGCTGAATAGTATCATTTTTAATTCCAGGTCTGCTGGTCGGAGAAAATCCTTTATAGCAGAACAACATCACCTCTGTAATCAGGATAGATATGTACCCAGGGGCTCAGTCAAGACTTTCCTAAGGAGGGTGTAGGGCCTGTAACTAAGTCCACTTCGGACTCATCTTTCGAATGCGTTTGGCAACCTAATCGCGGCTGCTCCCATTAATCCTGAAATCCGGGGGCTCCGAGCGGATCCCAGACATTCAGTTAGCACCTGCCGGCCCGCTGACATCAGCAGTTGACGCCACGGGCGGCGGTGGCGACCGATGTTATGCTTGGTCAGGTCCGGCGTGGTAGCGGCCGACCGACCGTCTCCTACTGTGCCCATGGACATGGTGGCATTCCGCCGTTATATGGGGCGTCGCCATCGCACTTGTGGGCAAGGGAATTGGTCTGGAATGCGACGACCGGAACCCTGCCTCCACGGTGCGGTGCAACAGGTGATGCTGGCCAGTGACAGGCAGAGTGTTGGACAGGCCAGCCTCCTCCCCATCACCCCTCTCGCACGCGCGGCTCTGTCAGACGCGACTGGACGGCGAGGCCGGTAGCATGTAGCTGAGAGACAGAGTGACCATGACACCCGGCTGGACCGTTATCCGTCATCAGTGCCTGGTTATTTGGAGGCACGAGCTTAAAAAGGAACGCACTGGTATTAGCTCTTGTTGGCTTTGGAGAAACTGCTGAAGCTGTTGCACAAGTTGTCGCTGTACTGCCCGCCCAGGCAATACAAATTAACCACTGTTGTATTTGATAACTTGGTAGTTCTGAAGAAGCTGAAATTGAGAACCCCAGTTATCGTACAAGCGAGGAAAAACCCTAGACTATCACTCACGCGAATTAACCTGGCCTTCAGGCCGACCAAACAAAATCTACCACGCAGAAAACTCTTTCGGCGCGCGAAGCGCTCCCGAAAATTCTGGTTTTGCGTTAGGAAACTATTTTTGCATAGAGCTAATGCATTGCAACAATTGACATGCTAGTCGCAGGAAAATTACCTGCCTAAACATTGGATATTTGGGCTCCTGTATTCGATGGATATCCATCCAGTGCTACCATACAATGTTGTGGTGGGGTTTTCATTATTCCATCTTATTATTATTATATTAGTTCGTTATCTTGACCTTTAATCCTGGGGCCATAACTATCTTGGTAGATATCATGCCAGTTCTCATCCAGCAGCCTCTTAAATACAGGTACCGAAAGACCAATGACAACATACAGGAAGAGTTCCACTTCAACAAAGCACAGACTCATTGTCTATTTTGTTCTGAAGTAGCTATGATCAGGCTATTTAAATTCCTTGTTGATGTCAACAAGATAAAATGAAGACGTACATCCTTTCCGCTCTCTTTCCAGCTACCTAATAAGCAATTCATAGCAAGGGCGGATACGTGGGTTTGGGGAACGGCACCCATCTGCAGAGGTGCCACTAGCTAATAAATTTATAAAGATGGTGCACTCAGGTGTTTCTAGTGGCATGCCTTTAATAGTCAGAGGAATGCCCTTGGCTCAATACGTCCAGGAGATATACTGGAATGTACTTGAGCATCTTAGAGGGACCACTTTTTGTAGCAACGAACGCCGCATCCCCATGGGGAGTGGCACATGCCCCCTCCATGGGACAGGGCACATCCATACATAGGGGCAGGGTACATGCTACCAGTGTTCCTGCCCATTAGTTGGAGTGTGTGCGCTGGCATTGTTGCCATTGACTGCATGAGTGCAGTTTCTCCCCCATTGAGGGGAGTCTCAAAGATTGCCACCAGTCAACACACACCCCCGGCCTCGATTGTATCTACCTGATCAAAAATGATCGTGAGAAGCAGAACAATTTATTTGTAGGTGGGTGGTGTCAGGTAAGGCAAGGTACGGATAGCTGATGTCGGGGGTGAATCCAGGAGTTTTCATGGACGGCAGTTATCTAGAGGGGACCATTTCCTCGGAGACGCCACTGCGAAAGTCTCTGAAGTGGTGCCCCTGGCTGAAAAACCCGTTGAGCACTCGAGGGTGGGATGCACTCGAGCCTCCAGGTAGGGGCGTTTTTACCCGTTTAGAGCGGCACTACCTTTCTCTGGGGGAGGGGAGGGGGGCACATGTCCCCGGTGTCCCCTGGCTGGTGTGTGCGACACTGACACTGTTGCCGCGCACTGGGACTGGGGGAGGGGGAGGGGGGGCACATGTCCCCGGTGTCCCCTGGCTGGTGTGTGCGACACTGACACTGTTGCCGCGCACTGGGACTGGGGCAGGGGAGGGCACATGTCCCCGGTGTCCCCTGGCTGGTGTGTGCGACACTGACACTGTTGCCACTCACTGGGACTGGGGGGGGGGGGGCACATGTCCCCGGTGTCCCCTGGCTGGTGTGTGCGACACTGACACTGTTGCCGCGCACTGGGACTGGGGGAGGGGGCACATGTCCCCGGTGTCCCCTGACTGGTGTGTGCGACACTGACACTGTTGCCGCGCACTGGGACTGGGGCAGCGGGGGGGCACATGTCCCCGGTGTCCCCTGGCTGGTGTGTGCGACAATGACACTGTTGCCGCGCACTGGGACTGGGGCAGGGGGGCACATGTCCCCGGTGTCCCCTGGCTGGTGTGTGCGACACTGACACTGTTGCCGCGCACTGCATGAGTGCAGCCTCGTCATGCGTTGAGGGAAGGGCGGTCGTTGAGGGAAGGGCGGTCGTTGAGGGAAGGGCGGTCTCAAAGGAGTTTGCTTTCCATTCCATCCATTCAACACGCCCCGGTCCAATGTGATACTAAGCAACTTTGGTGCCTATTCCCACCGCCAAAGATATAGGGAACCTCACCGCTGCATCGCCGGCATTATTGTCAACTGTCACGTGTTATGTTCAGCAATGCGACTGCGGGTTTTTCTTGTGTGCTTTTCCTGTCAAGTTTCGTACAATACTAAGACAATCACTGGACATGTGGCATGTCATACTCTGCCCCAATCATTTTTAAAATACGGACTGTAAATTTGATATGCATATTCACATGCTGGGTCTCAATTACGCAACAAGGTTCACGCAACAAGCTCTGTTTAGCAATATGACCCTGGTTCATAAAGCCATCCCAGCAAGAATGCGGACTGAATTTCTTTCTTTTTTAAACATAATAGGTTTTTGTGGCACCGACTGCGGAGGATCAGCCACAAAGAAGAAATGATGACCAACCCCTACTTAGGCTCCAAACTACGATACTGGCTATTTTACGTGTGCATGCATGCACATGAATTGGTGTTTATATCATTAAGAATCATTTATGTCCATATATGGGCAATTTGAGCGCTGTAAAATGCAAGCATAGTCCCAAATATTTTGATAAATTGTTCACAATGTTTGGCCTACTGACGTCGCCATTGGACAATTATTGACATTTTGTAATTCCAAATGTGTAGATTAGACCAGTAGAATTAATTCCACGACAAATGTACGTAAGCGCAGAAGTACGTATGGCAAATGTACGTAGAGCAGATGTTCGTAAGAACAAATGTACGCATGGCAAAGATACGAAAGAAAATGTACGTGAGCTCAAATATACGTAAGGGCAAAAGTACGTAAACGTAAAAGTACGTAAGTGCAAATGTAAGCATGCGTAAATATACGTAATCACAAATGTACGTCGGTGCATAATATGTCAGTGCAAATGTACGTAAGCACAAATGTACGCAAGCGCAAATGTGCGTAAGCGCAAAAGTACGTAAGGGCAAAAGTACGTCAGAGCAAATGTACGTAAATGGAATTTTACGCAACCCAATGCAAGTGTACGTATGGCAGATGGAAGTAAGCAAGTGTACGTAGCCAAATGTATGTGTTTCAAATGTACGTGTATGAATTGTACGCGCTTCAAATGCACGTGCTTCAAATGTACGCATGCGCAAAATTAAGTATGACAAATGTACGTAAGAGCAAATGTACTTACGGCATATGCACCTGACCAAATGTACGTAAACGCAAAGGTACGTATGCGTAAATATACGTACATTGGCTCATACGAACATTTGTTCTTACATAATTTTAAGCTTACATACGTTTGTGCTTACGTACATTTGCTCATACATACATTTACGTTTACATACTTTTGGCTTACCAACATTTTCACCTACGTGCATTTGCGCATACGTACTTTTACACACACGTACTTTTACGCATGCGTACTTTTACGCATACATACATTTGCGCTCACGTACATTTGCGCTTATGTACACTTGCGCAAACAAACATTTACGCAAACGTACTTTTGCGCATAGGTACATTGGCGTTTACGTACAATTGCGCTTACGTATATTCGCGTATACGAACAATTGCGCTTACGTACGTATGCACATGTGTACATTCGCGGATACGTACTTTTGCGATTACGTGCATTTGTGCACACGCACCTTTGCGCATACGTACATTTGCGCTTACGTACATCTGCTTACGTACATGTCCGTGCATACATCTGTCATAGGCACATTTGTTTTACGCACATTTGTTCGGTTACCGTAGAACTCGCTTGCGCTATTTAATTTTGAAATTTGCCCAATAGATTCCGAAATATCGGGGAATCCGCCCCCTCACCCTTCAGTTTCTAGGCAAAAAGTTCTGCCCTTGGACCTGCGCCAACCATGACAAAGCACGTCCATATTACATCTATGATCCAACAAAGGCAGCAACATGTTCAGGGGACATTTTGCTTGGCTGGAGAGGAACTGACCACTCGTGGAGGAGGTCTCAGAATACGTCACCTGCCTGTCGCAATAGCGATGTACCAAGCACTACATTCCTACACTGTTTGGGCCTGGCAGGAATGCTCAGATGTGAACCGGATTCCGGGTCACCTGTCCTCTTTTTATTTTAAAAAAAAATCAAACTGAAGTGAGCAATAATTCCGGTAGTTTGGAGGAATACTTCCAGCTCTCTCTCCGTGGTTCGACACAACGCAACGATCCAAAGTGTTGGGACTCTGTGGCAAGCAGCTAATGAATCTGTAAATAACTGATGAAAAACACCTGAGGAAATACTGACGGAAACTACCCGAGAAAATACTCAGGAAGAACCGACTGGAGACAATACCAAACCCAAGCCCATGACAACATCAATACTCACGTCGCGTAGTGGCAGGGCTGAGAGCATGCCGTACGGCAGCTGGGGCCGCGGTACCGTCTCCTCAGGACTGGGCGTAAGTGAGTACCGGCCGGTCGGACTAGACACCCGCTCCTCCAACTCCCGCTCCTGCACCGACTCCGGCCTCGAGTCCAGCCGCAGCTCCGGCTCCGGCCTGGACTCCAGCCGCAGCTCCGGCTCCGGCCCCGGCTCCGGCCGTAGCTCCGGCTCCGGCTCCGGCTTCGGCTTCGGCTCCGGCTCCGGCTCCGGCTCCGGCACCGGCACCGGCTCCGGCTCCGGATCCGGTTCCGGGCCCGGCTCCGGCTCGGGCTCCGACGTCGGCCCCAGCTCTGGCCTCGGCTCTGTGTGCGGCTGCGACTGCGGTCCCGGCAGCGGAGCCGGCCTGGTCGGCTCCTGTGCCGGCCTCTCGCTGGCCACGTCGCCATTGGCGGTGAGTTCGGGCGGACCGCGAGCCGCCGGACCAGGCGACGATGGGCTGCCGATGAGGTGCTCGGTACGGCTCTCGGTACGGCTCTCGGTGCGGTGCTCGGTGCGGTGCTCGGCGCGGTGCTCGGCGCGGTGCTCGGTGCGGTGCTCGGTGCGGTGCTCAGTTCGGCTGGTGACACGCTTCACCGAGCGGCAGTCACACGATGGTAGCTGCGCCGGAGGGCTGGGGGAGCGCGGCAGCTGTCGCCGCCGTGGCGGAGGAGGGCTGGGGGAGCGCGGCCGGACGCGGCGCGGCTGCGGCGTGCCCTGTGACCAGCCCGGCGAGCCGGTGTCGCTCACCGCCAGACGTGGCGAGCTGCTGTCGCTGAAGCTGCTGCTGCGCCGCTCGTCGGCCGACCAGCCGACATTGCTGCTCGCTGAAACAGACGCAACGCTCAGGGCACAGCCACCCGACTCGACAGCACAGTGCACAGCCACCCGACTCGACAGCACAGTGCACAGCCACCCGACACGACAGCACAGTGCACAGCCACCCGACTCGACAGCACAGTGCACAGCCACCCGACTCGACAGCACAGTGCACAGCCACCCGACTCGACAGCACAGTGCACAGCCACCCGACTCGACAGCACAGTGCACAGCCACCCGACTTGACAGCACAGTGCACAGCCACCCGACCGACAGCACAGTGCACAGCCACCCGACCGACAGCACAGTGCACAGCCACCCGACTCGACAGCACAGTGCACAGCCACCCGACTCGACAGCACAGTGCACAGCCACCCGACTCGACAGCACAGTGCACAGCCACCCGACTCGACAGCACAGTGCACAGCCACCCGACTCGACAGCACAGTGCACTCACGCGGTATTGCCAATGTTTGTTCTTTGTGGTTGTATTCCATGGGTGCCATTATCAATTAAGCTTCGCAGCATTCCACCTCTTTGCGATTTCAGCTGTGTGGCTGTTTAGTGCATATTTTCAAACACGTTTTGATTGCATGCAGCACTGCCGGACTTGGATCTCCCAGCAAAAGGATCATGCAGGGCCTGACCTCGACCTCATCGGATCTCCCAGCACGAGGATTATGCAGGGCCTGACCTCAACCTCCTTGGATCTCCCAGCAAAAGGATCATGCAGGGCCTGGCTTCAACCTCCTCGGATTTCCCAGCACGAGGATCATGCCGGGCCCGACCTGAACCTCCTTTGATCTCCCAGCAAGAGGATCATGCAGGACCTGACTTCCCACGTTCTGCCGGCCGACATCATTCATTAAGGCGCATGCGCTTACCATGTGTATATTAGCACCCTGCTCAGATTTGACGGAGCTTCTTGGTGTGCCTTGGTTCTTACCGTGCTAGGGCACGTGGGTATTGCTAACCTCCGTTGGATACCTAGCCATGTTGGCACCATGGGAAATGTGTGGCTAATGAGGTGGCGAAGGAAGCAGCACGGGAACCCTTACACCTCTACACTTTCCATCCTTGACACCCATGCCAACCAGAAAACCGCCACCCTCTCCCGAAGGAAATGGCAGCAAACATGAGAGTCTTCATCGATGTCCCGGTAGAATAATGGAATCCCCGGCAGAGCAACGAAAGCTCCGGCTTAGTAATGGAAGCCCCGGCAGAGTAATGGAAGCATCGGCAGAAAAACGGAAGCCCGGTGTACACGTTCCAGAAGCCATACATCTTCTCAGCCGATGTTTTCCGCTATTGGATAGCCCAGACTGATGCAACTTGATTCTAGAATAACGTCCGAATGACCGTACCTGCGCACTGGGTAGCTCCGATATCCCCACGGAGCTAACCGCCCTTCCTCTATCCACTGGTGGATCTAGGGGTGTGGGGTGGGGTGAGTGGTGGAAGGGATGCACGGTGGCCCACCAAAAAAGCCGAATTTTCTAATTTGCATTGACAGGGCACTTTCTCGAAATCTAAAAACACTTTGTCAGAGAAAAATCCTTCAGCTGATCCATCTGGTATAGCTGTTCACATATCGAGAGTGTTTCAAAATCCAACAAAATGATGTTGAAATTGCCCTCCCCAAACCGATCGAAAGCAAGTCTTCTGGATCCGCCAGTGTCCCTAGCTACTGTGCATTGTCCTGTTATTCAAAAAATTTAGTGGAAACGAGCATCTATTCGAAACTGTATTCGACTTGCTGGAATAAAGTTTTGATATCCTGAATTGGCGGCAGCGAATTGTTAAAGTTCGCAACTGCAATATGTATTAGCAATGTCGCCACACCATAAATGATGTTCAAGTCAGGAATAGGCTTCGATAACAATTGCTATTTTCACCAGCTAACACCATGGTATGGCCTGTGGAACTGCCGACTTCTTTCGACGTCCTTCGTGCTCTGACGTCTTGGCTTGATACCCTCAACTCGACGAAAACCCAACTTCAAACACTGGCTATGCAAGAGTGGAACATTTCATAGTGTAAAGATTCACATGAGGGAATCAATGTTTTTTTTTGTGCCACCATATTCACTGTGAATGGTGCAATTTAGTGATGGAAAGACGTAGTATTTCAGCCGTGCAATGTGCATGGATGATATACGTACACTTATGAGTGATTGTACAGGCGGTGCTCACTGGGCGCCGGTGAGCACGCTAGGAGTGATTGTACACGCGGTGCTCACTGGGCGCCGGTGAGAACGCTAGATTGTACACGCGGTGCTCACTGGGCGCCGGTGAGAACGCTAGGAGTGATTGTACACGCGGTGCTCACTGGGCGCCGGTGAGAACGCTAGGAGTGATTGTACACGCGGTGCTCACTGGGCGCCGGTAAGAACGCTAGGTTGGCCGCCGGGATTTGGAGTTACACATTCCTCATCGTCGCGTGACGTCGTGCGCTTGGTATGTACAATCCATGAAACGGCCTCGTCGTCAAATACAACTTCAGCGCTGTCGGACACAACCGGCTAGAACAGCCTAATGAAACTCCAAGCAAATTTAATTCGTCATGTGATGAGCGGACAAGACCGCGGGGCCAGCTGGCAGATAGTGTGTTGTCGTCAGCATGCGGGGCCAGTTGACAAATAGTGTGCTGTCGTCAGTACGCGTGGCCAGTTGGCAAATAGTGTGTTGTCGTCAGCATGCGGGGCCAGTTGACAAATAGTGTGTTGTCGTCAGTACGCGTGGCCAGTTGGCAAATAGTGTGTTGTCGTCAGCATGCGGGGCCAGTTGACAAATAGTGTGTTGTCGTCAGCACGCGGGCCAGTTGGCAGATAATGTGTTGTCGTCAGCATGCGGGGCCAGTTGTCAAATAGTGTGTTGTCGTCACACTGTAAAAAATGATTAGCACTTTTGCTGCTAATTGCATGCTAAGTGACTGCTTCAAACAACGCTTTTTCCTTAGGATGCTAGTAACAAGCACCATATGTGCTATTCGGCTGGAGGCGGCTAATTCTAGCCTGCAGATGCTAGACGGCAAGAATGAGGATGCTTGATCTTAGCAGCCATGAGTGTTGTACCAAGCAGTCCAGAATAATGCAACTGCTTATATCTGGCACTAGTCGGTTTTACAGCGGCAATTTTCTCTCCCGTCTAGTCGCTTTTCATCCTTCCAAGTCATTCCTTGCTTCACCTAAACATTCCAGACATGACCTAAAAAAGTACATCGAAGAACATTTATAATTAACAAGAATTGATTTCACTGAATTTTTCTCAGCTTTTTCATTGACAAAACTTGTTTCTTGGTGGTGAGAATAAAACGATTTTAGACTGATTGGTTTAGTATAATTTTCCTTAAACCATTTTATATTCCGAAACCTATATCCCAGTACGCGGCAGGCAACAAATCAGTCGGTGCACGAGCGTCCTACTCGTGGGGTATGTTGTGAATATTTATTAGTTGTGCGGCGTGAGCATGTCGGCAGTATCAGGTATGGATTTATACACTTGGTTGACATCGATTAAGTGTAATTTTGTTATCATCTTCTCTACCGTTGCTCAGGAAGTTGGCTTATAACCGCATCCTTCGCTAATTTAACCACAGCGCCAATCTGTCATCTGGCAGTCATCCGTCGGCTGCCAGATACCGTAGAGCTGAGTGCAGTCTCGACGTAAATTAGAAAGCGTATTGCAATTTGCTGATATTCGTAAGTTTAATTCTACTTATTTCAGCAGCGTTAATACTAAAACCTATTTCGTTATTAAAACTTTGTGAGAATTAGATTTGGTGGTCGCTTTTAATTTATGCAGATCACTATGCCGGGTCTTCTCCCTCTATCTTGTTCCTCTCAGACCACGTGACCTGAGAGCAAATTTCCGCTGTAAAACCGACTACTGTTGCGGTCCGTGTTTTTTGGCGGGAGTTTGAGCACTCTATGGCTGCTTACAGTTAGTAGTTGGGTAGTTAATATAAGCAGCGTAGAAAAATGGCGGGAATATTAGCACCTTAACGCTGCTTAACGAAAAAACTGCGCGAACATTCGGCCATTTTGGTTTGAGATTCGATGGCGTGCGGATCGGTGCAATCGTGCGGAAAGATTAAAGCGAAGAAGAGAAGTCTCTCTGGGATCAAGAGAACCTCTGGATCCAGAATCACATGCCTGACATAGTCTGCACAAGGTGGGTGTGTCTTCACAGCAAATGTTTTTCAACATCCCTGGTATCAATATGATTATGTCAGCATCTTGCCAACCTCGCTGCATACACCCCTGAAATTACGGGCGCTGGATGACTTACGCAGTTAATCCAACCTCAAGCTACAATCACTAACATACCTGAGCTTGACAACACATAGTACCTGGCATGCTTAGCAAGGCATATGCGTTATTGCCATGGGACAAACAAGCTGAAATGTAATTTTTTGCATCATTATTCATCTGTGGACCCTGAGAAGCTAAGTGGGCTATGCCAGTTGCAGCCTATTCTGTGGGCCAAAAAAAAATCATTTCTCAAACAATGGCTTTTGGGTGGTTTATTGTGCTGCTCAGAATTTATGAGCTGAAAGAAAGCTAGCCTGGATTATCCTGGATATAGCAGAGGCTGGATTATCACCACCAATTGTTGCTACCATATAATTGTATAGGCTTAACCGACATGGGCCACTGGGGCTCTTTTTATGTTTTAACACGTTATGACTGTATAGCATTATTATGGATTGTATTTGTTCCTAATTATGTAGCCATGGAGCCAGTGGATCTGCTCTTTACGTCACCATTTGTTCATGACTGGCACTGTGCCATGTAAGACTGAACTGTGATAAATGTGGAGCTTGCATACAAAAATAAAATAAATTGTCTGGGTTAGGTTTCGCTGGTTTATTTGGTATTATTGTCATTTAAGGTGTCCATGATAAAAGTCTTACACACATTTTCCTTCATTAAGTAATGAACTGGGTTAGGCTACATCAGATTAGGTTGTTTAGTTGCAAAATTTGAGATTGAAATTAAAGAAACCTCTAATATTTTTGCTGTGCATGTACTTCACTGTAATACATACTAAATTTGCTTCTATATATATATAAAAATATATATATATGCATGTCCTCCTTTGCTATTTGCAAAGTAGGAAATACGTATGCATTTGCATTGCTATTTGCAGGAGTCCAATTTCGGTTTTAGCACCCAATGGGTGCTAAACATGCTAGCACCATAGGCGAACCGTACCCAGGAGGTGCTGGTTTTTGGCGTGAGCAAAAACTAGCACCCTGGGGGTGCTAAAGCGCACGCACCCCATGGGTGCTCATTTCAAGTACCATGCTACTAAATATAGCCGAATAAAGAGGTGCTAGATATAAGCACCATGCTTATATTTAGCACTTGGAATTTTGCGATGGGATGCCAACTACAACAAGATGCTAAATTCAAGCAGCCCTGTGGAGCTGGAATTTGACATTTGAAATAGCACCAAAGGGGTGCTAATCTTTTTTTTTACAGTGCAGCATGCGGTGCCAGTTGACAAATAGTGTGTTGTCAACACGTGGGCCAGTTGGCAGATAATGTGTTGTCGTCAACACGTGGGCCAGTTGGCAGATAATGTGTTGTCGTCAACACGCGGGGCCAGTTGGCAGATAATGTGTTGTCGTCAACACGTGGGCCAGTTGGCAGATAATGTGTTGTCGTCAACACGTGGGCCAGTTGGCAGATAATGTGTTGTCGTCAACACGCGGGGCCAGTTGGCAGATAATGTGTTGTCGTCAGCACGCGGGCCAGTTGGCAGATAATGTGTTGTCGCCAGCACGTGGGCCAGTTGGCAGATAGTGTGTTGTCGTCAACACGTGGGCCAGTTGGCAGATAATGTGTTGTCGTCAACACGCGGGGCCAGTTGGCAGATAATGTGTTGTCGTCAGCACGCGGGCCAGTTGGCAGATAATGTGTTGTCGTCAGCACGTGGGCCAGTTGGCAGATAGTGTGTTGTCGTCAACACGTGGGCCAGTTGGCAGATAATGTGTTGTCGTCAACACGTGGGCCAGTTGGCAGATAATGTGTTGTCGTCAACACGCGGGGCCAGTTGGCAGATAATGTGTTGTCGTCAGCACGCGGGCCAGTTGGCAGATAGTGTGTTGTCGTCAACACGTGGGCCAGTTGGCAGATAATGTGTTGTCGTCAGCACGCGGGGCCAGTTGACAGATAGTGTGTTGTCGTCAACACGTGGGCCAGTTGACAGATAGTGTGTTGTCGTCAGCACGCGGGGCCAGTTGGCAGATAGTGGGTTGTCGTCAGCATGCGGGGCCAGTTGACAGATAGTGTGTTGTCGTCAACACGTGGGCCAGTTGACAGATAGTGTGTTGTCGTCAACACGTGGGCCAGTTGACAGATAGTGTGTTGTCGTCAGCACGCGGGGCCAGTTGACAGATAGTGTGTTGTCGTCAACACGTGGGCCAGTTGACAGATAGTGTGTTGTCGTCAGCACGCGGGGCCAGTTGACAGATAGTGTGTTGTCGTCAGCACGCGGGGCCAGTTGACAGATAGTGTGTTGTCGTCAGCACGCGGGGCCAGTTGGCAGATAGTGGGTTGTTGTCGGCAGACTGGCAGCACTGGTCGGCTACCTGACACGCACACAAACAAGCCAACCGACCCTGGCAAATTATTGCAAGAGAAATGTAATGCTTCGTGCCGGATAAATGTAATGCTTCGTGCTTTCGTGCCGGAAAATGTATGCAAATGTGCCGGATGCAAGAAAGACATTTACGAAAAGTCACAAAAATGTCAAGGCGCTGCTCCTGACGTTTTAGGAATGGTTAGCAAAACACATGAGGTTCCGATTAAGCCTCCGCCCCCCACCTCCCGCCTGCTACAGTAATATGATTAATCGAGTGCATGACACCAAAAGTATGAAGTGGCTTGGCTGGTTGTTTTTTTTCTGTGATATTTTCTTCAATATCGCACCAATATATTGTGGTCCATGTACCAACTGACATCCTTTATCCCAGCCACTTTTTGTGAGGTCTGGCGGACTAATTTAATTGAATCGAGCTGTCGAAAGCTTAACATTACCTGCAAACAATTAGGTGGCCACTGTCCTGTGTTGAGTGGCCTGGAACGTCCATTGCAGGCAGTTATTCCTTTCTGATCCGAAATGGCACTCGCGACATAAATCGTTAATTCGAGCAGTTCGTCACAAACATACTAATGTGCCAAGTTTGATTCGGTACAACAACTAACTGAAAGCAACCAAAGGCATTGCCTTGAACAGATAGACATTGCATAGCGAGCTGTCACATGACCTGTTATTCTGTACTTCCCGCCATTCGCATGACATGAAAGCCGTTTCTCGATGCGCCGAAGTGCGTGGAGAACGGAGCGAGGCCCATCTGGTAGGTGGCAACTGCTACGAGGACCATCTGGTAGGTGGAAACTGCTACGAGGGCCATCTGGTAAGTGGCAACTGCTACGAGGCCCGTCCGGTAGGTGGCAACTGCTACGCATCAATGGCACCACCGAGGTGCGTTTGCGTGCAGCACTGAGGAGTATCCGGCCGAGACGAGATTGAAGTTTCTTGGCGCCACGGCCAGCTCACCCTTTGTTAAGACAAACGGCAACTCTCTCCGGCAGACACTTCTGGAGAGCGCGGACAACAGGAGACAATTATCGACAACAACCGCCCAGCCTTTGTGACAGAAGTCGGCCAAGTTCAGATCACGTTCGGCCCAGCATCGCGCCTGGGTGAGCCCACACAATAGACTCGTGATGAGCGTTGAGGCCGCCGCCAGTGTGACCGTCGCCATGGAAACACCGCTGGCAGCCAGCATCCAGCTGATCACCGTCCGGGGAGCCGGACATATGCCAGCCTGGTCCAAGTGAGAGATCTGCAGGGACCTCTGTTAACGAAGTGATAATGATGGACGGCAAGAACACTTACAAACTGAGAATAGACGCACTGTTAAAATGACGAGACCTTGTACCAGCAACATGTATAAAATCCAGAAACATCTAAGTGCCATTCTTCGTTGTATTAAACAATATTATAACAGTGGAGACCTCACGGAAGAAATGGCCCAATTTGCAATTTTGCATCAAAAGCTAGGACGTGTCGAAGAACGGATCATCTTCCTCATCAACTGCAAACAAGAAAGGCTCTACCCCAGATTCATAATATCCAAGGTTTCAATTCACAGCTCCAGCAGCCAGCGGGCCCGTAAACAAGTTAGCAAACTTCAAGCTATCATGCTGACCATCGGCTCGGGCTTCCTCAGAGGATTCCTTCTTGACATAGTTTGTTTCTGGTTTGGAGTTTCTGTGAGTGTCTGCACCACTGAGGAGGCTTTTCTGCATTCCACGTATCTTTTTGCACGCTTGTTCCAGCGTGCCTTTTTCATTCTTTTAAGCTTGAGGTTTTTTCATCACCCCTGACGATGACCCCTGGCCGAAACGTTGAGTAATAAAATATAACCTTTATCGTTACTTTTGATATCAACTAGCACCTCCTGGTATATTGAAGGTCGTATATTTTCTTTGGTGAAAAGGGTGACAAGGAGATATGTGTCATAACGTAGACAGTTCAGGACATTATGGAAGCACGGCTCCATTAACTTCGTAGCTTGATCAGACCATAATTAGATACAATTACCGTCCAGGACGCGAGAGGACGCAGGACAGGTCAGCAAGCTGCGCGCCGGAGACTCAGCTGCAGCAGTGCTACACAGGGCACGAAGTCGAGCAGGGCGGGGCCGGAGACAAGCAGCAGCAGTGCTACACAGGGCACGAAGTCGAGCAGGGTGGGGCCGGAGACTCGGCAGCAGCAGTGCTACACAGGGCACGAAGTCGAGCATGGCGGGGCCGGAGATTCAGCTGCAGCAGTGCTACACAGGGCACGAAGTCGAGCAGGGCGGAGCCGGAGATTCATCTGCAGCAGTGCCACACAGGGCACGAAGTCGAGCAGGGCGGAGCCGGAGACTGAGCAACAGAAGTGCTACACAGGGCACGAAGTCGGGCAGGGCGGGACCGGAGATTCAGCTGCAGCAGTGCTACACAGGGTACGAAATCGAGAAGGGTGGAGCCGGAGACTCGGCAGCAGCAGTGCTACACAGGGAACGAAGTCGAGCAGGGCGGAGCCGGAGACTCAGCAGCAGCAGTGCTACACAGGGCACGAAGTCGAGCAGGGCGGAACCGGAGTTTCAGCAACAGCAGTGTTACGTGGGGCACTAAGTAGAATAGGGCACTTATGAGTGCAGGGCACGTAGTACTGCAAGGTATTCAGGAAATTAAAAGCACCAAGCAGCGCAGAGAACTAAGCCGATGAGGACTTTCAGCACAGCACTTAGGAGGGCTTTAAAGAGAGTAGGGCAATCAGAGGGGCACTAAGCAGGGTAGGTTATTGAGGGCAAGGAACTCAGCAGGGACTTAGCTACTGCACAGCTTAAAATTCAAACTTAATATTATTGGATCTAAAGAATATATCCATCCTACCATTACATACCTTCAATGAGTAACTTTCTACGATATCACCAGGTAGCCTTCCATTGGTCAACCACCATTCGACTGAACACTTGTTGGCATCTAACTGCCCTACATCTTGACTTATCGAAGGTACCAAAGGAGCTGGGGTACTCAGAAGGACACTCAGACTGATAGTGCGTCAATGTCAGGACCCAGCACATGACACAAAGTCAGGTATGGTACTAGGGCACGCAGAAGCACACTCTGAGTGGTAGGAGCGTCAAGAACAGGACTCAGGACAGGGCACAAAGGGAGGCATGGCAGGTATCATACCAAGGGGTTAGGGCACTCAGAAGGACACTCAGACTGGTAGGACGTCAAGGACAGGACTCAGGACAGGGCACTAAGGGAGGTGTGATACTAAGGGGCATAGAGCATTCCGGACAGGACATTGTGGAGGGCAAGACACTGAGTAGAACGGAGCACTGGGTAGGACGCTAAGGAGGGCACTACAGAGGGTAGGCCACTCAGAAGGGCACTCCAGCGGGTAGATCACTAAGGGAGCAGGGCACTCGGCAGGGCATTCCAGCGGGTAGATCATTAAGAGAGCAGGAAACCCCGCATGACAATTTTTTAGGGTCCCAAGAAGGATAGGACATTAAGGAGGACACACATGAAGATAGGACAGTAAAGGGGATAGGACATTATGGACGACAAGGCACCAAGTAGTGTGTTTTATATTTTAAATTGTCCCCATATCAGATGCAGCAGCATCCTATCCTGTTAGGCTGTATGCAACTTCATTGGGTCTTTCAATGTGGGGCTTCCCAAGGTGAGCTGCCCATAGATCAGGACAGCCAACACATGGGTGCCTCGGGATGCAAGCAAGAGATACAACAGAATGTGATTATATTAATACTATTATCATCCCTTCTGTATTTTCTTTTTCTTTTTGCAGATAGACCACCACCAATTAGTAGAATGGAAATGAGACCCTGGGAAAACCGTGGACAGGTAGCAAGCTAGCAGCGCTCACGGAATTCTCAGGGTGCCCAGATGAAAGGTTAGGGGGAGTACAGAAAAGATGAAAGCATTCAAACAGAGATAACTCATGCAGAAAATGCACGGGTGGATACGAACCTAACACAATCCTCCATCACAAAAAAAGAAGAAGAAAAAAAACACATTCATTCAGGCACATCATACTTTTCTGTGTTGCCATATATCATCAACAATGACATCCTCTATGGCAAGGTATAATTTTCTTAAAGTTATCTTTATGAATTATATGAACTAGATACTGTCTTCAGTTTTCGTTTGATTTGTATAATTCCATAAAGTAACGTCTAAGACATTTCTTTAGCAGTGCTTTTTTCCTTGGCACCTGTTCTATTCTGGGAAATATTTTGCAAATTATGCTGTTCCAGGATTTTGGTGCAGAGTATGTAATAGCAAACAGCCTATATTGTCGATAAGTAAATGGTATAAATAAATGTTGAATGATTTTTGCATTAGAAGGTGTTGCATATCGGAAGAAGTCAGCCATAGCACATGACAATGTATCATGTACAAATTTGTGGAGCATTAATATGTTTTGTTCCTGCACCATATCAGTGAACTTCAATATGTTGTACTTGATAAATAACTCATTTGTAGGATATGCATAATGTTTATAATCAATAATTCGTAATGCACGTTTCTGGGCTTGTATAATTTGGTCTAATCTTGTGGGATAATTATTACCCCAAATCACAGCACAGTAATTTATATAGGAAAGGATTAAAGAGTTATATAAGTACTTCAGTTCTCGACTTGTAATGAAATATTTTACCCTTCCCATAATACCCAAGTTTCTACTAATGATGGCTGTAACATAATCAATGTGCCCATGCGAAGTCAATTTTTCATCCAGCACTATGCCAAGATACTTGATTTGTTGTTTTCTTGTCACTTTTGCCAAATTGATCACAATATCTATGTCATTACTGGGAGTTCCAGAATATATTTGATAAGTTGTCTTTGCTACATTTAGAGACATGTGAGGATTTTTGTCCATTTCGAGGAGTGCCAAATCAAAAAGTCTCGCTTACCTTAACACGCGCACTGGAGGGGGGCGAAATCCGCCCACCCCTCCGGTTTTTCGCAAATAACTGCAAATTTTACGGGTCGATATACGCGATTTTTGGTGTACCTGCTTAGAAATGAACGGCGCGTCGCTTAAAGCAAGAAAAATGGAAATCAGCCGAAAATTTTTCAAGTTAGGGGCCCATAAAGTCAAAATATGTTATAGCGCCAGACCACAAAAATCGGCGCTGATGCGCTTCCAGTATACTGACAAAAGGGAAGTGTTCTAGGCAACACTAGCGACTTGTTTGATGCATATTGATATGCTGTATAGCTTCAAGGTCATGTTAGGTCACCAAAGTCAAGTCAGGTCAAGTTCATGACAGGTTAATGGAACCAAACTTGATCAACTGGAATGTTGCCATAAATGCACTACTGGTTGTCATTTGTACTGTTTGTCATTGCGTTTCCATACTTTAATCATGTACTTCACTCCCTTCTTGACGAAGCCGATTGCTCCGAGCTGCCCGACGGAGCAGTCGGGCGGGCGGCCGGTTTCGGTAACTGGAACAGGTAACTGACCTGATAAAATGGTGCTATATAGGTGACCTGAGGTCAAATGTTGGGTCTAGCATCTGCATTGCATCATTAGTAATGTCCAAAACATCATTGATGCCCATTTTTTAGCATTTAAACACAATCACAGCGATCCATAACGATGACAAGCCAAGCCAAGCAAAACCGGAAAATTTTGCCAATCTGACCTCATTTGACCTTGAAGATATTGACCTAAGGTCACGAAAATTGCACACAATAGAGTTCACTACCGTGCCCATCCTCCCTGCGAATTTCGTTCCTCCAGCTGTACTAGGAGCCGAGATATTAGGGGGGGCGGAATCCGCTCCCCCCTCCAGTGCGCGTAATTATCAGAGGCCCTCCAGGGCGCGTGTTAAGTTAGGTAGAGGTCGATTCGGTTCTTGATAGCCTGTTCACGTCTTGTAAACTTAGTCAATTTACATCAATGGAAAACGTTAAGTCTTGCTTCCCACTGTTGCGGTTATTTGCTTAGTCTCTTAGTTTGATATCTTGATGTTTGAGTTTGCTACATGAATGATGAACTATTGAAGAAAGTCTGACAATGTCTTTGACGTTTGAAGCATGAATTCTGAAGAGTAACCTCACTGAAGCACCATTTTCTTATCCACCTCTAATGGAGTCTGTCTATGGACCTCTTGGCCACCAAGTTCGCCTCCCTCCAACCACATGTTTATATTCACGTCATCATTCACCACAAACGTGTTTTTTCCTTTGTTTCACCATTTGGGCGCACGCTCCTGCCATCTTGTGGCACCAAAAGAAACCTCAAATTAATGAATTGGCACATTGATGATCGGGCATGATAGGAAGGCCTGACAGTTGGAGGTGGGCTTTTGAAAGAGAGGTGCACATTTGGCCAAGAATTCTCACAGACAATCTATTTGCTTTGAACCATGTTGTTAGCTCAGGCACAATGCCATTCATTTTATTCTGTAATTAATCTATATATCTAGCCTTGACAAGAATAGCTGTGTCATCAGCAAAGAAATACATATTTGCTTGTTTTGAAATTCTGGCCAAGTCATTGATATAAATGATAAATAATAATGGTCCTAGAATGGAGCCTTGAGGAACACCCATAGAAATTAACTCTGGTTCAGATAACGTCTCATATACTTTAGTTTGCTGATACCTATTTTTAAGATATGATTATAATATCCTAAGTAGGGAACCTTCATTTCCAATGCACTGTAATTTCCTGACTAGTATGTCTGTGCTAACTGTGTCAAAGGCCTTTTTTTTAAATCGTTATATAAGCCACACAAAATATCTCCGTTTTCAATGGACTTCATAATTTCATTATATAAATGCATAATGGGCATGTATGTGCTATGATTTCTTCTAAAGCCAAATTGAAAGAGGCTTAGCACATTATTTAGTTCCAAATATGATGAAAGATAGGAGTGTAATATTTTTTCCAAAATTTTAGAGAAGATAGGAAGTAAAGATATAGGTCTATAATTTGTAAATTTATGATGTTCTCCTGCCTTGAATATGGGTACAACAACTGCTTTCTTAAATTCTTCAGGAAATACTCCAGTTTGTAGACAGAGATTAAGTAAATGGGTAATATGTTTCAATATACTTTGATATGTAAGCTGGATATGTAAGCTGTAAGTTGGAAGGGTACTCAGGAAAGGAGAGCAGGACAATCAGAAGAACAAGGCACTTGGGTGGGTATGGCATTAGAGAGGCACTATGACATTCAAGAGGGCAGTAAGGAGTGCAGAACATTGACGAGTGCAGGGCAGTAGGTAGGGTATGGTAATAATAAGAACAGGGCACACAGGAGACCAGGCACATAGGGCAGGGTAATAAGCAGGGAAGGACATTATCGGTACAGGGCATTAATGAGGGCACTCGAGATCGTGGGGCACTCAGAAGGGCCGTATACTGAGGGGGTAGGATACTAAGGACACTCAAGATCGTGGGGCACTCAGAAGAGACGGATACTGAGGGGTAGGGCACCAAGGTCAGTGGAGCATTCGGGAGAGCGGGCCACTAAGTAGGGCAGTACACTCAGAAAAGGAGAGCATGACACCCAGGAAAGGAGGGCAGGACACCAAGCCGGGCAGGGCTCTGAGAAGGACAAGGCACTCAGATGGGCTGGGGGCAGGGCACCAAACAGGGCAGGGCACCCAGAAACACAGGACAGATTTGGGGGTGCAGTACGGATGACATGGTACTAAGGAGAGCAGCAGAGCACTAAGCCAGACGGGATATCTGCCAGGTGCATTACAACCGCATGACAAGGCAATAACAACCAAAACGAAATTGTATGGGTAAACAGGAAGTACTACCCAGTGAACGAAAATTCAGTGGGCTGGGTAGCACTAGCCGGGCGATGAGTAGCACTAGTGCTACTCACTTTATGTGAAAAATATGCCCTGGATTCAATCATTAGCCGAATCGAAGTGTCAGGGTGAAATGTTTGAAAAAAAACGTTTCAACTTCGAATATATGAAGCATTTCAATTTCCCCGATGACGATGATCCTGCGATGTAGCAAAGCCCAACTATTGGGCACGCACTGCTCCCGGGTCGGCTGCGAGTTGCACCTTGGGTACGCACTGCTCCAGGGTCGGCTGCGGGCTGCACCTTGGGTACGCACTGCTCCAGGGTCGGCTGCGGGCTGCACCTTGGGTACGCACTGCTCCAGGGTCGGCTGCGGGCTACACGGCCACAGCCATGACTGACAGACATGACAAAACGCGAGATTTCCACGTCATACAGCAGCACACCACACGCCCAGTTACAGCGCCTGCACACGAAAACCAACACCTTCAATTAAACAGCATATGAAAACAAACTGCTCCATAAACGACACCGTTGCGTCGCGATCAGTTTCTCAATTGTGCCAGCTACCAGTTCGTAGGTGACAGGCTTGCTACGGCTATACTTAAGCCTTTCTGGGTTGCTAAGAGTGGCAGCTTTTTCAGTCTCCCTGACACCACCTGATTACCATCACCAAATTGCTTGAGCACTGCTCACATGTATGTTATGCTGAAATATGATGAGGAGCAAGCATAATGTATGGATGGTTAGGAAGAACAAATTGACCGGGTATGTTAGTAAGCAAAACGACCTTAGGATCATTCATGTCGAATGCTAATACAATAACGTATGTTGTCACCATAACTGCGGTGGATTGTCCGATATCTGTCACCCACGTCCCTTGGCAATTGGCAGGCTTTTCACCTCTGTCAAGCAGCAGGTTTGAAACGATTGCATCTTGATTAATAATGGACGGTTGCACAACACTTACTGTCGTACTTCAGGGAGCGGCAACTGCTGCGACATCGCAGCGAACCGGCCTGAGAGCCAGGGCAGGATAGCTGGTCAGGGCAGGATAGCTGGTCAGGGCAGGATAGCTGGTCAGGGCAGGGTGGTCAGGGCAGTGTACACCCACTGGCCCGACAGGCAGTTTACCCCACTGACCCGAAGGTCACGGCAGTGTACACACACTGGCCCGAGTGTCAGGGCAGTGTATGCCGACTGGCCCGATGGTCAGGGCAGCGTACCCCCACCGGCCAGAGGGTCAGGGCAGTATACCCCCACTGGCCCGATGGTCAAGGCAGTGTACCACCACCGGCCCGAGGATCAGGGCAGTGTACCACCACTGGCCCGGAAGTGACAGTCATCCAAGGACCAACCGCTTGATTGTGGTTTGTACCCGAGCGTTCGATTATCGTCGTACAAGTCGGGATGTAGTCCCTGGAGCTTGAGCGAGGGCACCATGGGCAGGGGTGTGGTCACCTCATGTCCGCGTCAGGCCACCTCGGGCACGACTGTGGCCACGTGAACATTATCCTGGTTCCGCGTGTTGAGCCCGTGAAGGGCGGCTGCGGCCCAGGTGTGACCGGGACCGGCGCTGCTGTGTCCACTGTCCAGCAGCGGTGTGGCCGGGACCGCTGTTGTGTCCAATGTCCAGCAGCGGTGTGGCCGGGACCGCTGCTGTGTCCACTGTCCAGCAGCGGTGTGGCCGGGACCGCTGCTGTGTCCACTGTCCAGCAGTGGTGTGGCCGGGACCGCTGCTGTGTCCACCGTCCAGCAGCGGTGTGACCGGGACCGGCGCTGCTGTGTCCACTGTCCAGCAGTGGTGTGGCCGGGACCGGCGCTGCTGTGTCCACTGTCCAGCAGCGGTGTGGCCGGGACCGCTGCTGTGTCCAATGTCCAGCAGCAGTGTGGCCGGGACCGGCGCTGTTGTGTCCACCGTCCAGCAGTGGTGTGGCCGGGACCGCTGCTGTGTCCACTGTCCAGCAGCAGTGTGGCCGGGACCGGCGCTGTTGTGTCCACTGTCCAGCAGTGGTGTGGCCGGGACCGCTGCCAATGTCCAGCAGTGGTGTGGCCGGGACCGGCGCTGCTGTGTCCACCGTCCAGCAGTGGTGTGGCCGGGATCGCTGCTGTGTCCAATGTCCAGCAGCGGTGTGGCCGGGACCGCTGCTGTGTCCACTGTCCAGCAGCGGTGTGGCCGGGACCGCTGCTGTGTCCACTGTCCAGCAGTGGTGTGGCCGGGACCGCTGCTGTGTCCACTGTCCAGCAGTGGTGTGGCCGGGACCGGCGCTGCTGTGTCCACTGTCCAGCAGTGGTGTGGCCGGGACCGCTGCTGTGTCCACCGTCCAGCAGTGGTGTGGCCGGGACCGCTGCTGTGTCCACTGTCCAGCAGTGGTGTGGCCGGGACCGCTGCTGTGTCCAATGTCCAGCAGTGGTGTGGCCGGGACCGGCGCTGCTGTGTCCACCGTCCAGCAGTGGTGTGGCCGGGACCGCTGCTGTGTCCACTGTCCAGCAGTGGTGTGGCCGGGACCGCTGCTGTGTCCACTGTCCAGCAACGGTGTGCACACGTGCCGCATTACGCGCCATTACATGAGACTAGTTGCTAGTTTCAGCTAGCTGCCACCTGCCGCCTACTCCACTGGGACCGATGAAATGAATGAAATGAAATTCCCCAACCTATGTGCCTTGGTACAAGAATAATGGATGTAAATAACATACTCGGGGAAAAGTAATTCGGCCATTGGGCCGAACGGAATGAACCCAGTCTGCCGGGCCAGTTGAAGAGAGCCTGCGCCACGTCGGGTCGTCTGTGTGTGCCAGCGTCCAATGGCGCCGGCGCCTGTCACGCGCATGTGACAGCCGGCTGCAGTGCAGCATATTGGCACCGGTGACCACGCCCGGTGACGGATATGACGCTGCGACACGGTCAGCTGCTCACCGACGTCACACGGTCGGCTCCGGGCGACGCCGCAGAGCGCGGCGGACGGCGGGCCGCGGGCGGTGGGCGGCGGGCGGCGGGCCGCGGACGGTGAGCGGTGAGCGGTGGGCGGTGGGCGGCGGACGGCGGACGGCGGGCGGCGGGCGGCGGGCGGCGGGCGGTGGGCGGTGGGCGGTGGGCGGTGCCAATGCCAGCAATTGGTGTCCAATGCAAAACACAGATCAGAACAGCGAAATGTATATGGCGAAACGTGAAGGGTGAGCACCGAAGGCAAGACATGCATCGCAAGGAGCAATAATTGTCCAGTGAACGATACAAATTGATAATGGCACTGAGCCAGGTTTGCGTAGAAGTTGGTGTGCTGGAACAAATGAAGGACATGCTTCAGCAGGGCTTTTCCGACGAGTGGTCAGAGCAGCCGTCACGCCGACAAACGCGACGGTGCGCCCGGCGACAAACTGAGTGAATAGTCGAGAGAACATAGTGAACAATACAGTCAGTAGTGAGCGATACATGTAAAGTGTTAGGCAGTGAACACAAAACCATCAGCATTGAACAGTGAGCGTATGCCAGTGAACATTAGCGTGATGGGCGGTGGGTGATGCACAATGAGCCGTGAGCAAACAGTTTCCAGTGGCAGTGAACCTCGAGCGGTCAGGAGTACATGACGTCACAGTGAGCAGCATGCCAGTGCGCAGCTATCAGTAACAAGTGAAGGGTGAGCAGTGGACAGTGAGCAGTGAGCCGATAACGGCACACTGGGCAGGACTGGGCTTTGTCGCGAATAAACACTACCCTGAGCCAATAGCACAGATCAGTGACCATCTACTGGGCTACCACCGATGTCACGGTATTTTGAAATGTTCACAGTAGATTGGAAATAATTGTATTTTCATATACAAAATAAACATGTAAACCTGGTTAGCTCGGCTGCTATTGCACACCATAGCATAGCCAGATGTTCACTGTGAGAGGACGAAATCAAAGCTCGTACGGTTCAGGTCAAAACGCGCAATTCACGTGTGGAAAATAACCTCTGTTGATGGCGACGGGGGTTGACCCACTTCCCCGACAATACCCTGGATGAACGAGTCTCGCGAACATGACTCGGCAGCAAACAGAGAACATCTGTTTGCTCGGCTCGGAAATCTGCATATGAGTGAAAATGTCCATCGCTGAACCTTCGGACCTTCTAAAAAGCAACAACAGCAAAGAACAAACCACAGGTGAGACCAGTAACTGGGTAGACAACGCGAGACGCTCTACAACAGAAGAGCAGCTGGAACTGTCAAGTCAGACTCGGTGACTACCAACGTCACGTAGCGCGGCCATAGGCCGCCGTCACGGTGGCCTCCAGGACGGTGACCTCCAGGACGGTGGCCTCCAGGACGGTGACCTCCAGGACGGTGACCTCCAGGACGGTGGCCTCCAGGACGGTAGCCTCCAGGACGGTGACCTCCAGGACGGTGGCCTCCAGAACGGTGACCTCCAGGACGGTGGCCTCCAGAACGGTGGCCTCCAGGACGGTGGCCTCCAGGACGGTGACCTCCAGGACGGTGGCCTCCAGAACGGTGGCCTCCAGGACGGTGGCCTCCAGAACGGTGACCTCCAGGACGGTGACCTCCAGAACGGTGGCCTCCAGGACGGTGGCCTCCAGAACGGTGGCCTCCAGGACGGTGACCTCCAGGACGGTGACCTCCAGGACGGTGGCCTCCAGGACGGTAGCCTCCAGGACGGTGACCTCCAGGACGGTGGCCTCCAGAACGGTGGCCTCCAGGACGGTGACCTCCAGGACGGTGACCTCCAGGACGGTGGCCTCCAGGACGGTGGCCTCCAGGACGGTAGCCTCCAGGACGGTGACCTCCAGGACGGTGACCTCCAGGACGGTGACCTCCAGGACGGTGGCCTCCAGGACGGTAGCCTCCAGGACGGTGACCTCCAGGACGGTGACCTCCAGGACGGTGACCTCCAGGACGGTGGCCTCCAGGACGGTAGCCTCCAGGACGGTGACCTCCAGGACGGTGGCCTCCAGAACGGTGGCCTCCAGGACGGTGACCTCCAGGACGGTGACCTCCAGGACGGTGGCCTCCAGGACGGTGACCTCCAGGACGGTAGCCTCCAGGACGGTGACCTCCAGGACGGTGGCCTCCAGAACGGTGGCCTCCAGGACGGTGACCTCCAGGACGGTGACCTCCAGGACGGTGACCTCCAGGACGGTGGCCTCCAGAACGGTGGCCTCCAGGACGGTGACCTCCAGGACGGTGACCTCCAGGACGGTGACCTCCAGGACGGTGACCTCCAGGACGGTGACCTCCAGGACGGTGACCTCCAGGACGGTAGCCTCCAGGACGGTGGCCTCCAGGACAGTAGCCTCCAGAACGGTATCCTTCAGGACGGTGGCCTCAAGGAAGGTGGCCTCCAGGACAGTAGCCTCCAGAACGGTATCCTTCAGGACGGTGGCCTCAAGGAAGGTGGCCTCCAGAACGGTGACCTCTAGGACGGTGGCCTCCAGGACGGTGGCCTCCAGGACAGTAGCCTCCAGAACGGTGACCTCCAGAACGGTGGCCTCCAGGACGGTGACCTCTAGGACGGTGACCTCCAGAACGGTAGCCTCCAGGACGGTGACCTCTAGGACAGTGACCTCCAGGTCGGTGGCCTCCAGGACGGCCTGGACGGCCTGCTGCAAGTACCCATGCACCGCTGCTCCAGCATGGCTATGAAGGGGGACTGCACTGGGGGAGAAACACAGGCGACCAGCAGGTCTGTACGGCGGCGTGTCGCTCGTGGACGCAAACGGACCACTTCTATGTGCTGGCGGAGCTAGAGTCTCCTGGACGCAACGGTTTGCTCAGCTTCTCATTCCAATATCTGCTACACCACCCATGTTCAATTGGCGCGACTCCACATCAACATGGAATATTGGTGTCTCAATGGACCACACGGCGCCCACGCTCTTCTTCAACGCGGATCTCATTTGTCACGAATGGAACGAGCGCACGACCCGGTGAGGCGCGGACCTTCCCTCGGCTTCTCAGAGGTACCAACCGGGTGACTCATACAAGCTGACATCTCCCACGGCGCACCAGAATCAGTCGTGTACCGTCCGTTGATATTGTCCTCGGTCGTGCACATGGCCGGTTCGAGCTGCCGTGGGTTGGAGCTGTCCTCGGTCGTGCACATGGCTGGTTGGAGCTGGCGTAGGTTGGAACCGTCGTCGCCTGGAACTGTTGTCGATTGGAACTGTCGTCATCTGTGAGTGTTTGTTTCTGTATGTGTGGTCAATCGTAGATGTGCACAGTCATAGGTGTGGTCGGTGTCGTGAGTTGTAGGCATCGTGTGGCTGTGGGTGTGGTCGGTTATGTGTGTGGTCAGTTGTGGGTGTGGTCGGTTGTGGGTGTGGTCGGTTGTGGGTGTGGTCGGATGTGGGTGTGGTCGGTTGTGGGTGTGGTCAGTTGTGGGTGTGGTCGGTTGTGGGTGTGGTCGGTTGTGGGTGTGGTCGGTTGTAGGTGTGGTCGGTTGCGGGTGTGGTCGGTTGTGTGTGTGGTCAGTTGTGGGTGTGGTCGGTTGTGGGTGTGGTCGGTTGTGGGTGTGGTCGGTTATGGGTGTGGTCAGTTGTGGGTTTGGTCAGTTGTGGGTGTGGTCGGTTGTGGGTGTGGTCGGTTGTGGGTGTGGTCAATTGTGGGTGTGGTCGGTTGTGGGTGTGGTCGGTTGTGGGTGTGGTCAGTTGTGGGTGTGGTCGGTTGTGGGTGTGGTCGGTTGTGGGTGTGGTCATTTGTGGGTGTGGTCGGTTGTGGGTGTAGTCAGTTGTGAGTGTGGTCGGTTGTGGGTGGTCGGTTGTGGGTGTGGTCGGTTGTGGGTGTGGTCGGTTGTGGGTGTGGTCGGTTGTGGGTGTGGTCGGTTGTGGGTGTGGTCGGTTGTGGGTGTGGTCGGTTGTGGGTGTGGTCGGTTGTGGGTGTGGTCGGTTGTGGGTGTGGTCGGTTGTGGGTGTGGTCGGTTGTGGGTGTGGTCGGTTGTGGGTGTGGTCGGTTGTGGGTGTGGTCGGTTGTGGGTGTGGTCGGTTGTGGGTGTGGTCGGTTGTGGGTGTGGTCGGTTGTGGGTGTGGTCGGTTGTGGGTGTGGTCGGTTGTGGGTGTGGTCGGTTGTGGGTGTTGTCGGTTGTGGGTGTGGTCGGTTGTGGGTGTGGTCGGTTGTGGGTGTGGTCGGTTGTGGGTGTGGTCGGTTGTGGGTGTGGTCGGTTGTGGGTGCTGTCGGTTGTGGGTGTGGTCGGTTGTGGGTGTGGTCGGTTGTGGGTGTGGTCGGTTGTGGGTGTGGTCGGTTGTAGGTGTGGTCGGTTGTGGGTGTTGTCGGTTGTGGGTGTGGTCGGTTGTGGGTGTGGTCGGTTGTGGGTGTGGTCGGTTGTGGGTGTGGTCGGTTGTGGGTGTGGTCGGTTGTGGGTGTTGTCGGTTGTGGGTGTGGTCGGTTGTGGGTGTGGTCGGTTGTGGGTGTAGTCGGTTGTGGGTGTGGTCGGTTGTGGGTGTGGTCGGTTGTGGGTGTGGTCGGTTGTGGGTGTGGTCAGTTGTGGGTGTGGTCGGTTGTGGGTGTGGTCGGTTGTGGGTGTGGTCGGTTGTGGGTGTGGTCGGTTGTGGGTGTGGTCGGTTGTGGGTGTGGTTAGTTGTGGGGGTGGTCAGTTGTGGGTGTGGTCGGTTGTGGGTGTGGTCGGTTGTGGGTGTGGTCAGTTGTGGGTGTGGTCAGTTGTGGGTGTGGTCGGTTGTGTGTGTGGTCAGTTGTGAGTGTGGTCGGTTGTGGGTGTGGTCAGTTGTGAGTGTGGTCGGTTGTGGGTGTGGTCGGTTGTGGGTGTGGTCGGTTGTGGGTGTGGTCAGTTGTGGGGGTGGTCAGTTGTGGGTGTGGTCGGTTGTGGGTGTGGTCAGTTGTGGGGGTGGTCAGTTGTGGGTGTGGTCGGTTGTGGGTGTGGTCGGTTGTGGGTGTGGTCGGTTGTGGGTGTGGTCGGTTATGGGTGTGGTCGGTTGTGGGTGTGGTCAGTTGTGAGTGTGGTCGGTTGTGGGTGTGGTCAGTTGTGAGTGTGGTCGGTTGTGGGTGTGGTCGGTTGTGGGTGTGGTCGGTTGTGGGTGTGGTCAGTTGTGGGGGTGGTCAGTTGTGGGTGTGGTCGGTTGTGGGTGTGGTCAGTTGTGGGGGTGGTCAGTTGTGGGTGTGGTCGGTTGTGGGTGTGGTCGGTTGTGGGTGTGGTCGGTTGTGGGTGTGGTCGGTTGTGACTGTGATCAGGCGAAACTCCCGTCGATTGAAGGCCTTGCGGATCGGTCTCGACCTCAGCTTATCACACAACACTGATGTCCCCTGACATAAGCCGATCACACCGGACACCAGCCGATCACACCGGACACCAGCCGATCACACCGGACACCAGCCGGTCAAACCGGACACCAGCCGGTCACACCGGACACCAGCCGGTCACACCGGACACCAGCCGGTCACACCGGACACCAGCCGGTCACACCGGACACCAGCCGGTCACACAGGACATTAGCCGATCACACCGGACACCAGCCGGTCACACCGGACACCAGCCGGTCACACCGGACACCAGCCGGTCACACCGGACACCAGCCGGTCACACCGGACACCAGCCGGTCACACCGGACACCAGCCGGTCACACAGGACATTAGCCGATCACACCGGACACCAGCCGGTCACACCGGACACCAGCCGGTCACACCGGACACCAGCCGGTCACACCGGACACCAGCCGGTCACACCGGACACCAGCCGGTCACACCGGACACCAGCCGGTCACACCGGACACCAGCCGGTCACACCGGACACCAGCCGGTCACACCGGACACCAGCCGGTCAAACCGGACACCAGCCGGTCACACCGGACACCAGCCGGTCACACCGGACACCAGCCGGTCACACAGGACATTAGCCGATCACACCGGACACCAGCCGGTCACACCGGACACCAGCCGGTCACACCGGACACCAGCCGGTCACACCGGACACCAGCCGGTCACACCGGACACCAGCCGGTCACACCGGACACCAGCCGGTCACACCGGACACCAGCCGGTCACACCGGACACCAGCCGGTCACACCGGACACCAGCCGGTCACACAGGACATTAGCCGATCACACCGGACACCAGCCGGTCACACCGGACACCAGCCGGTCACACCGGACACCAGCCGGTCACACCGGACACCAGCCGGTCACACCGGACACCAGCCAGTCACACCGGACACCAGCCGGTCACACCGGACACTAGCCGATCACACCGGACACCAGCCGGTCACACCAGACACTAGCCGATCACACCGGACACCAGCCGGTCACACCGGACACCAGCCGATCACACCGGACACCAGCCGGTCACACCGGACACCAGCCGATCACACCAGACACCAGCCGGTCAAACCGGACACCAGCCGGTCACACCGGACACCAGCCGGTCACACCGGACACCAGCCGGTCAAACCGGACACCAGCCGATCACACCGGACACCAGCCGGTCACACCGGACACCAGCCGATCACACCGGACACCAGCCGGTCGCACCGGACATCAGATGATTGTATCAGCTGGTCTCAGCGTAATACCAGCCGGTTTCAGCGGGACACCAGCCGGTTTCAGAGGGACACCAGCCGGTTTCAGAGGGACACCAGCCGGTTCAGAGGGACACCAGCCTGTTTCAGAGGGACACCGGCCAGTTTCAGAGGGACACCGAGGTGGTTGTCGGCTTCCGTCCGACCACGACGGTCGCCTGTTCTGCAGCTAGCTGAGGCGCTGGCAGCCGATGTCACCTGGTGGGCAATTGTCGAGTGGTCCCACTCACTTCCTGTGATGGCATCCTTTTGCGCCATGCTCCAGCTGATGCAATGCGGTAAGTGGTCCCTAATGTGGATGAGCTTTGCATATTAAGTGTTTACCGTGCCGGGTGTGCATGTGGTGAAAAAGCAACATACACAGTGGGCTGCTTTCCAGGCAAACTGCCCTTTGAAACAGAACGCAGCGCATACACGGACAGGCAGAGTCCTCAACGCAAGCCCGTGCCGTTGGCATCGGACACAGGCTCGCAATATAAATTATTTGGGATGACTATGAAGGTTTGGTATGTTTTGTTGGCATACACATTACACTTAGTGGTACAACTTGACTGATTGATTGGTGGAAGCACTTGATCGACAGAGTATGCTTTAGACAAGATCAATAGTGCATTCCGTCCATCTTCGAGGAGTTGTCATTAACCACGAAAACCGGTACTTATCTGTCTCGCTGCACATACTGTGCGGTAAAAACAGCACTGATTGAACAAACCTGAGCGTGCCCACACAACTCCAGATCACATAACGCATGGACAAATAGACAGGCAACAACCTCGCAAACTAATATATCTAGAGAATAAAGAATGAAGATACATATTCGTGCTTATTTCATTCCTTGCATAATCGCGATCGGTTGGGTCGACCCCTCAGGTTATATTTTGCTCGTGGCTGAGAGGCTGAGGGAAAACGCATGACTCTATGGTTGAGACACTTGGCATTATGGCTGAGAGAAGACACATGTCACTATGGCTGAGGAAAGACACATGACACTGGCTAAATGAAGACACATGACACTATGGCAGAGGGAAGACACATGGCACTATGCTGAGGGAAGACACATGGCACTATGGCAGAAGGAAGACACATGGCACTATGGTTGAGGAAAGACACATGGCACTATGGCTGAGGGAAGACGCATGACACTATGCTGAGGGAAGACACATGGCACTATGGCAGAAGGAAGACACATGGCACTATGGTTGAGGGAAGACACATGACACTATAGTTGAGGGAAGACACATGACACTATGGCTGAGTGAAGACACATGGCACTATCGCTGAGGGAAGACGCATGGCCCTATAGCTGAGGGAAGACACATGACACTATAGTTGAGGGAAGACACATGACACTATAGTTGAGGGAAGACACATGACACTATGGCTGAGTGAAGACACATGGCATTATGGCTGAGTGAAGACACGTGGTACTATGACTGAGGGAAGACACGTAAGACTATGGCTGATGGAAGACACATGACACATAAAATATAGAACATGTAATTGAAGCCATAGATTACCCCTACCACCAAATTCGACAACATCTGAACTAATGGTGAATTAATTTGTATAGATATCTGGTCTGGAGAGGATTTATGTGCATATGCGACACCTGAGCAGAAATATATGGACCATCAATCATCATTATTACATATGTTCGTAATATGTATGTTCCTCCGGAAGGAACCATTGCACTCTGATAACTCCGGCAAAAACTGGCCAGCAATTATTCCGACAAGGTATGCTGGCTACAGGAACGATTTTGGTCTTGATCCGAAAGGATTCAAAATTGTAACAGATTGAGGGGCTCTATTTTCCCAAAGATTACTTAACCCAGGAATGCCAGGGGTCATACGTACCGGAGGAGTAGGACAATTCCCTCCCCACATTTTGTTCTCATAAAATGTCTCGAAAACCAATTGAGGTAGACAGCTCAAATTTGTTTGCACACCTACATGGGTACTACCCATGCCTTTCTACAAAAACCAACGTCTGGTTACGGGTGGTGATGTAATTACACGCCATAGCCCCTGCCGCCGGGTGCTGGCCCGCCGTCGGATACTGACTTCGTCGACACATTCCACCCGCGGCCCTGACCGGAGAGGCTCAGTCTCTGACTCGAGCTTAGTCTCTGCGGCCCTGACCCGAGAGGCTCAGTATCTGACTCGAGCTCAGTCTCTTTGGCCCTGACCCGAGAGGCTCAGTATCTGACTCAAGCTCAGTCTCTGCGGCCCTGACCCGAGAGGTTCAGTCTCTGACTCGAGCTCAGTCTCTGCGGCCCTGACCCGAGAGACCCAGTCTCAACTCGAGTTCAGTCTCTGCGGCCCTGACCTGAGAGGCTCAGTCTCTGACTCAAGCTCAGTCTTTGCGGCCCTGACCCGAGAGGCTCAGTCTCTGACTCGAGCTCAGTCTCTGTGGCCCTGACCCGAGAGGCCCAGTCTCTGACTCGAGCTCAGTCTCTGCGGCCCTGACCCGAGAGGCTCAGTATCTGACTCGAGCTCAGTCTCTGCGGCCCTGACCCGAGAGGCTCAGTATCCGACTCGAGCTCAGTTTCTGCGGCCCTGTGGCCCTGCGGTTATTTCAGGTCATACAATGTGTATCTGATGTCAATAGGAAAAGCACAATTAATCAAACATGATTGCTCAAATACTATTATCCCTGTGAAATTTGCTTGACTGAATGCTATTCTTTCTAAATGTGGTTACCAGGAAACATCCTCTCATATGGTTTCAAAACATAAATCCAGCACAGGCACGAAATCAGAGATATATAATTCCACATGTGAGTCAACTATCAGACCCAAGGTCATGTTTCTTTCAGTAGTCAAATCGCTTTGGTACAAGCAAGACAATATTTCCCCAGTTACTTCCCAGTGAATTTCTTGCTTTTGCAGGTTGTTAGGGATAGGTAAATCTGTAAGGCATATGTGCATGAAATCCCATGTTTTAATTTATGGATTCACATGGTTGTTCAGAAATTACCTATGTATGTACCTTTCACGCTGCTGATACACAACCATTTTCTGGAGTGTGAACTGTATTTACTTCGTGTATGCAAAAATGCAGGAGTTTCTCAAAGAATGGGGCAGGCTTGCTGGGTCAGGAGCAGAACCTGGTCACGGACACCATTACAAGTGTGTAATTAGGGACGTGACGAGCTTGCTGGGTCAGGAGCAGAACCTGGCCACGGACAACACTACAGGTGTATAATTAGGGACGTCACGAGCTTGCTGGGTCAGGAGCAGAACCTGGCCACGGACAACACTACAGGTGTATAATTAGGGACGTCACGAGCTTGCTGGGTCAGGAGCAGAACCTGGCCACGAACACCACTACAGGTGTATAATTAGAGACGTCACGAGCTTGCTGGGTCAGGAGCAGAACCTGGCCACGGACACCATTACATGTGTGTAATTAGGGACGTCACGAGCTTGCTGGGTCAGGAGTAGAACCTGACCACGGACACCAGCACAGGTGTATAATTAGGTAGTCACGAGCTTGCTGGATCAGGAGTAGAACCTGACCACGGACACCACTACAGGTGTGTAATTAGGGACGTCACGAGCTTGCTGGGTCAGGAGCAGAACCTGGCCACGAACACCACTACAGGTGTGTAATTAGGGACGTCACGAGCTTGCTGTGTCAGGAGCAGAACCTGACCACGAACACCACTACAGGTGTATAATTAGAGACGTCACGAGCTTGCTGGGTCAGGAGCAGAACCTGGCCAGGAACACCATTACATGTGTGTAATTAGGGACGTCACGAGCTTGCTGGGTCAGGAGTAGAACCTGACCACGGACACCACTACAGGTGTATAATTAGGGACGTCACGAGCTTGCTGGATCAGGAGCAGAACCTGACCACGGACACCACTACAGGTGTATAATTAGGGACGTCACGAGCTTGCTGGATTAGGAGCAGAACCTGTCCACGGACACCACTACAGGTGTATAATTGGGGACGTCACGAGCTTGCTGGATCAGGAGCAGAACCTGACCACGGACACCACTACAGGTGTGTAATTAGGGACGTCACGAGCTTACTCGGTCACGAGCGCGCCACAGTGCTGGCTGGACTGGAGAGGCGCCCTGACATTCCGTCGGCCGCTCCCACAAACTCCGCCGGCAGTTTGCCGCCAGTTATTCGATCGAGCGCTGGGGACGACCGACACGTTTGACCTGAACTCCGCATGTCTCCGCTCGGCCGCAACACCAGGCGCCGACTCGAACTGCTTCCGCAGCATTTGCGGCAGAGGCGTCGCTCTCGCGCCAGCCGGTCGGGTCATTACAGCTGAGATGAGTCGGAAGTGAGCACGCCCACATGCACGATAGTCCATTGCTCGGCATATGCCAGATACACCGCAGCACCGCATACCACTGATGCCAGCAGTCGGCTTGTGCAGCTGGGTACTACGAAACGTGGACACGGGTACACTTAAGCGGCATACTCGCCCGGGGAACGTTAGGAAGGAGAAAAGAAGTCAGAGGCATCCCATGGTATGCATGGTATAAAACATTGAGAATATTATGTTCGCCTACTGAGTTGTGACGCCATAAGAAGGACAAGCCGTTTTTCGCCGACATCGCAAGTTCTTAATTTAAGTTATTGTTCCAAATCGTTGGATGTTGAATGACGATGACTCAGATAAAGTGCACACATACGCCGTTGGCATTCCAGGGTTATTAGAGGTCATGGATCAAAATTAACCTCAGATAGTTTCTTTTCACCTTCGGAGTAACTCTTAGGTTAATGTAGGTGGGTAAGCTAAACTTAATGTCTATTTCCCCTGGGTACAAGAAAACAATATTTGGGACACTACTTCGGACGTTTGCAAAACGTGCTCAACACTTCGGTCTCATCTGAACCTTGGCTTATGGGTCAAATGTAACACTTGCGCGTCGTTAGAATCCAAAGATAATCAGGAATACTACGGTAAATATTTCAAGTGCGTATCAGTTGTTGCTATTGCAAAGGACGTGCTTAAGTGTGAAAGCTAACAACGTATGCGAAAAAATACATTTGGGCTGAAGTAGAGGGTCAACCTATTCAACGACATCATAACAATTGCATACCAACTGCGAGATGGCGTCACATGCAACGAGTTTGCGTTGAGTTGCGTGTTTGTGCTGAGTTTGCGTCATGTCGCTGTCTGTCATGTCGCTGCGTCATGGGGGGGGGGGGCTGTTCAGAAGTCCGATGCTAAGAACATATGAGTATTGACATGAGGTCACGTCAGATCACGAAAAGATCCCAACAGCCGACAGAAGGCTCATGACCAAGAGACCCATTAGTCGTGGCAGAATTAATGTTTCCAAAGGTCACGAAAAGACCCAACACCAGATTGGAGGCCAAGGCGTGTTTTCCGGAAGTTCCAGTCCTCCTGTCCAGACTTGTGGCCCTCTGGAGGTCACGAAAGACCCCAACACCTGGGAAGGGCCCCAGTTGAACTGAGAATAGCCATTGGGTTCAATATTCGAAGCTGTTACTAAAGTAAGACTAGTTTCACGTTTCATATGAACAATACACGCCTCAACTGAGAGCGATTATTGGTATAAATGTCCCTCGCTGTTCTCATATGAAGCTTCTTTCAGGTCTAAATACAGGTTTTATTTTGGTATAGTAGCTAAAACAGGACATATGAATAGTTGCCTTTGTCCAGTGTCACATGACATACTTTAACCCACGCTGTCTCGGGGGGGTTGATAGGCGCCCGCCCCCTAAGGTTTTCGGCGGATTGTGAAAGACGAGCGCGCGGCAGCGCGTCGAAATTTGGTATACCTTTCCCCACATCAATCTGGCATGTTGTATCAAAATTTTGAGGTCAGATCATCTAGGGTCAACGAGTTAGTGAAGGTTAAGTGAGGTCACCTCCAGAAAAGTTCAACCAGTCGTCACGCTTTAACGGATAGGATACTTTAATGAAACTTTCAGCGTTTGCTTATCTTTAGGGACGAAACAAAATGCACCGGTGGAATTTTTTCTCCCGTTTTTGATTACTTATTAGTTTTGCATATTTGCCCATTAGAGTTAAAATCGAAGATTCTGGCTAAAGTAAGCATTTTTATGAGAGCAAGTTGACTTCGAACAATGTTTTTCGGTCCGCTCTACCCATTATAAAATAAAAATGAAGGAAAATTGAAAACTGAAAATATTTCATTTAAAAAATATTGATTTTTGGGTGAACCAAAATTTATGTCCATGGTCGATTTCGCCTTCCTTTTCTGATTCCAAATAATTTGTTTTCAAATCTCTCCAAAATTAACTCCCCAGAGCCAAAAACATGATGTAAGTCGTGAAAACCTAGGCCCCCTAGTGACGTCACCTTTGAGGGGGATACAATGTTTGGGGTGGTGTCTGGCCCAACTCGTCGAGCGCTTTCCGATGACACCTCTTTCGTTTTCGTGCGACGCTTAGTTTGGAGATTAAAGTGGGGGCTTGTATCAACCCCCCTCCCCCTGACACGAGGTGTGAGGATATGACCGAAAATACGTGGTTAATATACAGCTCTAGAGTGCCGCACACTTATCGCCGGCGTCATCTGCCACATATGCCGCTCATCGCTGTCTCAGAGGATAATGTCCTGGCGATGGCCAGCGAAGTCATTGAAGAGGAGCTGTGATCGCCGGCGTCATCTACCACATTATCGCCGGCGTCATCTGCCACATATGCCCGCTCATCGCTGTCTCAGAGGATAATGTCCTGGCGATGGCCAGCGAAGTCATTGAAGAGGAGCTGTCATCACCACAACATTCTGTTTATTTGCCAAATGCAT
>JAOTOM010005132.1:907500-1107789 GCA_034440615.1 Ashinkailepas kermadecensis | reverse complement strand
CCCCCTGGATTGAAAAGGAGGGCCCCAGGATTGCAAAGGAGGCCCCCAGGATTACAAATGAGGCCCTCAGGATTGAAAAGGGAGGCCCCCAGGATTGCAAAGGAGGCACGAGGATTGCAAAGGAGGCCCCCCGGATTGCAAAGGATGCCCCAGGATTGCAAAGGAGGCCCCCATGATTACAAAGGAGGACTCCAGGATTGCAAAGAAGGCCCTCATGATTGCAAAGGTGGACACTAGGATTGCAAAGGAGGCCTCAGGATTGCAAAGAAGGCCCCATGATTACAAAGGAGGACTCCAGGATTGCAAAGGAGGCACCATGATTGCAAAGGAGGCCCCCAGGATTACAAAGGAGGACTCCAGGATTGCAAAGGAGACCCCCAGGATTGCAAAAGGAGGCCTCCAGGATTGCAAAGGATGCCCCAGGATTGCACAGGAGGCCCCTAGGATTACAAAGGAGGCCCTCCGGATTGCGAAGGAAGCCCACAGGATTGTAAAGGAGGCCCCCAGGATTGCAAAGGAGGCCCCAGGATTGCAAAGGAGACCCCCCATGATTGCAAAGGAGGCCCCCAGGATTACAAAGGAGGCCCCCAGGATTGCAAAGGAGGCCCTCAGGATTGCAAAGGAGGCCCCCAGGATTGCAAAGGAGGCCCCAATACGGGAAGGGAGACCTCAGAAAATGAGAGAAGGCCCTAAGACGGAAGAGAAAGCCAGTGGATATGAGATGAGGTTTCGGAGAAATAAATGCAGTCCCCGAAACGGGTAAGGTTCCACCAAGATATAAAAGTATAATCCAGAAAAGTGGCAGGAAGCACCTAATTTGGAAGAGGACGATATAAGATTGGAAAGAGACCCTATGATGCACGAGGAAGCCCCCAAAATAGGAGAGAATGGCCATTAGATAAGAGGGATGGCTCCCAGGCGAAAAAGAAGGCTTCAAGACGGATAAGAAGGTCCCCAGGAAATGACAAGGTAACTGAGATAGGAAAGGTTGCGTGTAATTTGGAAGAGGAGCCACCTAAGTGAGAACAGGAGTCCACCAGGAGATAAGAGGCCAACCTTAAAATGGGAAAAGATAGAATCAAAACGCGGAACAGGAGGCCCCGAAGACGTGAGAGGAGGCCCCTAATTTGAAAAAGAAAGCCTCAAAAAGAAAAAAGGAGGCCCCTGCCGGACTCGAGAGGAGTCCCTCGAGATGGAGTAGGAGGTCTCCAGGGCCGAATGAGGCCCCGACGACCGGAAGGAATTCCCAGGAAATGAGAGAAGGCCCTTAAAATGGGAGTGGTAGGTAGCAGGTATGGAAGGAGGCGAGGTTTCCAAAATTGAAGATCCCCCCAAGACGGGTAAGCTTTGCGAGGACAAAGGCCCACGAGGAGTGGCAGGAGGCTCCTAATTTGGCAGAGGATGCCCCTGAAACATGAGAGGAAGTCCCATGCCATGTTAAAGGGCCCCCAGGATGTGGGAGGAGGTCCTCCAAAACGGGAGAGGAGGACCATTGAATATGGAGGAGGGTAGGACGGACGAGAAGACGTCCAAAACCGGTAAAAAAGCTCCAGGAAATGAGACGAGACCCCTAAGACGCGAGAGGAGGTCTATAATTTGCTAGAAGCATCTGAAATGGCAGGAGTCGTGCCGGGGTACTTGAAAATCACGACATGGGCCCAAAAAGATCCGGCCGGGGCCCCTGAAAATCTCGCTGAGCCTATGGGTACCAAAAATTCACGCCCGGATCATGAAAATCACGCTAGGGGCACGATAAGTCGTACCGTTCCCCAACAGTATCATTTGGACACAAATGAAGCCGGAGCAACGAAAAACAATCCGGACATGGATAATTACTCTTGGGCCCCAACAATGACACCAAAAGCATCAAAAACGTATTGGACACCCACAAAGTGTCGAGGTCGCTAAAACTCGCGCTAGGGATCCAAGCAAATGACGTCGGGACACAAAAGATTACATTGGACTAAAAAAGTCGCGTCGCAGCCTTCGAAAATCTCACTGGGGACCAAAAAAGTCGCGCCTGGACCCCAAAGGTTGTTGCTGCCCCAAAATCAATTATCAATTGGAATGTCACTCTGCGCCCAAAAAAATCGGGTCAAAGTCTCCGCAAAACCCGTTGGGCGCTGGAAAAAAACGTGTCAGGGCACCGAAAAAAATCGCACCTGGAGACCGAAGATTCGTACCAGGACCCAAAAATATCACATAAGGACCTATATAAAAAATAGAACTCCTTCGGTGGCTGCAGTGACATATCAAAGGGACAAATGGCCCCTCCCTCCTAAGAGGGATATGCTCCCAAGAATCGAGCCGAGGCCCCCAAAAGTCGCGCTGGGACCACACAAATTCGCGTCGGTCCACCAGAATTCGCGTAGGGGCTCAAAGTAAATACGTCGGGCCCCAGAAAACTCGCTCCGAGGCACGAAAATCTGCAATAGGAACCGCCAAGATCGCGTTGGGGTCACAGCTAAGTACAACGCGCCCCGCAAACTCGAACCCGTCGCACCAAATTTCGCGCTCGGACCCACAATTCGGTAGTACCAAAAATTTCGCGCTCGGACCCATCGGTAGTACCAAAAATTTGCTCTGGGCATCAAAAATTAACGTCGGGGCTGCCAACAATTGGCGTCTATGGCTCCACATAGGCACCGTGTGACCCCCAAAGTCCCATCGGTATCCGAAAAATAAAGCCGGAGCCCTCCAAAATCAGGAGGGATTGTAAAAAAAAAGTCCGGGTCAGGACAATGGTTCTGGAGCACCGAACATGTCATCAGATGCCTTGACAAATCGCGTACGGCATCGAAAAACATACCGGAGCTCGAATAAAATCGAGGTGAGATACAAAAACATGGCACCAGGGACTCGAAGAATCATGGCGGGATTCGGAAGTTAAAGAAATTTCAGAAGAGATCCACTAAAATCGCGTTGAGCTCAGATAACTGGCGTTGGGTCCCGGAACCACGCGCCTGGGCGCGATAAGTCGCGCTGGGACCCAGAAAAATCGCACCGAAGCCTCAAAATCGCACTGGGGTCCCACAAATGTGCGTCAGAAGCCCCAAATAAACACAGCGGGACCCTAAGAGCACAACGGGGACCGAAAATGCGACTGGCCCTTCAAAGCGCAGTCTCGTAAAAAGCGGCCGGGTCCGAAAACATGCGTTGTAGCCATAACTATATATACCGGGAACACTAAAAAATCAAAAAACAAAAACACCGGAAGCTCTCAAGGCACACAGGGGCCATATGACCGCACAAGGGCCTGACAACAGGCTGGGGCCGCAAAAAGCAACATGATCCCGAAACGAACAAAAATACCGGGCACTAAGTAAACACATCGAGATCTTTGAAAGCGCCCCGATAACTAAAAAGAAAAAATTAGGTGCGCAAAAAAGCAACAAAACCCCAAAACGAGCAGGGGTTTCAAAAATGCGTCGGGCCTCTAACAAAAATGAATTGGAGCCTTAAGACACATCCGTAGACGAAGAAATACGAAACGGGTCCAAAGAAGTACACTCAGGCAGGGCTTCGGTTCGGTAGCCAACCTGGAAGCATGTTTAATCAAAGATATGAGGTGCATAAAAGCTCAGCGGGTATCCGCATTTCTTCACCATAAAATATGGTAAGAAGGGAACTAATGATCGAATTTAATTAATCGCATTTTCGCAGCGAACGCCCATACGAAGCATTTTATCACGTCAGATATGGCGCAAGTCTATCATGTGGCAGCAATTAACAAAGCGTAGGAGGCCCAGCAGAATCCGTAGCATCGCACGAAGTGTGGCGAATGCGCCGAATGCGCAAGATGGGTGTGCACGTGCACTAACGTTGGCGTCGTGGCGACCGGGCACTATGAACTGGAATGTCTGAAATTGGAAAATTTTACATTTTTAAGTGATTTGTGCAGGTGTAATTTCAGCAGTGCGAGGTGACTTATCAAGGAATACCAAAAGAATACATTTGAACAGGTTGTGGGAGCTAGGGTTGAAATCCGACGAATCAGAAAGGATAGTGGTAGATTAGGCCCCTCCACAGGATAATTCAGTTCATCACTAATTATTTTATTTAAAAAGTTCCCCTTTGACAAAATAGTGGTCGAAATCGGAAGACTTTATTCAGTAGTTGGACCCCCTCCAAATACGTTTGCCCCCTCCCCTTGACGCAAATATGGGTGCGTCACTGGTCTCCCAATAATTTTCTGAACTTACGCCCATGGAGCAAAGCCAACATTGCGGGGGTAAATTCCCCCTCACAAGCATACAAAACAACACCGATACCCCATATTAAATGGGAGGAATGATGTTTTAAAATGTATTTTCTTCCTACAAAGTTGTCTTCTGTGATCACAGCCTGCATGATTAGAGCTTCCCAGCTTCAGTCCCTTCTGAACGACATAATTTACAAAACGGTACAGCACAGCGATAACCATGGGCGTGACGGCGTGGAATTCGAAGGTTTTGCATTATTTATGCATTGTCATTGTTGCATTGCCATTGATGCATGGTTGTTCAATGCTTGTTCTTGCCGTGAATTTATTCGCGGAGTATTTATTATTTTAGCTTCTATGCCAAGTGCCTTGCAGCCAGCACCAAATGTTATGAAAACAAAAAAATAAATCCCTAAGATGACGATCAGAAAACCAATTCAATCCACTTCTCGTTGTCACCTTCGTGAAATTGTTGTCCTGGGATTGAGAAATGATCGTTTAAGTTTGTTTATGAGATCAAGCTGGTGGGAATGACTAACAGTAGTGATGAACCTAGCTATATTCAGTTAAACTTGGTGAACAAAGAAGTGGGTTGATCAATGGGAGATATCTTTAAGATATGCTCAGCACGAGCCCCACCAGCTCGCTACAATCTAGAGGCCATCGGGAAGATTCTTCTCGTCGATAAAGCATAAAGATATTGGTTTGTTTTGGCACTGACGAATTTATCTACATTTGCTTATTTATACCCTGGTATGGCTCGGTTCTCAGCGAAAAAAAAAGATTCTTGCTATTGCGCTTTGCGTAAATTATATACCATGCCAAGAATAAACAAGACATCAATATGAAATCATGTTCCCATTCTGGAACCATACTAAGAGCCTAAAAAGCAAGAGCAGGCCCTAACACAGTGGAGGCCCCTTTTCGGGGAGCAAGAGGCCCCCTATCAACATTGCCCCCCTGGAAGAATTTCGTGGCGACGCCACTGCATGTCAGACAACTCAAGTTTCTTCCGTAAAACAATCTGCGCTCCCGTGCAAGGTGCTGGCACGTGAGCAGTGCGTGGCGCACCGCCAGTTTCCGGACAGCGGACACCATGGCCTTTCCTCCCCAGAGGAGGTAGCGATGGGTGGCCGAAAGCAGAGGCCCGATTCGCAACCTGCAAAGCTTAACTTCCTCTGGTCTGGACCTACGCAGGCATGACGCCCAATGTCCCAGGTGTGGCTTGATTGCATTCAGTTTATTGTTGGCTTCTCTACCCTAGGCCTTTTGCCACTTATCAAGGATAAAACTAGAGATCCTAGAGAGTGGTGTTACAGGGTTGGATGAAAGGCATACAAAGAATCGCTGGCACGGGGTGGATACTGGAATTTGAAGAGAGGATTGATCACGGGGACTACGTGAGTCCCCGGAAACACCATCGTGTTTCCACACCCCTTATCGGGGCGGCTGTGTTAACCCGAGGGAGAGCCAATTCCTTAGCCAGCCGAATAAAGGGGCTGACCCCACTGCGGGGGAAGTGGACCAAGAACGGAATACAGTTGCACTGCACTTGGAACATCATTGCATTCATATTTACATCCATTTAATACACTTTGCTTCCTTTCCCTTGGCCATGCTTCAATCCAGCATAGCACTTTTCCATCAACCTAATGCTGTCTCGACTGACAAATTGGATGTTTGTGCGGAACCTCATCAAAAGCTTTGCTAACGTATAAGCAGACTGCGTCTATCCTCCTTCCATCGTCAACTTTCCTAGCCAGATGTCCCATTAATTAAAAAAGGTTACCCAAGCAACATCTCCCAGATCAGTCCTTAAAAGTAAAATTCAAAATCCTTAGTGTTCCTTAAAAGGTTACACCTATCAATATTAGTTTCTAACGCTGCGAACTAGTGAGATTAAACTAATTGGATTTAAATTTCCCAGTTTCTACCTTATTCCCACCTTTCTTAAAAATCGGTGCCACATTTACCACTCCAATTTTCAGACTTCAGAACACTCAACACTGCCTCAAAATGATACTTACAGATACAGCTACTGGGGTGCCGAGTGGTCACGCTATACAGCGTTCGTACGCAACGAAGCATATCGCAAAAGACATGGCTCGCCTTCAGATCCTCTGAGTGCCATTTTCAGTTCTGACCCATCACGTGTGCATCAGGTACAGCTGATCAGCGCGCGTGATCGGTGGGACCTTGGTGATCACCGGCGCACGTCACCTTGGACCGCCCCCGCCTGGTGACCACCGGCGCACGTCACCTTGGACCGCCCCCGCCTGGTGATCACCGGCGTACGTCACCTTGGACCGCCCCCGCCTAGTGACCACCGGCACACGTCACCTTGGACCGCCCCTGTCCGGTGACCACCGGCGCACGTCACCTTTGGACCGCCCCCGCCTGGTGACCACTGGCGCACGTCACCTTGGACCGCCCCTGTCCGGTGACCGCCGGCGCACGTCACCTTGGTCCCCGCCTGGTGACCACCGGCGCACGTCACCTTGGACCGCCCCCGCCTGGTGACCACCGGCGCACGTCACCTTGGACCGCCCCTGTCCGGTGACCACCGGCGCACGTCACCTTGGACCGCCCCCGCCTGGTGACCACCGGCGCACGTCACCTTGGACCGCCCCTGTCCGGTGACCACCGGCGCACGTCACCTTGGACCGCCCCTGTCCGGTGACCACCGGCGCACGTCACCTTGGACTGCCCCCGCCTGGTGACCACCGGCGCACGTCACCTTGGACCGCCCCTGTCCGGTGATCACCGGCGCACGTCACCTTGGACCGCCCCCGCCTGGTGACCACCGGCACACGTCACCTTGGACCGCCCCCGCCTGGTGACCACCGGCGCACGTCACCTTGGACCGCCCCTGTCCGGTGACCAGCGCCGCACGTCACCTTGGACTGCCCCCGCCTGGTGACCACCGGCGCACGTCACCTTGGACCGCCCCCGCCTGGTGACCAACGGCGCACGTCACCTTGGACCGCCCCTGTCCGGTGACCACTGGCGCACGTCACCTTGGACCACCCCTGTCCGGTGATCACCGGCGCACGTCACCTCGACACAATCGACTCCCAGTCACGCGTGTATTACCCCAGCAGCCACAATCAGACGGTGAGATGTGTAGGACGCGTCGGTAGCCGAGCGGCGTACACTACGCCCCAGGTGGTGTGCCGTCGCCAAAGCGGCACCGCACACCAGTCGGCACAGCCTAGTCCTCCAGGAAGAAGTAGTTACCTCCCCTCTTCTGTTCGGTGTCCTGCAAAACAAGAGTATCAATGAAACGGTGATATGCATATGGTGTCATATACAAATATCTTCCTGTGTGATCCCACAATGTGGGATTAGACAGAAAGAAGTCCAGGAGCTCCGCAAAACTAGGGTAACCAAAGGACGGCTAATGGTGCTAAGATTGAGTGCTTGGCTTACACAGGCAGAACATTTACACGGCATGAATAATACGAACATCTCACTCAGAAGATATGTCACACTGAAATACGGAACAGAGATGTTCCACTTCACTTGGTTAGAGCAAAAACCAACCAATGCCCAACCCACCTTCACCGAGTGGAGCTTGTTTATCCTGGGCCGGTAGTTGTTGGGGTCCCTTCGGAAGGTGATCTCTAGCTGTGAGAGGAACTTGTTCATGCCAGTCAACAGAGTCTGCAGGAGACAACACGACGCTAGTTCGATGCATGTGAGACACTGGAATAGCTTTGTCCTAGCAGGAATCAACGCAAGACTCCATATCACGTGTTCTTAAATGTCAACGACCCCTCCTCCGCGCCACATTGTAACTTGATTTTCCAATTTGGATATCGCACAAAGCTGCTTGATTTGTAGCTTGATAAAACAAGCTGAAATGATCCACCGAACCCGCAAACCCCTACCGTCATGTATGTACTATGTCTGATCTGATTCTCCATGTCTGTATGCATTGCCCGTGCCAGCTTTCCCTGGTTGGTTATTGGTTTTACGACACGTCGACTGTTGAGTCATGTAGCGTCGCCAATCTCTCACGCCGATTGGTCGCGGGCGAAGAGTAGCGACAGGTGAGACTCGAACCCACAACCTTTCGATTGTGAGACGAGCATCTTACCCCTAGACCACTCGTCCCCTGCCAGCTTTCCCATCCCCGACCTACTTTCCCGGGCCCTTTCTCGGTCTACATTCCTATTCCTCTTGTTCCTCATGCCAATTTCCCGACCTTCACCCCGGCCTTCTAACACAAGGATCACGTCCCTTCTCGGGGATGGGCAACGGGAAAGAGACTGGAGATAAGCTCGGGAAGAGGGGCGGGTATGTAAGATGAAAGAGAAAGAGAAGCGGGGAGGGAAGATGGAAGAAAAGGGGGTGCGAGGGAAGAGAAAGAGAGTGAGAGAGAGAGAGGGAGGGAAAAGAAGGAGAGGAAGGGTGGTTATTACCACGGTTCCTCCTCTTCACCTCTCCGCCCAACCCCTACCTTCCAGGTTACCATCAATGGTCCCTTTTCTCGGTTCCATCCCATCCCCCGCTCCCCTTCCCGGCCCCGGTCCCATCCCCGAGCTTCTCCTGGCCCCTTCCCCGGTTAGGGCCCCGGCCCTTTCCGGGGAAGTGGAGCGGGGATTGGAGGGTGACCGGAAAGGGGAATGGAAGAACCTTGGGTTCTTTTACGACGCATTCAACCGCTATGTCACATAGTGTCGCCAACCTCTCACGCCGATTGGTTGCGGATGGACTCAGTAATGTCGTCGGTTGTGAGATTCGAACCCACAATCTTGCGATCAGGAAAATGGACTGGGGAGGAGCTCTAGAAAGAAGACCGCGGAAAGGGAATGGGGCCGAAGGAGAGCAGGGCAGGAACCTTCCCCGGTGCCTACCCGTGCTACCATTCCCCGGCTCCCCTCCTGCGGCGGAGTTTCCTCACCTGCGGCGAGTTGGCGGTGGTGCATATCGACGGCTCTCCTTCGAACACTATGACGCGATCAGCCAAATAGGTGGCCATGATGAAGTCGTGTTCCACCACGAAACCAGTCTTCTTGGCGTGCAGAATGAACCTGCGCGAAAACGACGTTGACAAGAAGGGACACTTAACACGTACAATGGATAACTTTTATTTGTAAATTGCAATGTAAGGGCAGCACCGAGCACAGTCCCACCCCTTGGGTTCCGGAAACCAAGGCAGTTAGCACGACAGGGAACTTATCAATAGATGGAGGCCGGGTCAGAAAAACTCTCAAACAGTCGCTCACGAAGGTCGAAGGTGAAGTCATTACAGGCTAACCGAACAGTAAGTCATCTTGTAATATGGATCCCGCTAAGCCCAAATAACTAACGAACTGGAATGAATTTAACGGTGTCATAGGGTGATTACGACAGAAGTTGGTTGGTTGGTTGGTTGGTTATTGGTTTTACGACACGTCGACCTTTGAATCATATAGCGTCGCCAATCTCTCACGCCGATTGGTCGCGGGCGAAGAGTAGCGACAGGTGAGATTCGAACCCAAAATCTTTCGATTGCGAGACGAGCATCTTACCCCTAGACCACTCGTCCCCGATTGCGACAGGAGGATGAGCGCGTAAGTAACACCCATTTGGGATTGTCATCCCCACAAAACAATAACCGCGTCATGAACGCGACTCCGTTGGAGCGATTTCAAAGCACCAACTTTGATTTCGAAGGCTGATACCTGAGGAGGTACCATGTAATATCGAAAAATACCATTTTACACGATGCGTAGTAAAAATATGCTATACACTTCGTCGTCTCGTAGCATTTTCACTCACACCGCAAAAAAAAACTGCATTCATCCAACGCCTCCGGGCGCCAACACCTCGGGCTGTGCTAAATAGGTACCGGTACAAAAAAAACAAAAAAAACAACACTAACATGCCTATCAACAGGCCAAGATGTCCAAAATGGGAGACAACGCGGAGTTTCTGCCACCAGATGGCAGTGCAGGCGAATGTGACACCGGAGTCAGCAAACTGCGGCCCGCTACCGTTGGAAGTGTGTGGTGGGAGGTTGTTGATGGCGGATTTCAATAGCTTTGCGGTCATATTCCACTAACTATTTAAGTACCTGGGTGTTGGCTGTGTGTCTAAGTTCAGGGCGTTGGTTCCCAGCCGAGGAATCCCGAAAAAGGAATATATAAGGAAGAAGGTTTAAAGAGAGGCTTCCTTTATGATATTTAAATACTCCCGTGCATGTGCAACACCTTTCAATGAGTCAAGGAGATGATGTTATTGAAACGTGGCATGATGAGTATTGCTTGACCAATGTGGAGTATGTTAAGTCTTGCTTACCGATGGGCGACTATCTTTCCTCGTAATACTGTTGCTTGATCGTTTATGGTTAGGGCAGTGCCTGTTGTTTGGCTGAAGTTAAGATATGTTGGATATCAGCATGGGTTCTAGGCAGGCACCAGATACGTTGCTGTATGTACTTTTAGAGGGCACCTTCCCCAGGAGCAGATACAGGGCAGAGCAGATACCAATGTATCTGACACCCCCCATGAAAAAGGAGTGCCTCTCTTACCGGGAAAATGGGCGCAATATGGCCATAGTTGTCGACGCGCCCTAAACCACAAATAACTAACTAACTCTTACCGGGAAAAGGCGCTCTTCCGGGCAGGCTACAGTGAAACCCGCCTCGCGCAAAGGATATTTAAACCAAAGGGCTCCTCTGAGAGGAAACGGCGCCCTCTTGAAGGTAAAAGACGTCAGCAAAATGAAAGACGTTCAGTACGTCCGAGTGCACCCCTCCCAATGTGCTCAATGAATTTTCAGCCGAAAGCACACCTCCGATGACTTTCACAGTAGCACAGCTCCAAGGAAATGACCCCCCCCCCCCCAGAAGTGCCCACTCCCATCCAAATCCTGGATCCGCCCTTAGAGCAATGCTGAGGTCCTCCGGCAGAAGTTCAGTTCGGAAAGCTCGTATTCCATGCACAGTATGGTAGTTTCAGTTCTGAAATTGCATGCAAGGAGGGGGGCTTGGGGCACGTGCTCTCCATGGAAAGGTGCCCACCTTGACCGAGAAAAAGCACCGATGGAAGGCCCGAGTCCACTCTGACCCCTCCCCGCTCAACTGACTTTTTTCAGCCCAAGGTGCCCCTCAAACAGAACAAGGCGTCCCCTTGAGAACAAACAAACGCACCCCTTCAGTATTATCCGAGTGCACCCACGGCTCATGGAGCCCCTCCGAGGTGATGGCACGCCTGCAGAAAAGTGCTGCCATGAAATTCCTAGATCCGTCCTCGGTATCCTTTACTCAGCGATAATTTATTCGTGAAATAGGGTGGAATATACCACTTTCTGAGCGCTCAATCGACATCCTTCTCAAAGAAGTATCGAAATCCTGCTTAGTGATACGTCCTTATCAAGTATTCTTGTCTCCTTTCTAACAGTATCTCGTTGATAAGTAGTAAGATAAGCTCATGCTCTCGATAAAGGATAGTGATAGACGAAGATTTCGCAACTTAATTTCAGGTAAATGGATTACCTCTAATGTGATTTTGCATAAAATGGTGGTTTATATCATAGGTTTTTTCCTCGCTATCCCGAATATAGCGCTTGCTAAGTTGTGAATCTCAAAACAAATGATAAAGGTACAGTCGTAAGTGCGCCATTGGCTCAAAGTTGCGTCTGAAAGATATCAAAAGCATTTTAAATGACACTAATTCCATAGCAAATTTTGACATCCTACTGTTCTCGTTTCGACATCTCACACCTAACGAAAAACCATTATTTTAACGCTGCCTTTACTCAGACGCTGACATTAGCCCTTTTCACGACGGCCAATAAGCACTGGGATGCAATGTCGATGACTTCGTCTAGTATGAAGGGCACATCATTGAAATATATGTACTTTATCTGTATATATGGAATGTTCAAGAAGTTTTAACTGTGAAGTAATAAATTAAATATTAAACTCAACCAACATATTCAAATTGTGGCACTGTTTGAAAAAAAACGCTCAATTCACGGAAACAACTAGCCAATCTGGCCGCATTTGGCACCATGGCCGGGAGGTAGGAGTTGTCGGATAGAAAATAAATTTGCCGTTGGATTACCAGCAAATATACAATATTAGGGAGAAAGTGGTAGTATATATCCTGCGGATGAATATTTTTCCTTTTCCTTTCCTTTGGTTGGTTATTGGTTTTACGACACGTCGACCGTTGAGTCATGTAGCGTCGCCAATCTCTCACGCCGATTGGTCGCGGGCGAAGAGTAGCGACAGGTGAGACTCGAACCCACAACATTTCGATTGTGAGACGAGCATCTTACCCTAGACCACTCGTCCCCTCCTTTTACGTTTTATTTTATGGCTGTGAAGTACCTGTATTACGAATAAATGTTGAAATACATCATTTCCAGATGCTACGATTCCCTCTTGACGCTCCCGAAAATATTAAATTATCTCCACTTTACAAGCGGGTTGTGTACACTTGTAATGGCACCCGCTGTACCGCACCATACGTGGCTGTTTTTAAATGTTGCTGTACTCCTACCTGAATAACCCCTACTGTGGGGGGAGGGCAATTGATCCTTGTCTTTGAATATCATACACGCAAGAAAGAACAAAGCATGAATTGTTCACAGCACCCAAAAAACCGCAATACGTCCAAATTATGCGCATCTGAGACAAACTTGTTTATTGGCTCGCCTGACATATTTCAGCCGTAAATGATGCAATCAGAGCACAAATAATGACGTCATATTTTGAAACGTGGATTATGATTCATCCCAGCTATCATAAAGGGCCAATCACCTACTGCAGTTGAAGTTGGCTGGCGATATTGATCAGAGTGGTCGAGTGCTCGGAAAATTTGGCATTTGAAGACCGCTGAATTCGACAAACAGCTGTTGTCATCGAGTTTACTTCCGAAGTCAGGCTCGGTTGGTCTGACTTCCAGATTTCCGACTAGATGACGTCCCAGGCGCGGATGTGGGTGTACATTTTCAGGGTTTGTGCATAAACAAGCTGTTACTAGTCCAAAAACTTGTCGTATTAGGTAACTGAACCTACTCTGTTTGTTTATTGATATCATAAATTGGTCCAATCTACAGACTAAAAGCTTTCAGATCAACGTAATTATTATGCCCTGACCCCGCCATTGGGATGTCATGACGATTACTTCCCGCTAATGCACGCGTGAAACCGCCTATTGCCTACCGGCAACACCAGTAACTTAGCTGGGAAATCACCAACACCAAGTAATCGATTTCACCAAGCTTCTACTATTCCAATCCCACACTCTTCACAAGCCAAATGCATGGGCGCGGTCAATGAGGCAAGCAATTCATGTTCTACTCGCATGTATCGCTGCTCTGGCGGCTGCGTCTGGAAGCTTTCGCGCGGTGTCTCCCATTAAACGTGACCAGTTAAGCATCTCACTATATCACTTGGGCCACCGCATGCAAGTAAAGAACACGCTAAGTGTTGTGCCAAAGTTCAGGCCTTGACTCTCTTTGGTGGCAGCACCGACCCTGCGGTTGGCACCTGCAGTTTGCTCTTTCTTCGAAAGCGTAGCACACTAACAACCACTTTTCAGCTTTCAGCACACGCCTTGAAAGGATACCACGCCGTCAGGTCTACACACGACCGGCGGGAAAGTCGTCGTGCTGTACTGACCTCTTGATGACCTTGGCGGCGACGAGACGCTGCTCAGAGTCGAGGTAGGCGGACGGCTCGTCGATCAGGTAGACGTCGGCCGGCTTGCCGAGGCACAACGTGATGGCCACACGCTGCAGCTCTCCGCCAGACAGGTTTGGCACCTCCTGGTCTATAATGTCGTCGATCTTCATCGGCTTCATCACGTCTGTGACGAACTAGAAGAACATCGAGTTCCTTCATGACGCATTCAACTGCTAGATTGCACAGCGTCGCCAACCTCTCACGCCGATTAGTCGCGGGTAGACTTGGTAATAATGTCAGTTGCGGGATTCGAACTCACGATTCTACGATTCAAGAGTCCAATGCCCTATCGACTGAACTACCGACTTACAATCGCATCACCTGGAATTGTATAACGATGTGCGTTGATCAGTATCGGCAACAGTGAGCATGTGTGTAGTATGACATCGGGTCTGATTGTACAGGCGCCATAATGTCCAAAAGTCAGAATGTTTAGCAGTCAAGAACACTGGGATGCGACAGAATGTTCAAGGCCTAGAATGTAAAGTGCGACGAACTGTCTCAAGCCTCCATAGGGTCCCATGTTAATTCTGGCGCTGCTTTGCACTTGAACATTCTGTCGCACCCGTGCTCTTGGCTGTTGGACACCATGGCGTACCAGTATACCACAACAGAATGTGCCCGTGCTTTTGGCTGTTGGACACCATGGCGCACCAGTATACCACAACAGAATGTGCCCGTGCTCTTGGCTGTTGGACACCATGGCGAAGCAGTATACCACAACAGAATGTGCCCGTGCTCTTGGCTGTTGGACACCATGGCGAAGCAGTATACCACAACAGAATGTGCCCGTGCTCTTGGCTGTTGGACACCATGGCGTACCAATATACCACAACAGAATGTGCATTATGTTGTCCAACATTTGTTTAATTTCACACATAAGCCAGCAAACCATCTTAAGCTTTTTCGACAGAGATGTTGGACTGCCATGTTGCTGGAAATACAAATTATCAGCAATAAGAGCGCAAACATGTGTTCCTACAAATTGCATGTGCTATTTCTACCTCTGAATACTTTTTTCCACATTCTGCATGATAACATGTTCCCTAGGGAGAAAGTCTTGGAAAAAGTTACGAAATAAATATACAAATTAAGCCATTAGTAAGCGTACAAAATCTCGGTATTTTAGTGCCTGCAATTCCCATAGTGCATTCCGCTCTCTTCCACACACATTTCATTACATGCTTCTCATTACCTTCATTATCTGCTTCTCTCATCAATAATTATCCTGCTGATTGGCATCTTCTTTTCTTGGATTCCGATGTCTATCAGGCCATGAAGATGAGCACAGCATCTTTCTCAACAGCCAAAGCTCACGAGACTGATGTTCTTTGCAAGATTGAGGAAACTGAGATGTGAAGGCATTTCAATGCAAACATTTACTACCCTTAGGGATGCATACGAACGAGTCTATAATATCACATGATTGCCTGTAGTTGTGTGCATACATTATTCCTCTGTCAAAAGTTGAGGTGCAAGTTATATGACATGATCAAAGATCATATGAGCTGTGATAAACTGTACAGCTCTGATTTGTATGCAATCAAATATTTGTGCATAAGCAGGGGTCATCCTGAGACTTGCTGAACAATATGTGCAAAAGAAGGAAACACCCTGGGACTTTTTGAGCAATAGATATATAAGCAACACTACTAATACATTACACAAGGTCCCTTTTTACTAGGTATCCAGTTGTATTGCAAAAATATGCAGAAGGAATAGGGTACACTACATGCCACCAAGATATTGCCGCCCCGGGAGCTCACTTGGCTAGAGCGCCAGCCTGTACTGGTCTCCCGTGTCCTGGCAAGACAGGGTTCGAGTCGCTTCGCGGCGCTCGCACTTAGCCCCAGGCTGGGAGAATCAGCTGGCAACTAGCCCGATAAGGCCGGAGACAAGCTATCGGGGCGGCCGTGTCGGTGCATTGATGGCACGTTAAACTCTCGGTTAAAATTCTGCCGTTGAACTGGAATGCATTGATTGGGTGGTGGGGCCAGGGTTCACGCAACAAGCTCTGCTTAACAACAGAACCCTGGTTCATAAAGCCACCCCAGCAAAAATTCGGACTATTTTTTAAATAGCATGCCGACATACCATTTATGGGCAGTTGAAGGCAGGTTCGCCACACAGGCATCGCCATGGGTTTTGGAGGAGGATTTTTAGGTTGAATTCTTCCATACAACAGCATGGAAGTAATGTTAAATTTCACGAAGTTTAGGAGGGGAAGGGACGCATCTCGACGTCCCTCGCGAGAACGACGCCCATGGGTTCATGGCACAGCTAAACCCAAGGGTGCACTTTTGCTCCATAATGTGTAACAAACAACTACCACAGAGCTTTCACCAATTAAATTCTGGAGCCACTGGCGTACTTGCCGTGACCATGACAAAAACCTGAGCGATTGAGGCGAAAAAAACCTAAGATTGAGAAAAACTCAAGGGCGAACACTCAGATCTTTGAACAAGACGTTCTCGAAGGTCCAAGAATAAATGAAGTGAATAATTGGGTCACATTCAATTTCCAGTACGTGAGGTTGTGGAAAATACCTACTTGGGCATGTCTAGAATATAGGTACCGGTACATTGCGTTCATTCCAGATTGATTTCGCAAGGTATTTTGTACGGATTTTGGTATGAAGTGAGCAATTAATTCCCAGCCGATTCTGACACTGGGCTAAGTATGGAAACTGTAGCTATATGAGGAATGTGGGCTATACCTACGCATGGCATGTGCAGATACCGATTGACGTATGCATGAGATGACTTCCCGTTGGGTACCTAATTGAATGTGTGGTCGGATTACAACAATTGGCCCCCAATTGGCAAACGAAGTGAAGAAAGGCCACGAGTTGTGAGAAAACCTGCAACCTGTAAGTACAGGAGTCCAGTGCAAGTCATCCAAAATTAGTAGAAGTATGCCCATTATTCATCGTATTTTCAGGAATCCTTTTCCACTTCCGATACCCTGGCGTCAAGTGAACTTTAGGACACTGGTCTCCACCACTTCGAAGAATGCCTTGTATAGGAAAAATAAATGTCGCTATACTGAATCGGCATAATACGATAAGGGTCCAATACACAATAATATTTACCATCCATACCCTGACGAAATCATGGGACAGTGGCTTCACTGACTGGAACATGGGAATGAAGTTCTGCCACCTTTTAAGCATTCTGTTAACTTCATCTCGTATCCGTCTGTGGAAACAGATGGTACCAGAATGGGGAAATCGAACATCTTCGTCGGTAAAGCTTAACATTCCGTACTGGCTTGCGTGGAAAAGTAAGCATACTTGGGACACTCTGACAGCTGGACATTCTGTCGCGGTGCACTCGCCACAGTGTCCAACAGCCAAGAGCACCCGGGTGCGGTGTACTCGCCAGTGTCCAACAGCCAAGAGCACCCGGGTGCGGTGTACCCGCCAGTGTCCAACAGCCAAGAGCACCCGGGTGCCACATAATGGGCAAGCCTCAGAATGTCAGAAGTGCAAAGCAGCTTCAGAATTAATATGGGACCCTTTAGGGATTTTGGACCTTCTGACGTATTTTACATTCTGCACCTTGGACCTTCTGTCGTAGCCCAATGTTAGTGATGGTGGATTTGTGTTTTAGGGCGCGTCCGTCACGTTGGTCACCTTGCGCTCATTCACCCCAGTATTCTTGGCTGTTGAGACATTATGATGCTTACACATTGAGGTTCGACATTCTAACCCTGCGTCCATGGTACGCACGCCACTGTTATAAACGAGGCACGACTGACCGAAGATACATCTCGAAGCACTTCGTAGAAACTTTGGAAGGGTTGACGATTCAGACTGATCATGTAGTAGGTTGCACCCATTTTCACGAAAAAAATGTATTAGTGGTGGCCAAACGGGAAGATCAGCAAAAATACAAATACATTTCTTAAGTTTCTCCAGCACATCTACTCTAGGTAGTGGTTCATACTGTTGGATTAAAAGCGCCATGCTAGTTAGGTAATGTCGTTTGAAGCCCGATACATTCAATAGCCTACCGAAAGCTCAATAGGTGATACCAAGTTACACTTCGTAATATTAGCGAAGCAAAAACGTGTTATCGGGCTATTCGGCTAGTCAATTTCCAGGAAATCAAGAGAAAACCACGGGATCTGCATGATGAAATTTACCGCACTGTGGTTCAATAACACTGATATAATCGTGCACAGTTCCATCCCAGGCTGGAAAGCCATGTGTTTTTTTTCAAGAAGCAATAGCATGAAAAATATTGCGTTTTTCCTGACAACACGCATCGGCCGCAAAGCTGTATTTCACGCTTCTTCGATGCGGAAAAAAACGACCCATTCGCGGCAGCAACACGCATACTAGCCAGTCCAACAACCTGGCAGCGAAAGTTACGGAAGGGTGGATCCGGAACTTGGCATCGATGCACCCGTCCTGCCGAAGACAATCAGGGCCGGCCAGTGCGTGCTCAGGTGATATCGGTCGCATGGCTGGCTGCTGGTCGCCTTGTCCGGCATACTACGAAGGTGTCCGCCCGAGACCTACCTGTGGGTGGATGTAGGCGTCGCGGATCTTCTCGTGCAGCAGCTGCCGGACAGTGCCGGTCGCCTTGGGCGATATCTTCTGCGGCTTGTAGCTGATGTTCATCTGGGGCACGTCGGCTGACAATGGACAGGGTGGTGATCAGACACCATGATACGGCTGACAATGGACAGGGTGGTGATCAGACACCATGATACGGCTGACAATGGACAGGGTGGTTAGTTAGTTAGTTATTTGGGCTTTAGGGCGCGTCGACTGCTGTGGTCATTTTGCGCCCATAACTCTTGGAGTTAACGAAGTGCAGCAGCTCGATAGTGCAGTATCGAGCTTCACATCGTGGTTAGCCGTCCACCTGGTCCTATTGTGGTACAAAGTTTACATGCGGTGTATATCAGCGAGGGTTATATATTGCTGTGAACAAAACATCTGATAAAAAAATTCATCAACCGTCCCGATTGGACAGTAGAAGAGTTGTCCGACAGAATATTTATAAGGGAAGCCACCTGGGCAGACCCAAAATAGCGTCTACGTTCGTCAGCATAACAAGGGCATGAGATGAGAACATGGCGAACTGTCAGTTGTGCCCGACATCTGGAGCACTGCGGTTTCTCGTCGCCGTATAACAAATACCTGTGTGTGGCATAAGTGTGCCCTATGCGGAGGCGGCAAAGTGTCACCTCTTCCTGTCTAGATTTACGGCAGGACGAGCTCCACGGACACAGACGTTGCTTGATGGCTCTCAGCTTGTTCGAAGGCGTCGCATCCCACACTGCCTGTCACTTGTCTTGGATGAAAATAGACACTTCTCGGTAATGGTCCGTGGCAGGGAGTGGTAGTGACCGAGTGCACGGGGCATGTGCTGCTCGCTTTGCCGCAGCATCTGCCAACTCGTTCCCATAAATTCCCACATGGCTAGGGAGCCAACATAGAATCACCCGTCGTCCTAGGCGCTGCATATCGGTAAGACGACACAAAATGTCACGCAGAAGGGGGTTTGATGGATAAAACGTGTCCAGGGCCATCAGATTACTTAAAGAATCAGTGAATATAACGTGACGATCACCATCCGACACCTCGATAAAACATAGAGCTTTCGTAATAGCTACAAGTTCCGACGAGTACACCGATGCGTACGTCGGGAGAGTAAATGAGCGGGCGACAGATCCGCAGACAAAAGCGCTGCCCACACCGTCCTCTGTTCGAGAGCCGTCAGTATATGTTGCCACCCAATCCTGGAATGTTTCAATATGTTCCAGCGCAAGTGCACGAAATTCTGCTGGAGGGACATCGGCTTTCTTGATTTTCGCGAGAGATACATCCACCTCCGGTGCAATCAGCTGCCATGGGGGTGTTTCCATGTCCTGGGCTCTCCGAATTCCCTGAAGTTGAACTCGACTATTTTGCAGAAGCTTTCGAACTCGCACACCGAACGGGGCGACATTCAGATTCCGTTCCCCTGAAAAAAGAGTCCGTAGTCGACACGAAAAGACATGCGGGTAAGCCGGATGAGCAGGGAACTGGCGGAGCTTGCAGGCGTACCGCATTCCCAACCTTTCTCTGCGGAGACATAGAGGCGGCTCATGTGCTTCCGCCAGAAGGCTTCCGATGGGTGACGTGCGAAATGCTCCGGTCGCGATGCGGATAGCGGTGTGATGAACAGTGTCCAGTGCTCGTTTGGTGGAACTGCGTGCTCCATCGTAAATAAAACAAGCGTAGTCCAGTTCAGACCGTATCAGTGAGCGATACAACAGGATCAGTGAGTATCTGTCAGCTCCATAGCTAGTGCGAGATACACACTTTAATATGTTCAGCGATTTAAAACACTTGTCGCGGAGTGTTCTAAAATATTCTGTATAACTAAGACGTGAATCAAAAGTCACCCCAAGAAACTTCACCGCAGGTGGCATTGGTATTTGGTTTCCATACAAACTGAGGTAGAATCCTGCACAGTTACGCCGGCGACGGAAATGCATTGCGGTTGTCTTTTGTGTTGAAAATCTGAATCCATTCAGTGCACCCCATCTTTCAAGTTTTGTAACGGCCAATTGGAGACGTCTCGACATAGCAGATAGTCTAGCTGTGCTACACCAGATAGCAAAGTCGTCTACAAATAGAGACCGACCAAGTTGTGGTGGAAGTACGTCGCAAATATCATTTGTCATTATCGCAAACAGTGCTACACTTAAAACACTTCCCTGTGGCACGCCGTTGACCTGTACAAATCTTCTGGATCGCTGGTGGCCAATGCCAACACGGAAATGTCTGTCGGCCAGAAAATTATGTATGAATAACCCCATGGATCCCCGAATACCGCTTTTATGTATCTTTGCAATAATACCCTGGCGCCAAGTCGTGTCATAAGCTGCTTCAATGTAAAAAAGACAGCGCCGACGTGCCGTTTCTGCTTAAACGCTACGCGTACTGCAGTGTCCAGGGTTAAGATGTGGTCAATTGAACTCCGGTTCTTCCTAAAACCGCACTGTGCGTCTGAGAAAAAGTTATGAATTTCTAAAAACCACGTTAGTCTGGTAGTTACCAGTCTTTCCATCAGCTTGCACAAACAGGAAGTGAGGGCTATTGGGCGATAGTGGAGCGGTTCCAGTCCGCTCTTGCCCGGTTTTAACACTGGTATCACTACTGCCTCTCGCCACGCTACCGGGAAGTTGCCTTGTTGCCAGAGATGGTTGAAGATGTTTAAAAGTGCTTCGGTCGCACATGGAGGAAGATGCTTTATCATTTCGTTGTGGATGTTGTCTGGGCCTTCGCATACACTTCGGAGCTTCGCCATGGCGGAAGTAAGCTCGGACATTGTAAATGGCTGGTTATATGATATGCTGTCACTCGTGGCAAAGTCAGTGGGGAGCTTTTCACAACGCGACCTGTGACGCAAGAATTGCGGATCCCAATTACTGCCACGGCTACGTTCCGATAAGGCGCGCGCAATTTCGTTGGCAACGTCGATAGGTTTGGTCACGTCCATATTACCCATGCGTAGCACGGGTAGGGGAACGGATGAATGCTGGCCTGCAATGCGTTTTATTCTGGACCATACTTGTGTAGTCGGGGTATGCTTGTTTATTTGGCCCACATATTCTCGCCATGATAGCTTTTTGGCTGATCGTATAGTGCGACGTGCCAGGGCCCTGGCCCTCAGAAAGGCGACCATGTTTCCAGTGTTACTATTTTTACTAAATTTACGATATGCTCTTTTTCTTGCGCGGATGGCGTCTCCGCATTCCTCCGTCCACCACGGGACCGGGGTACGCCGGGGAGCACCGGAGGTGCGAGGTATGCATGCGGATGCAGAACTTAGGAGCAGTGATGTGAACTGTTCTATACTTTGTGGTTTCTCCTGCCCATCAGCGGAGCAAGCCGTTTCTATTTGTGTTGCATATTCAGTCCAGTTTGCCTTGCAAAGGTTCCATCGCCGCGGCCTCTGTCCAAGGGCAGGACCGTCACGGTATTCCAGCCATACAGGAAAGTGGTCACTTCCCATAGGATCAGTGTCCACCGACAAATTAAAATATTGCACAAGTTGAGGACTAGAGATACTGAGGTCTAGCGCAGAGGTTTGTCCAGATGGCATACTAAAATGAGTTCTGGTACCTGTGTTTAAGACACACAAGGACTCATCGTGTAAAAACTGCTCCATAAGACGTCCACGCCCGTTGACATCTTCACATCCCCAAACGGTATGATGTGAATTGAAGTCGCCTAGAATTAGAACCGGCTCGGGGAGCTGAGAGCAAAGAAGCTTCAGCTCGGCAGATGGAAATGGGGTTCCAGGGGGCAGGTAAATACTGCATAATGAAATCATTTGCCGACCAAAGTGCACCCTGGCAGCGACGGCTTGGAGACGTGTTTGTTTGATCCGAGTGTGTTCACAACTAGTGGATGCGAGGGAACACTATGGTGGATGCCTAGTAGCACTCCACCATGTGAAACAGTGTCAGATGCTACTTCTTTTCGGTGGAGGGTGTAGCATTTCACCTGGATTGAGGTGTCCGGCGACAGCTTAGTCTCCTGTAGGCAGAACGCCACCAGACAGACCCTGCTTAGCACTGCCTGCAATTCATGGGCACTACTTCTAAAACCCCTGCAGTTCCATTGTAAAACAGTTTGTATAGAGAGCTATGTTAAAAATGTTAAAACAGGTCAGTTCATGGAGAACTAGCCGGGGCCCACGAGTCGGATGCTGTGCGCGCTCGCGCTCTCGGACTGACCCCGCCGGTTGGCGAGACTGACCCGGGCGAGACGCGCTTCCGGCCTACTGCGGGCGACCAGCGGGACTGGTCGCCTGCCTGGGGAGGTGTGGGAGGCGGGCCCATCACCCTCCCAGGGCGACCAGCGGGACTGGTCGCCTGCCTGGGGAGGTGTGGGAGGCGGGCCCATCACCCTCCCAGGGTCTGCGGTGTGGAGGGAGTTGACGCCTACCCGCCCGAGACGCGCTTCCGGCCTACTGCGGGCGACCAGCGGGACTGGTCGCCTGCCTGGGGAGGTGTGGGAGGCGGGCCCATCACCCTCCCAGGGCGACCAGCGGGACTGGTCGCCTGCCTGGGGGGGGGGGGCCCCCCCCCCAGGCGACCAGCGGACTGCCGCCTGCCGGGAGGTGTGGGAGGCGGGCCCATCACCCTCCCAGGGCGACCAGCGGACTGGTCGCCTGCCTGGGAGGTGTGGGAGGCGGGCCCATCACCCTCCCAGTCTCTGCGGTGTGGAGGGAGTTGACGAGACTGACCCGGGCGAGACGCGCTTCCGGCCTACTGCGGGCGACCAGCGGGACTGGTCGCCTGCCTGGGGAGGTGTGGGAGGCGGGCCCATCACCCTCCCAGTCTCTGCGGTGTGGAGGGAGTTGGCTTGTGGAGTTGGGGACGATGGGGGGCAGGCCTTGTGGGCTTGTCTTCCTGCACTAGGTGACGTCTCCCTCGACCCAGCTCGGGATGTCCGGCCTGAAGCCCCCATGTCGGGAGCCCCTGGGCGGACCTCAATTCCTAGACGTGGTCGGGTCGTTGACGGTGCAACTACCGGTACCCGGCCGGAGGCCACACCCTTGTTTTCGGAGATGGTTGGTGGGGGTGGGGGTGTTGGGGTGGTTCTGGAGGGTGTAGGGATGGGTTGGGTAGGTTTAGGGTTGGCGATGGTGGTGGGTAAGGATTGGATGTGGGAGGAGGGCTTCCCCATCCTCGTCGTCGGTTCGACGCGACTCTGAGACGTCGGTGTCTCGAAGTCCTAGTCCCGGAGAGCTCCTGGGCTCTTCCCTAGCTGGAATGGAGTGTTGGGCCAAGGAGGTAGGGAGGGGAGTGTTGGAGTTAGGGGTTGGAGTGGCTGGGGAGGGGTTGGGCTTGGATGAAGATGGACGGGCAGGTCTTTTTCCTCGTTGGACCTGGACCCACTCTCCTCCTTGAGGAGTCGCTACAGGGTCCTCAGCTGAGGGCTCCCTTATCACCGTCTGGGGAGAGGACGAAACTCTTTCTCCTATCGGTGTGCATTCAATACCAAAAGCAAGCATTATGGCACTGAGCTGAGCTATAAGATGAGAGGCACTCATGTGTGTGTGTGTAATTGCATTGGAGACTGTTGTGTGATCTTAGAGTTCAGTTTTACCTTTGCAGCATACGATATTTTCGGATGAGCTACCTCATAAATCTCACGCGCCTCACGAAATGTGATCTTTTTGAAACTTTTAATACCAACTATTTCCTTCTCTTTTAAGAAAATGGGGCAAGAGCGATCACAGGCGGTATGGGGTATTTGGTCTGGGCCGCAGTTGGAGCAGTGTGGATACTCCGCTTCACATTTGTCTTGCGCATGCTCTACTGATCCACATCTCCCACATGTCTCTCGGTTTCGACAGTGCTGCGAAGTGTGACCAAAACGGGAGCAACGGAAACACCTCATCGGATTGGGTACAAATACACGGACCTTCACGCGGACATACCCTACAAAGATAAATTCAGGAAGATCCGTCGTGCGAAAAGTTAAGATGATGTTGTTTGTTGGTTGCACTTCTTTGCCTTTTCTAATTAAAATTATCCGCGCCTCTACCACTCCCCACTCCGTTAGGCCACCCACAATGTCAGCGTCCGAAACATCTCGCAGGTCGTAGCAATTGATGACTCCTTTGGAGTAATTTTTGGTATTGTGGGGTTGAATTTCGATGCGTACGGTGACTATTCTCCTGCCGGTTTCCTGTCGTACAGTGTAAGTTATTTCCGTTGCGTCAAGCGCCCTCCTTGCATCCTCAGCAGTATTACATTCGACTTCCAGTCCACCGTCTGAGCTTTTCACACCTCGATACCGACCCCAGCTTGTCACAAGCCGGGGTGAAGTCACAAGCTTTCACCCCGTTCCTTTGGAACGGGGTGAAAGTTTCATGTTTTCCTCGAGGGATTTTATGATCAGAATATGAGGTGCAGGAAGACCAGCTCGGAGGCCGGGCCCTCCATGTCCTATTCAGAGTCCTAGGTCGGGTTGTCTGTCCCCTACTTGAGGGGGCAGGTGGGTTGTTTTTTTTGTTGGAAGTTGCCATGTAAGTGCGATATGTTTCCGCTCCTCGGGCGCCCCACCACGTAGAGGTTCAACTGGGGGGACCCCTGGGTCCCGCGGACGGGAGGACGCCAGGCGCCCGAGGAGCTATACGGGGCAGGCGGCGCCTTCGCCCGTCCGGGAGAGAGAGAGACTCACCACCCCGACCGGGATCCAGCACCGCCCACTCCTTGACCCCAGCCGGCCGGGCCGGCAGACTGGGAAGATTCCCAGGTCCCCGGCCCGAGGCGACCAGCCACTTGGCCCGCGTGAGGCCCCACGGGTCCGCCCGCCCCTCCGGGATATCGGGACCAGAGAGGTGTGTTGGTCCCCCCGCCACAACTAGCACCGTGCGACGGGGGACCTCAACCTCCAGGACTCCGTCAACCCCGGGGGGCGGGCCGAGGGGGCGCGGGACGATGTGAAGTACGCCGAGAGAAAATAAGGGGTGCGGTGACTGACGTTGGCGGAACGGAAGGTGAAGCCGGCCAGGTGAGGTTGTCTATGAACCAAGGGTAGAATATAATGGTTAAGGAAGCTGCTGTGTAGCGTGAGGCTCATTGAAAGCGGCAAATCGAGCATAACACCGCAAAACATGGCACAGCGGCAACGTCGACCATTTGCGCTAAAGCATAATAATACCGCGTGTTGTCACACAAGCGAGAGGGCCAGAGTCAGGAAAGCGAGGGTTCGATAACAATGGCAATGTGAGAAGAAAAGCTACCCATCTGCATGTTTACCAGCGATGTGAGGTAGCATAATTTACTGGTTTTCAGAGCGACACGTATTAGAAAGTACTCAGCGTGAAACCCGAGCATTGGCTGCAGGTCCGATTGTTTCCGTTTACCGATTTCAAAAGTACAAGTACACCACGCTGAGCCTGAAGGCCGGTGCAGAAATGCACAGGCTGTCATCGGCAGGGTATGCGAGTTTCGGAGCACATCGACCAGACGTGGCCATTTGGCGCCCAATACAGGGGCTGGCAGACGCTACGAGAATTGCCAAAGGTCTGTCATGTTCATTGCTCTCGTTCGCGTGTGCCTGCGTCGGTAATTATACATTTAGCCATCACTAGTGGTGACGGTTCATCAGCACAACGGCCCTCTCCGGCCACCGGTCGCCCAGCCATCAGGTGGCATGTGAGCCCACCTCACCCTACAGCCTTCCCGCCACCACGCGTCCAACAACTCACATGCGCCTTCGTCGGGCGCCAAGCGGCCGGCCATCATCCTGATGAAGGTGGTCTTGCCGGTGCCGTTCTCGCCCAGCATGACGAGGATCTCAGAGTCGGTGAAGTCTCCGGCCTCCACGGTCAGGTGGAAGTCGCCCATCTTCTTCAGCATGTGTGGGTACGTGTAGCGCGCCAGCCGCTTCACCTGCGGCAGGATGGACAACAGTCCGTGAAGGTACGGGGCAGCTAGCGACTGGCCCCCCACAACAGCGACTAGCCGCCGCAACTTATCATTAGGCGTACAGTCCGTCGGTTATCAGCAGTTTCCCCTCGCGTTCTGCCACACCGGTGCCGAATCAGAGATCGGACCCATCACCGGTCACCACCTATACCCCTACACAGCTGACTCTGACGCTATGAAGACGAGCGACATATCGCCTGTAACACCTCAGTGTCAGACCGGAGACCTGAGACCAGGCTGACCTGAGACCACCACTCACCTCCTCCTCCACAGCCGACTCAGACACCTTGAATATGAGCGACGTGTCGCGGAAGCGCAGGTTCTCGGTCGGCACGTGGCCGTCCAGGAAGATGTTGATGCCTACCGACATGGCGCAGTAGATCAGCCCATCAACCCAGTGGCGATGGCGTGACGAGCGAGGTCAGAGGCAGGTCAGTCGTGCCGAGGTGGTACCACTTTACCGCGCGATGACTAGGCCGAGGCGACGGACAGACACGCGACGACCAAAGCACATCAATACCAGCTGATAGGCTGTCATGTGATTGCCATGACGACCAGCATGGTTGTCATGACGACCCGGCTGGTCGCCATGACGATCAATGCATCAATACCAGCTAACAGGCTGCCGCATGGTTGCCATAACGACCAGAGTGCATAAATACAAGCAGGCAGGCTGCAGCGTGATTGCAATGACGATCCGGCAGTCAGAGCATCACCCAGTGCGGACGGTCACATTGCGCAACGTCAGCACTTCAACAAAGCAGGCAGCGCGGATCAAAACGAATGGTGGCCGCTGCTCCTCATTTCCCCATGCCCGCCTGACGCGTCACCGCCAACAGCACGCACCTTCGCGAACCGAGAAGGGCATCGTGACCACACCGTAGACACCGGGCTTGCCGTACAGGCAGCAGATGAAGTCGGAGAGGTAGTCGAGCACGGACAGATCGTGCTCCACCACGATCACGTACCTGCCGGCCGGGTCGGGTCGGGTCGGGTCAGGTCAGTTCAGCTCGGCTTGAGTGGGTCAAAGCACAAGTCAACCCATTGCGACACATGTGGCTCACATAGCAACCATCGGGTTAACTAGCATCGCTCTCGACTGAGCCTACCCGACCGAGTGATTCCATATCTGTTCGCTATATTGATGGACACAAACCAAGCTGATCAATTTTAAGAGCAATTATGGAAACGAACATGAATCACAAGTCAGGGCAAGCACAAATACATATTGGAAAGGATAGAGTGAGTTTATATTTGGCTATTCCCCTCTGATATACTTAAGCGAGGAGGCATGCGAATCCAATCTACATTCCCCGTCCATTCTTGAAGCACGATCAATAGACATGACGTCTTCGCTGAACTCATGGGCAACAGGGCTTCTTTATCTCCGACACACAACGGTGGCATTAGAATAACGACGTGAACAACCACGCCACACATCGTCCAATATGAGGGCACTGGATCGACAAGTGTCACATGTCACTGCGACGAGCGCAATTTATTGCGCAACTCAACACCACACCACACCGCACCATGGCACACCACCCTACACAATGCATGACCACACAACACACCACCTCACACATCACACAGAGCCACAATTCCACAACACATCGCGCGCGATCTCACAATACCCCGCACTAAACCACTGCGCAGCATCTAACATACCACACCACCTCACACACTACACCACACCTCACTGCGCTACACCACACAACATTACTCTACATCACGCACCACCCCCGTGACGAACCCGACTAACGCGTCTGATCAGTGTGGGAGGTACTCGGATTTAACTCTGACCTCGGGCAGACGTGTTCTCCACCGGCTCCTATCCAGGAGAAGGGAGTAACTAGGGGGTGTTCGCTGTGCCATGGGATTAACGCTTCCCGGCAGCGCCCGCGACATCAAGTTCTCTAAACAGATCATCCGGTCCGATGGCACGGTCTTGCCTCGTGCCACCAAAGTAGCTTTCTGCTCACCTAGCCCGATAAGTCAGGACAGTACGGCTGTGTGCACATTGTGTTACGGAGGGTATCTCACAGCAGGCGTATGAACAAGACTGCCGCACAATGGTGCCAAAAAAAATTAGACCCTATGCTGTATATAGGGTGTGTATGTATGTCCGAGTATGCATGAAAGGATCGCCCAGTGGGGGCACGTTTTCAAATACACATCACACCACGTCCAGGGCTGCATTTGTGCTTTGTAAACCTGGATGTGGAGAGGAAAACTGTTGGGAATGAAAAAGACGTGGAGAGAATATTTTGCTTCAAACTTGTGACATCAGAATACCAGTTTGAGCTTGCTGGTGAATCTTGAGCACTTTGTTACAGAGCAGTTAATTTTCAAACACAATGATTTGAGCTTGCACACACCACACTGCACAAGACATGCCACCACATCACACACTACACCACACCACACCACACTGCACACGACATGCCACCACATCACACACTACAATACACCACACTGCACAAGACATGCCACCACATCACACACTATAATACACCATATTGCACGCGACATGCCACCACATCACACACTACGCTACACCACACTGTACAGGACATGCCACCACATCACACACACTACAACACACCACACCACACTGCACGCGACATGCCACCACATCACACACTACGCTACACCACACTGTACAGGACATGCCACCACATCACACACTATAATACACCACATTGCACGCGACATGCCACCACATCACACACTACGCTACACCACACTGTACAGGACATGCCACCACATCACACACACTACAACACACCACACCACACTGCACGCGACATGCCACCACATCACACACTACGCTACACCACACTGTACAGGACATGCCACCACATCATACACTACAATACACCACACCACACTGCACACGACATGCCAACGGATCTCACTTGGCGGCTGACACCAGGTTGCGGACGCAGATGGCGCAGCGCAGACGCTGCTTCACGTCCAAGTAGGAGGACGGCTCGTCGAACATGAAGATGTCCGCCTTCTGGATACACACCATGGCGCAGGCGAACCTCTGCAGCTCTCCACCAGACAAATTCTCCACGTTCCGACTTCGTACGTTGTTCAGGTCTGTCGGCCACGCACTCGGGTCAGCTCTGAATGCCTCAGAGGCAGGCTATAGGTCGCCGCTTCAGGTCAGGACAGACTTTACCAGATCTCAGAATAGGCTGGAATATCTCACGGCTGTCGGTTGAATCCTCAGGTCAGGTCAGCAATGACTAGACCATGCCAACTAACATGCTTTCCGACGTTGATATAGAAGCAGAACTGGTCAGGTAAATTGCTCGCTTAAGATTATCAAAATGAGTGACTATATGGGCTTACGGACATATGATGATCAGAACCATGTCAAGTATACTGTTGTTTTGGTTCATTACAGGTGGGTTATGTGATACGATACAATGCTCAGGAACTGAATAAAAAAAAAAAAACAAGACATGCACTGAAACGCTGGGCAGGGCAAACTCTCCCAGGGAATGCGCCGCCAAGCAGTACAGTGCACTAACCAAGCTGTTTACAGATCTCGACTTGATTGAGCATTTCGTCCTTTTTATCCAGCAGCTGCTGTACGGAACCCCGCACTGCCTTTGGGATTTGGTCCACATATTGCGGCTTGATGATGGCCTTGAGATCGTCCTCCAGGATCTTGGTGAAGTAATTCTGCAGCTCGGAGCCGCGGAAGTGCTGCAGTATGTCGGTCCAGTCTGGCGGGTCCTGCGGGCATGGCAAGGGCACAGGGTAAACACCCAACCGGCAGCAGCCAGTCAGCACCGTATTTGCACGCATATGCTTGTGTGCTTCCACCGCACGATTTGGCACAAACGGTGAATTTGTAGAATGAAACCTGAAGCCGCTAGCGCCCCTACGGGAGTCAGCAGCGAGCGAATGAACGCCGCCCAAACGCCGACTTCGCATCCGCACGATATCGCTAAATAAACCATCGGGTACGCCAAGCGACTGACGACTAGCGGCGTACAAACGGGTGGGCGGCGAGGTACGAGTAGTCTAGGGGTAAGTTGCCCGTCTCATAATCGAAAGATTGTGGGTTCGAGTCTCACCTGTCGCTACTCTTCGCCCGCGACTAATCGGCGTGAGAGATTGGCGACGCTGCATGACTCAACGGTTGACGTGTCGTAAGACCAATAACCACCACCGCGGCGAGGTTCGTCCGGCCGCAGTAATAAATTAGTCGCGAAACATGGTGTAATATACCACTTACTGAGTACTGAATTGACATCCTTCCCAACGGAGTATCGACATCGTGCTTCTTGGTGCGTGTTTGTGAAGTGTCCGTGCCTCGTCTCTAACCATATCCCGTTAACAAGTGCCATGCTTATGCTCACCATAATGGATCCGGGATCGTGATAACGAACATCCCATAGTGCAATTGCAGTTGAAGGGATTACCTATGATGTGCTATGTTATACAATACCAGTTTATAGCATAGGTGTTTGTATCATTATCGTTGATAACGGTGTCCCCATATTAGGTACCCCTCAAAACACGCAAAACGCGATTAACGATATGTACGCAATTGTCTGAAAACCGGGTTTGCAGGACTTCACAATTTTTGTTAATGACTATTTCCATGGCGATTTTGACATCCTAATGTACTCGCTGCATCTCACACCTAACGATAAATCATTAATTTAACTACCTAAGTGTCTAAGTGTGCGGATTCTAAGTGTCAAACCGGATAATCGTGACGTCTGGCGCAAAAAGAATGCCATTAGTGCAAGTGTCGTGCCCTCAGAGAACCGCCGGCCGCGCTCACTACTCACGTTGAACCTGCCCAGGTTTGGCTTCTGCTTTGCCGGCGAGGATCTTGAGTGCGGTGGACTTGCCGATGCCGTTGGTGCCGACCAGGCCCAACACCTCGCCGGGTCGCGGGATCGGCAGACGGTGCAGCTTGAACGAGTTCTGCGAGTAGCGGTGCGTCGTCTCCTTCTCCAGGTTGCTCGGCAGATTGATGATATTGATCGCGTCAAACGGACATTTCTGGCCACGCGCAAAGCGCACTTGTTACAACAGAGCAGCAGTGGTAACACAGCGGTTTTTCGTCAGGTGTGAGATATCGACACGGATACAGTAGCATGTCGACATTGATCATGAACACATGCTTAACATATTGTTCAAGTTCGTCAAGGTTAATTTTTGTTAGCTTATGGCCTAAACGAAGGTGTATATTATTCGTTTACTTTGGAACACTTTAAATAGGGACACGTATATTAACCATAACGATAACAATACTACTATCGAAATGGTATTGCGTGACGGATCACGTCATAGGTACCACGAGATGGTAAATATGTCCATTTCCCTAGAAGTGTACTACGAGATGTCGTGCATCCCAATCCGCAATGATGAGCATAATACTTATGTGAGATCATGTTAGAGACGAGGCATGGATACATCACAAACATAGATCAAGAAGCACGATGCCGCTACTTATTTGAGAAGGATAACTAACGAGTGTTCAGTAAGTGGAATATTCCGCCCTACGTCACGAATAATTCGTCGCTGCAGAGCAGACTCGACACTTATCACAGGAACTAGTCAACAGTCAGAGCAGACTCGACACTTATCACAGGAACTAGCCAACAGTCCAGGAATTGGCAAGCGAAAACTTATGAGTACGAATGTCCACCAGACATGCATGCACTTCTAGGTTGCCTAATCGGAGAGCTTGAGCACCCTAAATAGCCGGGAAACATTCCTAATAAAGAGGAATGGCATGCACATCACATAAGCCACGGATAGCATTCGCTGCAGGTAAGAAGAAGTAGAGAACGTACCAAGAATACACCTGATAAGAACCGCACTCCTGAAGTAGGATTGCATGTTGACGGCACACAAAAGCCCGCCAGTAACCACAATGGAGTATGGAATGCATATTTCATATTAAAGAAGCCTTAGAGAAAAGCATACTGACAGGAACGAGAACGAGACGTTCACCACCAATATGCAAGGGAACATTATGCCAATCCAATCATAGCCTAGCACGTGAAACTTCCAGAATTTGTGCAATGCACAGCAGGGAAATCCCCTCCCCCTCCCTTGGGTTTAAAATCGACAAGAGCTGCAATTGCGCACAACTCGGGGTATGTTAGACTTGAGAAAAGCCCAACCATGGGGTGATACGATCACAGAATTCAGGCCAAACGATGCCAAAGATTTACTCGAAACTCCAAATAACTGAAACCGAACATTACCCTATTTTGTGCCGACACCATGTCAATGTGATTGTGTTACTCCAAATCACTAATTTTTACTTGCTGATATTTGGGCACCCTTTTCCCAGATCTTCCCATCTAAATGCGAATTAATTAGAAAGTGAAGGTGCACCATGTTAGATCTTGTCAGCAATGATACGTTAATCATGAGCTAGCAGCCAGCTAACTTAAGCCTCGCAGTGCGGCGTAGGGTGGGAGGATTTCCTATTGATCTGCTTGATACGTTTATTGAGGAAACTCCTGAACAGTTCACGCTATCGCTTTACATTTGACATACCATCCGGAAATCGATGAGCGCACATTGTGTTAAACAAATATTGATCTAGGTTCATCAGATAGCGGAGCTAGGCAGGGTCAAGTCAGGTAACGACCTCGCCTCAATCAGATTTTTAGATGTGCATTGAACTATTCTTCGGAAGCGAATCGCACAAGATTCAGTCAAACATGACAGATAGGTGTATCGAGAAATGATCAAAGAATAATGAAAAATACAAAATCTGACCTCAGGTCAGGGTCCTAGGTTAGATGAAGGCCTAAACCAGGACGAAAATGCTTCTGTGTGCGAAACATTGCCACTCATCAATATTTTGGAAAACCAGGAATAAATGTACCGGCAAATATGTTCTCCAAAGGCATGCCAGGTTTCAAGTCAAACATCGGATCAGGTCACTGAGATATGGCCTGAAGCGTTCTGAAGGTAAATTCATTACAGGTGCCCTACGGGCTAAAATACGTACTAAGATGAAAAAGCAGGGATATTTTACACACTGAGTTCATTTCCGATATGATTGGGATCCCCACAATACGATTTAATAGTCTTTGATCTCCCACGAAGAACATCAAGGTTGGTAGAAAACATGCTTTCGCTTTCGTGGCACTCATTGCCCTTTCTTTAGTGTCATCTGGTAAAAAAATGTTCTCTTCAATAGCTCATCACATATTTCCAGATATTTAACCCTGATGGATTGGTGACCTTGAACTTCCCACCTGCCATCTGTGCTAGACTATGCCTTTAATTTGCATTTGCATAATGATAATGAAGCACGAAATCGTATTTGTACGACCAGGGCTCGAAAACTACGGGATAAGACGGGTGACTGACTGCACCCTGCGCACTATATTGATCTGCTTGACCTGACCCAGCTCAACCAAAAGCCGAGAAAATTGTTAAAAAAAACTATATACCATGTCATTTACCACATTTCCATCTTCCTCCAAGCAAAAGTCAAAGGAAGTCATCCGACACACTGAGAGGTGTAGAAGAGAAGGATTTGGGAAATTTGAACTTTGAGAAGGAACTTTGGGTTCCTTTACGAAGCATCCGACTGATGTGCCACAGTGTCGCCAACCTCTCACACCGCTTGGTTGCAGGTGAACTCGGTAATCCCGCCAGTTGTGGGATTCCAACAGATGATCTTATGATCGAGAGCCGAACGTCCTATTACCTTTACCGAGGTGCGCTAGTCTAGGCCATCAGAATGAGCTAAATGTTATTGTGGATGAACAAAGTAGGTCATACAACTGAAGTCATTATTGCTCCATGGCAACCAACCGAAAGTAGTGAAATTATGATGATAATTAGGTATGCTTGATGTGCGTAAAAGGAGACTTTTTAGTAGCAATTTCTGTTGAGCTACTTTGGCCTCTTCTTGATCATTTTCTGCCATTCAATTTCAACCAGCTAAAACAGGTGGTACAAAGTAAAACAAAATTTAAACCGGCTGCTGCCGACACCGGCTCAGTGGAGCACTGAGCTGTGGCACAATTTTTGAAAATATCATCGATACATCCCTCCAAAATAATTTCTGCCAGCTTTATTGCAGCCAGACCCCAGCCAGTGCAGAACCAGGCAGTGTCATCAAGGTCATAAAGGTTCAAGGTCCGATAAGATCCACGGATGCAAACCTGGGTCAGGCACTATATGAAGAAAAAACGACTGAAACCTCCCCAATCAATCCGGAGTCCTGAAGCAACCATCTGCCCTATTGTGCTAACATGGCCAATGTCTTCAGCATCACATGCCGAAGGCTGGTTCTAAGTCCACTGTCAGGCACGCCTACTTGCAAAAAAGACTGAAACCACATGAATTACTCCTATTACTAGCATAACTGCCCATTCGTAATCATGATGTGAGACAAACAAGGTTCAAGACCCAATGACAACCAGAGGAACCATACCAAAGGGACCTGGACGGTGCAGCATCAATAGCATCAATCCCACCCCATTACCCAAATTTCCATCCACCTACTGCACACTTGGAATAAAAAAATATGATATTCGGACCTAAAGAATTTAGACACCTTATTTTGAAATACATCAAATGAGGGAGTGTGGTTTGGTGGGCTAAACGGGCTAAATGCTGGTTTCACGGGCTAAAACTGGCAAGTAGAAGGTTGGTTATTGGTTTTACGACACGTCGACCGTTGAGTCATATAGCGTCGCCAATCTTTCACGCCGATTGGTCGCGGGCGAAGAGTAGCGACAGGTGAGACTCGAACCCACAATTTTTCGATTGTGAGACGAGCATCTTACCCCTAGACCACTCGTCCCCTTGGCAAGTAGAAGGAAATAATATCAGCCAGCTGACGACAACCCTGCACCGAGCACGGTTTGCGGTGGCCGCGACACATTATTGATGGAAGCATCCCCACACGCTGGGCCAGCATTAACGAACAACCCATCTGCCAAATCATCTCACACCTACCATTGCAAGAACAATTAAACCGCACCAGTGCTGGATGACCGCGGCATCCTGGACAGCCGACGATACCTTGATGCAGATTCCACAGCCGATGCAGAGCTCCTCAGAGATGATGGCAATCTTGTCAGTGGGCGTCACTTCGATACAGAGTTTGCCCATGCGCACCACAGGGCACGAGCGCTTACACTCCTGTCGGCATCGCTTGGGCTTGCAGCGGTCCGAGTTGACTACGGCTATCCTGGTGAGCTTGCTGCTCTCGTCCTCTTCTTTCCGTTTGGACATGATTGCCCCACGTCACCCTGTCGCAGAAGACGACCGTGAACAAACTGCCACAGGACGACATCACTGAGTGATCCTTTCCACTTCTCTCAGCGTAGTTTAAATCAGCTTTCCCATCATTATCTTGTGAAGTACCCCGTGCTACCACGGCTAGTTCATCATATGTTTGATGGAATAATATATGCAACCAGGGGTGTCACTTTGTGTATGCAGAGGAGGGGGCACTGATTCGTTCAATCATTGATTGGCCCCCTCAATCATCGATTTGCTCCCTAATCAGGCTGAAGCTTAACCATTGGGCCTATGTGCATGCACTAGATACAAATGGTTTTCAGGGTAGCTCTGGTCATCAAAAAAATAATTCGTCCCCACCCCTTATGGGGTAGGGGACACCATCATGCTTCATAAACAAGCATAATGGTGGGATAAAAGAGGTATGCAATCATACCAAACGAAAAATCGTACTCCTTTATAATTATGCCCAATACACTATATCACTACATCATTGTCAGATCATATTATGGCAAAGCGGTTTTTACCAAAAGGAGTAGTGACACCATATATTCACACGAATTTGATAGTTGATACTGATTGCAGGACCTGGAGCCAGGGTTTTATTTGCGCTTCGCAATTCTAGATGAGAGGATAATTTTTGTGCAATTGAATATGGAGACGATATTTATCCCCATACCTGTGACATCAGAATCACAGCTTGCACTTTCCAGTGAATCTTGAGTACATTACACAAAGCAGCTCATTGCGAAACAACACCCCACCCCCTCATTGAGAAAATGAGAGGATAATGTTCTGGATGCCAAAAATCTAGGAACGGCTTGATTTTCCAACCTTGCTTGGACGTCGTACGTCGATCAATGTTAGATTCACTTGATAACCTATCATAATAATATCCCTCCATAAGCCTATGCTTTTGGACTGCTGAATCTGAACTGTAACTGATGCTATTTCAATATCGAGATCGGCGAAATGTTAACATTTGACCCTATCTGCCATGTAAATGAATACATTAGGGCTACATTATAGCTGGCCCATTCCACGAGAAATCGACAAGTGAAATGGCGAAAATAACACCCAATATTTTACATTTTGATGAAAATATCTGGGTGGTGTTATCTGATAAGCCAAATCCAGCGGTGCCATTTTAAAAGAAAGACCAGGTCAACGGTCAAGGAGTTATAGCCTAAGGCATTTTGGAGGTGACACCTAACAAAGGTGCCTTTTGAGGTCCTCAACTCAATGAATAACAATCTGAATTGTGCAAAAGTATATATCGTTGAACTCACAATGATCCATTGCATCTTTTGGCCATTGCGAACTTTTAGTTTAGAGGATAATTGACACCTCGTGACCTAAGGTCACGTGGCCTATTTTACCTTTCGGGACAGTCACCATGCAATTTGAAAAAATGCAGAAATGAAGTTAGCTATCTTGTCTTGTGAAGTAAACAAATTCGCCCGCGACCAATCGGCGTGAGAGATTGGCGACGCTATATGATTCAACGGTCCACGTGTCGTAAAACCCAATAACCAACCGAAGTAAGCAAATGAGAAAAAAGTGGGTTTTGCTCTTAAAACTCTACATATCCATTCAAAATTAGGCCTGCATGGTTGTTTTTGCACTAGTTTATCCTGGCATGCATAAATATGTATTTAGAACGGTATATTACTGAAATACAAGGCTTTTACCGTTAGAGGCACGTGGTGGGATGATAATGTTAGTCATCTGATATTGAATGTTGCATTACACAAGTGTTCTAACTCGTGAGGTCAAGGGTTAAACAAAATGGCCGAAATGTCTCAATTGTGGTAGTAGATGATTTATGAGTTATACCATACCATGGAGATACAAGGAGATAAGCATCCACAATATAGCAATTACAATTTGAAAACCGAGAAACCATTCGCACAACCATTTATTTCCTAGCGAAAATAAAAATCTGCAAATGTAGTGAAATATCAGGAAGGGCACAAACAAGGGGTGGCACCGTGTTTTGGTGCCCAGTACTCACTGCCTCACTCTGATTGAACGTGCTGCCTGTGAAGCGAGGTAATTTCTGAGGGTGTTGGATGCAGACGAGGTGAAGGAAAAACTATTTTATGAGTCGGACCAGATCAGCCGGATGTATCTCGGCAAGGCCGACTGTGTCACGGTGTGACAGGCTGATGGAACACAAAGTAGAGTTCAGAATAGGCTTGTTTTGGGAAACTTGTGTGAAATATATGATCTATACAAGCAGAACCCTGAATACCCTCGCACCGGCTTCTCAACCCTTGCCGCCTTTCGCCCAAAGCATTGCGTCTTGGCAGGCAGCAGTGGGATGCACTCGGTGTGCGTGTGCACTTATCATCAACACACAAAACTGCTCATACCCGCTCTCGGCCTTCCCGGTCTCAAATGCCGTAACCTCCTCGATCACGCTGTACGTGGCACGGAAAACCGTGATTGCATGGAGCACAACTGTGAGGACTGCCCTGGTGGAGACTGGGTGATGAACTTTCTGAGGATTATCCTCGCAGACAAATAAGGAGAGGAGAGTGAAGGTGATTTAGCCCCAAACGATGGCATGGATAATGAGATTAGGTACAAACAGTGGATGAGCACGCATCGCTGTACACTCGCAGAAATAGTCTAGACCAAGGAGGAAAGCATGCAATATTTGAGCCACCAAACCGTGAAGCTGACCAGACACCACTGTGTGGCTGACACACAAGGTCAGAACTTCACCTACGCAAAAGCTGCTGTCAACGAGGGCTACGTGATTGTCTAGTACGATTTCGCTAAAAATATTCACATCTGGTGCAAGATGCATCTCAATGCTTCTACTGGTATTCGTCCCAGTGTACCGTGCACCCGTCTGTAGTGTACTGTCGTGAGGACGAGATACTGTGCTATCAGAGCTACTGCTGTATCTCTGACAGCACAAAGCACAACACCGACATGGTGCATGCGTTCCTGCAACGGCTTATCCCAGAAATTCGAACTGCAGTACCTGACCTCAAAACAAGATTTGCTTAGCAGATGGTGCGTTCCACGACAGATCGACCAATGCACTTCACCCCATAATTTTTTTATTGAGACCAAAACTCGTTCACAGGAATCTTTGGCTTTGAACACGGCTGTGCAAATTTCAGCCCGATTCTGCCAACGGTTTTTGAGCTATAGCCTCCGGCATTATTTTTAGGTGAAATAATATGGGTTGGTTTGATGATGCATATATCAGCAATAAGAGGAAAGGGTGGCAAACTACATATATTTCAGAAGAAAAAGGATGAACTGAAACATTCCTGAAATAAAATATCAATATTTCCTACATTTGACCTCGTGACCTCCCGTGATCCCTAGCCCATCGAAATTGACAAATTTGACGGCGGAAATAAAAGTGGGTATGATCTTGTTGACCAAACAAAAAATATTTTTCAAATGCGTTCTTCCTATAAATATCCGATATGGCCGCTCTTCATGACTTTTCGCGATTTTCCGGGTGGGACGGATTTCGTGTAACCTTTCCTCCATTTGAAAGCTACATGAGGTAGAACAATGATATACATACATATGGTTGGAAAACGTTTTTCTAAGAAAAGAAATCCTACCTATTTAATGTAGATCTTATAGTTTTCCTTAAGAACCATCACGAATTTCAAGGTTACTAGTTACCGATAGGTTACCCATGGCTTCATTTACGCGTAGCGACGTGTAACAGTTTCTATAAAATTGCACTTTTGGCTGTCCCGTAATTGTACATGCTGTATCCCGTAAGCGCGCCGTAACGGCCCTTCCGGCGGCCGCGGCCGACGTTGCCGCCGCCGGAAGTCCAATTATCGAGCGGCACCGTTGGTTATTGGTTATTGGTTTTACGACACGTCGACCGTTGAGTCATATAGCGTCGCCAATCTCTCACGCCGATTGGTCGCGGGCGAAGAGTAGCGACAGGTGAGATTCGAACCCACAATCTTTCGATCGTGAGACGAGCATCTTACCCCTAGACCACTCGTCCCCTCGAGCGGCACCGTCGCCGCAGCTGAGTCAGCGCTTTCGGGGCTGTGCCGGGCCGCCGCCCGACAAACGTGACGTGTACTTTCGTCACCCGTTAGCTGCACGGAGGGTTAGCGGCTTATGTAGACCCCCGAGAAGGTCATCTCTGAGCAGCCAAGCGACGCGGGTCTGTAACGCTGGTGGTCGCGCGTTCTAAATTAATACCTGATTGGCCTTAAAATTCAACACTAGGAAATATCGCGGTCGTTCGTTGTCGTGGAACATTTTACGTATGCACTGGAGTTTGAGTGTTACTGTTCAATTGCCAAAACCTGCTGCACAATATACCGTGCAGAGGACAATCTCTTTGAACAGCCGAACTGGTTGTCGTGACGCGAGGTTATTATCCTGGACTATCACGTTGCCTATGTAGAAACTTCTCTGCAGACGCAATTGTAGTTTATCACAACTCATATGCATTGAGTAATGTCAGAATAACCTTCGACCTTTTACTTATTATAACTGAAAGATAAAATAGGCCAAAATGAACTGTATATTTCGACGTCGTGTCTTTTTCAACAGTCACAGTTTGGGGGTGAGAAAACAAGTACAAAATGACGTGGAGCGTGTCACAGCAGTTGTTTCAGATGCCATCTTAAAATCATCGTCAATTTATATTTATTATCCCAAAAACAATTTCCGGAAATCCAAGCTGTTTGCCCCACTTTTATTACACCCCAGATTTGATGCCCTACTAGGCGTTGCTGTCACCCGAAATCATAGAAAACGGCCCGAAAACATCCTATTTCACCCGTCGCGCAAATAAAAACTTTCTCTCCATTTTTCAGAATTTACGGGAATATTTTCACAATCCCTAAGGTGCCCACGGCCCCCGATTCCATATTCACCCCCAAAATTCGGTTTGGGCGAACTTCGAAATCGACACCGTTTGTAACGATTGGTTATCAAAGCCAAATCGACGCGGTTTGATCTGCTTTCATCTACCAGACATATACATGTGCAGTAGTGTCCCACGCGGAATGTCTACATGCGCAGTATCCCAAGAACGTGAATAGTGAATTCACATGAAGGTTGTGAAAATGATGTTTCCGGGCAGAGCCTGCGTACACTGTAACAGCAAAGAGTGGCTTGCAATAGGTGTTCGACTGTACGTCCATATAAATGATGCTCTGCAGGTGGAAAGAAAGCATAATTGTGCTTCCTGTGATGTTAGCATGGTCAAATATGGTCAGACTGCATCGTTGTCATGTTTGATGGAATTCAATATGTGTTGTAAGTAACCACCAGATGTTCTGAAGTAAAATTACGCCGTTACACGGAAATAAGCTACGACACTTTGGTGATCATAATATGTTAAACGCTTGTTAAAGAAGTTACAAGAGCTGCATTGGGGAGCTACAAATATGCAAGTTGGAAAAACAAGATGTCATCATCTGACGTTACTTCGTTGTTCTAACCCATCGGTGTTCGATTGTGCATTGCTTAGTGCAGTGCAGCAATGTGCAATAATGTGCAATATGCAGGGTGTGCCCAAAACGTGAACAATGAAACCACAAGGAGTTTGTGAAAATGTCCACGTTTTCCGCGACACGCTATGTATATCGTGACAAAAACGCAAATGTTTGCATTGCGATATGGATTCGACTGTACGTCCATGCAAATGATGCCAGCAGGTAGAATGAAGGCATAATTGTACTTCTTGTCGTGATGCCAGCATGATCAGATGTTTCCATTATCAGACCACCAGACATTCCGAAGTAAAATTACGTCGCCACGAGTAGAAAAGCCTATGGATGACCTATCGGTAATACCTTCTGACCGGCGGTGGCAGTCCGCTGTGTCAAAGGTGCTATGCTGCACTGTCAGTGCAGCACGTACTGATTGCCTGCAGCCGACTTACCCATGAGCAAAGGCGTCACTTTGGACGTACCGCTCACACTCTCTCTCTCTCTCTCTAGGGAAGTATTAGGGGACGAGTCATCAATTGTTCAATGGGGATGGCTCTTCCGCTTCCTATCAGAAATCAAGTTTTAAGTGATTTATGCCCCTCATTAACTTGATTTACACCTGACAAAATGAGGATCGTAGCACGGCATGAACTTGGTGAAGTTTGTCAAGGCAAACTATAAGACTTACATCAATAAGTTGAAAATATTTGTATTTGTTAAGCAAACGTTTTTATATCACCCTTCTTTATCTCATTGTTTGATCCCCGTAGTATTCCAATGGGAGAGAACTTACTCGAAATCCGTCCGGAAAATCATGGAAACCATGGAGAACGGACGCATATATGGGTATTTAAAAGCAAAACGCCTTTTTTCTTCATTTTTTATATGGCAGCCAAATCATGCCGGTTTGTATTTCTGCATCAAATTTATCAATTTGAATGGGCTAGGGGTCACAGAAGGTCACGAGATCATGGGGTCACGAGGTCAAACGTGAGAAATGTTGACATTTTATCACAGATGTTTTCTTTCATCATTTATATTTTCAAAGATGCATAATATGTCACACTCTCTCTCCATTATCGATGAGATATCCATCGCCAAACACATTTGTTATGTGACCTCAAAATACTGCCGTAGGCTATAACTCCGAAACCGTTAGTCGGATCGGGATAAAACTTGCTTAGGCGTGTTCAGAGCACAAAACTACCCTGTATACCAATTTTGTTTCAAATACAAATTTAGTGGGTGTAACATTGGACAAATTTTGGTCGATCTGTCGTGGAACGCACCAGATGGCAGGATACGAATAAGCATGACTCCGTCAATGTTTGTCACCATCAGACAGATTTTGTGGTATCCTGTGAGTGGCGTTTTTGTACATCTCATGGCAAGGGCACTTGCGACGGCAAGCACAGCCAAGCTTGCCGCGGCTCATGAGAGCATCAAGGGCCCGCTTAGTTGGTTTTACGACACGTCGACCATTGAGTCATGTAGCGTCACCAATCTCTCACGCCGATTGGTCGCGAGCGAAGAGTAGCGACAGGTGAGACTCGAACCCACAACCTTTCGATTGTGAGACGAGCATCTTACCCCTAGACCACTCGTCCCCAAGGGCCCGCTTAACAACCAGATACTGACGGCAGAGGACATGTTTGAGTCTGTCGCACAAGCTAGCCAGCTGCATCAAATTCATATTTGTATCAAAGCACGGAAGCAATGGACGTCACGTCCCACCTCGCTGAGCGCCTCTCTGAAGCCATCACGGTGAAGGGAACACCGGGGTACCACAAGTTCGCACCAGTGACCCACAGCACCGTAATATAATTGCATGAGCTGCTTACCAGTGTAGGGCATGTGTAAATGGTAGTTCGGCGAAGTGAGACGTGTTAGTGTGCGTGCTGATACATATTGTGCTAATTAATATTATTGCAGTGACAAATCATCAGTCTGAACTGGGTTTCTGAAAGTATGGGATGATCTGCAGATCTGTAGATCATTACATTGCGTTGCACTACAATAAAACAACACATACTGCAACACATTGTTGCATTGCATTACACCGTGTAATTCTGTTACTTTAATTTATTACACCGATGTAGACGGCTCATGATCCAATGCGGTTCATTTCAGGCTCAGCATGTGTCAATGGATGCGTCTGCACCAAATTTGTTCTCAAGCAGTTCAAAATGAATGCGATTACTTAGTCAATGAGGTTCATCTTTTCGTTTCCAGAATGTGGGGTCTGAAACGTCAGAAGGTGTTACAGTGATTGGTGGTGATAAAACCCCTTTAGTGTTGTCAGTGAAATATGATTGTACATTTTTGATATGCTGACATCGAGGTAGAAATACATTGCACAAGGTGAAAACACTTCTATTACTCTTCTCCTTACAAGTGACGATGTAGGATTTCAGTCACCATTCGGTGCTTCTCAATTTCCAAAATAGCATTGTCACTGTCTTGAAGGTCAAACTAGGTCACGTTTCTCAGGTCACAAGCTCACGATTAAAAAAAACGTGTAACAAAAATTCGTCAATTGACAAGATGCAGCGGATCATGACGAGTTCAGCGATATATGGCTTAGCGCAATTTTGTTACTCTTCATTGAGTTCCAGGTCTCCAAAGACTTAGATGACCTCTCAAAAATGTCCGATGCTATGCCTCCTTAACAGTTGCTCCGATCTTTCCCAAAATTGCACAGCTAGATTGTAGAGACAAACTAACCCTATATGAGTATTTTCATCAAGATATAGTGTAATTTGGCCCCTTCACTTGACGATTTATCATGGAATGGGCCATCTCCTACAATTCAGAGACATGTCTGCCATTCGTTTAACCCTTGACCTCACAACATGTTAGAACACTTGTGCAACAGAACACTCAAGGTCAGATAACTAACAATAGCCCGTTTCACGACAGCCAATAAGCACCGGGATGCAATGTCGATGACTTCGTCTAGTATGAAGGGCATATCATTGAAAAATATGTACTTTATCTTTAGATATGAAATGTTCCAGACATTTTAACCATAAAGTAATAAATTAAATATCAATCTCAACCAACATATTCAAATAGCGTCACCGTTTAAAAACACTTGATTCACAGAAACAACTAGCCAATCTGGCCGCATTTGGCACCATGGTGAGGAGTTGTCAGATAGAACATAAATTTGCTGTTGTGTTACCAGCAAATATGCAACATTGTGGAGGAAGTGGTAGTATGTATCCTGCGGATGAATGTTTCCTTTGACGTTTTATTTTATAGCTGTGAAGTACCTGCATTATGAATAAATATGGAAATAAATAATTTCCAGATGCTAGGATTCCATCTTGACGCTCCCGAAAATATTAAATTCTCTCCACTTGGTCAAGTGCTCGGAAAATTTGGCATTTGAAGATCGCTGAATTCGACGAACAGCTGTTGTCATCGAGTTTACTTCCGAAGTCAAGACTCGCTTGGTCTGACTCCAGATTTCCAACTAGATGATGTCCCAGGCATGGATGTAGGTGTGCATTTTCAGGATTTGTGCATAAATAAGCTGCTACTAGTCCAAAAACTTGTTATCAGGTAACTGAACCTACTCTGTTTATTCATATAATAAATTGGTCCAATCTCCGGTTTAAAAGTTTTCAGATCAATGTAATTATTATTGCCTGACGCCGCCATTGGGATGTCATGACGATTACTTCCCGCTAGTGCACGCGTGAAAGCGCCTATTCTCATCTCATCACACGCCATGAACATCAGAAGGCTATTTCAGTAATGTACTGTTGTTCTAAACAAATATTAAACAGGCCATGATAAACCAGCACAAAAACAACCATGTATGCCTAATTTTGAATGGATATGTAGATTTTTTGGGCAAAGCCTTATTTTTTCTGTTGTGCTTCTAAAGGTAAGATATGGAACATCATTTCTGCACTTTTTCAAATTGCATTGTGACTGTCCTGATGTGATTGCGACTGTCCGAAAATTCCTAAACAGCCAAAAGATGCAGTGGATTATTGTGAGTTCACCTTTGCACAATTTGGATTGTTCTTCATTGTATTAAGGACCTCAAAAGACACCCTTATTTGGTGACATCTCAGAAATTCCCGAGGCTATAACTGTTTGACTGTTGAAGCAATCTTTCTAAAAATGACACAGCTGGACTCAGCACATCAGATAACACCAAATAAATATTTTCATCAAATACATAAAATATTGGGTGTTATGATCTTGTTGATTTGTCGTGGAATGGCCAGTTAGTATTTCCTATGCGACATACACATAAAAAGCATGGACATGAAAACATTTTAGCATCCAATATCTTGTAAGAACTTGTGTTAGTGAGCTATATCTTAGCTATGTTATATTGGGTTAGATTACATGAAATTAGGTCAGGGCATGTTAGGTCACATTTCATCAGGATGATGAGGTGTGTGGTGTTGACTCAATTTCACCAGGTGTGTGCCATTGACATTTACTTTGCCTCCAAATATGATTACATCATGCACTCTACAAGCATGTTTCATCATACATTCTTAAGTAATGGAAAATTGCTCCAGAATTAGAGATGTCATTCAAATATGAAAACATAGCCAACTTAACTGATTGTACACTGTCCTTTGAATCAACTATATCAGTCAACTGACCAAATGCAATTATTCCATTACTTTCTTAGACACAAAGTACACTCCTTAGTCCTTACTCTCCTCTCCTCACCTTCCACTGTTCTTTTCCATCACCTTCTTGCTGTCTTCCCCTTCACCATTCTGTATAATTTGTTTGACCTTACTTTGTCCATCAATTGTGCATCCTATGATCTCAATGTGCACCTAGATTCATGAATGCACCAACCAAAATAACTTTTCAATCTGCTGTTTTGCAGCACCCTAAATGTGGACTTTGGACTACCTGGATGCAGTCACCATGGAGCAAATGTTCATCCTCACATTCTTTGCCATATAGGCCATGAGTTGTTTTTTTTATTATGTCAGGTTGGATTGGGGCTCTAATCAGGTGAAGTTGAGTCAAGTCAGGAAAGGCGTCACTTTTTCATGGCAGGGGCACACACCTCCAGTGCCCCATCCCCTTTGTATCTGCCCTGGTATATTCACTAGCAATGCCTTGCAAAGCTTTTGGCACGCTGGGGGAGGGCCCAACTGCCTGTCTTCACATGAGAACATGGCTGCAAGGATCGGCGAAAACGGCAGTCTGCAGCGAACGATGGGCACAGACATTCTGACTTGACTACTCAGGTCCTCCACTGACACAAACACTAAGCAACATGTACACTAACTAGTAACTAACAATAAGCAGACACAACACTGGCACATGCCTCACACACAATGTCTGCAAAGGCTTCATCATCACCATTGTCATCCAGCAGGTAGGTACAGTAACCTTCATTGGGCAATGCACACTAGATGCAAACAGTTGTGGGGCATGTGTCACACTCAACCAAAGTCAAAGTCTGCTCAGTGAAGATACTGATAGTGGCCCACTGTCAGCTGGGTGGATGTCCACACATGCTGAGATGTAGCCAACACCCAGCCAACATATAAATGACAGTGACATGGGCCTGACATCGGAAAGATGTTGGGCTGGTGTTGGGACAGTAGGGGCTCAGTTGCCAAACTGAACCCAATATATGCTGATATTCCAGGTTAGTTTGCCAATGTCAGGCCAAGAGCAACCAGATGTTGGCATGCCACTTTCAAGATGCCATGCTCACCCCAACACATGCTGACATCTGCATGTTTATTAAGTGTCCACCCCAGTGTCATGTACTTGGCACCAGCTGGCTGGACATTTGATGTAAATCCAGTCTGCATCTTTCCTGAGTGCCATTCATGCTAATGTGTGCCAGGAAATGGGCAGGAACATTGCTGCACCAGCACTCAGCCGACTGGGCTGGTGGGGACACTGCTGCTATCTGGTCATGCCTTCAGGACAGCTGGCAGCCAAGACCTTGGGTTAATCTGACACATTCAACAGCTAATTCATATAGCATCTCCAACCTCTCACTCCAATTGGTAGCAGGTGGACTCAGTAATGCTGCTGGTTGTAAGATTCGAACCCTCAATCTTGCGATGAAGAGTCTGACACTCTACCAACGGAGCTACCGCTGCCCCTTTGTTTATTGGGTGGTTCTCAACACACGTTTTGCATGATCACTGCTAATGCACCACCCGGCCACGACCTTGTTGGCATGCCTCCTGCTCCCCCTGGAAGATGTTCTGCTCTCTCCTTCCCACTTGGCACACACTGTTTTGCTAACATGAACAACTGCCAGGCAAAGGCCTCCTCCATTTTCCCCACCGTTCAAGCCATGTAGAATGCAGAGGACAGTGGATGAATGACATCACTGTGACCTGGCTCATGACTAGTGGCATTGCTGGCTGGTTGCTGGTCTTAGTTAGAGCTCAGTCTGCTGGAAACAGAGCTGCCGCCCCTCCAGTGTTAAAATAATGATTTATCGTTAGGTGTGGGATGTCGAAACGAGTACAGCAGGATGACGAAATCGCTATGATAATAATGCTGTTTAAAATATTTAGGTCCTTGAAGCCCAGTTATGGGACAATTTCATAGTACCATATAACTATCCATTTATGTGTGCATTGAGAGGTACCTAATTTGGAGATACCGATATCAATGATAGCGATGCAAATACCTATGCTATACACTGGTATTGTATAACATAGCACATTATAGGCAATCCCTTTGCATGAAGTTGCACTACGGGAATTTCGTTATCACGATCCCGGATCCGTTATGATGAGCATAAGCATGATACATATATACGGGTAGTGTTAGAAACGAGACATGATGACTTCACAAGCACGCACCAAGGAGCACGATGTCGATAATTATTTGGGAAGGATGTCGATTCAGTGTTCAGTAAGTGATATATTCCACCCTATTTCACAAATAATTTATCACTGTGCCCCTCTCCTCCCTCTTATAGAATGGTTCTTTTAAAACATTTCTTTTTATGCTGTTACCTAACTCAAAGCACCTTTTTGACATTATTTTGGGTATTATTGGAGATCAAGGTAGATTTTGATTCTTTTGAATTTTTTCATCTGGAGCATTTTAATGTGAAAATAACAAAGTGACCACTCATTTTCTCTGCAAATTATTACCTTTCAGCTGGCAAAGAAATACACCATCATAATCCTCACTACAAATATGGCCCATTGCATATAATTATCTGTACCTGGTGATGATAAAGAATCTACAGACCAGGTGATGTACAGATGTGATAAAGAAGAAATTCAACACTTCACGCACTTGATTCCATACTCATTGACATGGAAAATCTTACATTTCTGGCTAAATTCCATATTCATTCCAGACAATGAATACTTCCTGCCAGATGCATCAACAGGGTTAAAATAATGATTTTTGTTAGGTGTGAGATGCCAAAACAAGCACAGTAGGATGTCAAAATTGTCCATGGAATCAGTGACCTTTAAAATGGTCTTGATGTCATTCAGACTCAAATTTGGGTAAATTTTGATAAAATGTGTTTTGGGATTTTTGGAGAATTGTTTTTTCAGAACATGATGTTCATGAATGTTACTAAGAAGATGCAACCACTCATTTTTGGTGCTGATGCTTACTTTTCAATTTGAACTATGACGTCATATCAGTACAGTGTGATGACGTCATAGGTATGGCACCGAGGCTTCGACTGGCCAATGGTTCACATACCTTAATGAGATGGTCAAAGTAGCTTAACCTAACCTAACCTCATGGTGCATTATATAAATTATAGCTATGATAAACTGAGAGGTAAGCAGGTTAGGTTAGGTTAAGCTACTTTGACCATCTCATTAATGTATGTGAACCATTTGTAGTATTAGCCAGTCAACCTAACCCCATGGCACATTATATAAATTATAGCTATGATAAACCAAGATGTAAGCAGGTTAGGTTAGGTTAGGTTTGGTTAGCTTAGGTTAAGCTACTTTGACCATCTCATTAAGGTATGTGAACCATTTGTAGCATTAACCAGTCAAAGCATCAGTGCCATACCTATGACGTCATTACACCATACCAATGTGATATCATCGTCCAAATTGAAAAGTAAGCATCAGCACAGAAAATGAGTGGTCGCATCTTCTTAGTCATGTTAATAAACATCATATTCTGAAAAAGTATTCCCAAAATTCCCAAAACACCTTTTATCAAAAATGTACCCAAATTTGAGCCAATGGTTTAGGTACTTACAGCTGTACCTTTATCATTTGTTTTGAGATTCATAATTTAGGAAGAGCTATATTTGGGATGGTAAGAATAATCCCTATGCTATAAACTGGTATTGTATGCCATATCACATTATGGGTATTCCATTTACCTGAAATTGTGTTGCCAAACGTTTGTGTGTCACCATTCCTTATCAAGAGCATGAACATGGTACTTATAAGCAAGATAGTGTTAGAAAGGAAACACAGACTTCATAAGCACGCATCAAGGAGCAGGCTGTCGATACTTCTTGGAGAAGGATGTTGATTGAGTGTTCATAAAGTGGTATATTCCACCATATTTCACAAATAATTTATCAGTGCATGTCAAACATTCAATCATGGCCAGAAGTTCCTTGTGATGCTATAAACGTTAACAGCAGAGCTAGCAGTGTCTGCAAGCTTTGATGATGTCATGGTGGAAAAGTTTGTTTGGGATGATTCTGGTTCTCTGGTTAGGTTAGGTTAGGTGGTTATTGGTTTTAGACACGTTGACAGTTGAGTCATGTAGTGTCGCCAATCTCTCACGCCGATTGGTCGTGGGTGAAGAGTAGCGACAGGTAAGACTCGAACCCACAATCTTTCGATTGTGATATGGGCAACCTACCCCTAGACTACTCGTCCCCTGGTTAGGTTAGGTTAGATTATATTATATTATGCTATATTATATTTTATATATCATGCTACATTATCTTAGTTTAGGTTATTCTATTTATTCTAATTTATTTCTTTAGTAGTCAGTAGACAAACCACATGCAGCCATGCACACCACTCATCAGTGTAAGCTTGGCCACCTCATGGTGCACCGGGTGTGCTCCAGTATCCAGTGTTGGAAAAACTGGCGTTTGTTGGTGTTATGCATACCAATAAATTTTGTACTCCAGGATTGTGACTGGACAAAATGAAATATTTTGTACTCCAGAAGGGAAAAGGAAGAACATTGTTTGGTTGAGTTCTACCACTGTAAGTCCATACCTGAAAACAACTAGCAGTTTCAGCAGTCCGTATGCGCGCACTCACCAACAATCCCTGTCGACCATAACAAAACTTTGAAACGCGTACAGCCTGTATAGCATGCCATACCAAGACATGTTTCTCGGTGTTGCGCTAAAAACGTCTCCGCTGTCCAGTTACAACTGGCGGAATGTGACGTCATGTGAGAGGATCCTACTTTTGTGTCACTATATCGTTAATATTTAATTAAATATGTATTCAATATTTATTCAATATTTATTCAATATTTATTCAATATTTATCAATATTTATTGTTATATATTATGCATTTATATTAATCAACATTTATTCAATATTTATTATTCTGAGTCATGGGCAAATATCCCTAGTTGGCAAAACTGGTGGTACTTGGTATCGCCGGAGTAAATATTTCAGGCCCCGTTTGGCAATTAAGATGCTTTGAATGCGCAATCGAAGGTCATTTTGTTAAAGAGACAACTTTTTTAGACACCATGAGCCCGTTCAATACAAAAAAATCACTTTATATTTCCTCAAAGTGGCTTTGGAGCAATGAAGTTCTCCGAGGTGACAACACCAAGAAACCAATGCCATTTGTGAACTTATGAATGACTGTCCAATAATATTTTTGAAATCTGTGCTAAGATAAATTGTGCGCCTTGAAATATAACTGCATTTGGAGTTCATCAGTGTCGGTGAAGGGTCTGTAATACCTGTTCCGATTTTACTCCGACCCATCTGTTGCCGGCCCGGTAATCCGCCGTAGTTCTACCGCTGGGGTAAGCGAATCAGACCCGGCTCTATTTTCCAGTACATCTTTGACAACTGTTGGGAGGGACGGGCTGACGCAGTTGGTGAGTGTTTGTGGGTTGATTATTTTTTAGGTTTGTGGTGTGGGTACCCAAATGTGTACTGGCAGTGATAGCTAAGTGTGCCCATTCGGTTTCACTCTCTGTCGATTGTCATCATGAGATGTGAAGTCGTATTTCCATAAGTTTGGATCACACTGGCGAGTGTGGCAGGAAGTGGTGCACGATAGAGACCATTGTTCAGAGAAGTAGGGGTTGGCTGTGGTGTTTGCCACGCCTGGTTTTTCTCCCCTGTTGTAAATAGATCAGCCAGAAGGTTTTGTTTGCCTGGTGCAGAGGTTGGTGGTGAAGGTGGAATGGTGTAAAGCCTTGGCTCGGCGGTTGTCATGGGTTTCGATTCCTCGTGGTGCCCGCCATCCCTCCCAGGGTCCACTGATGGGGTCCACCCGCAGTTAATTGTATCTTGCTGTGAGGAGCTTGTAAAACCATTTTCATCATTTTAAACTCATCTTTCTACTGGAAGTCTTCCTGATAGTTAGAAAACCTCACAAGTTATTCCCATTTTTAAAAAGGGTTCAAGGCATGATGCACTACATTATTGCCCAGTGAGTCTTACTTGTGTCCCATGTAAAATTCTGGTGTGGTAAAACGTGCAATTGTTGAGCATGTAACAGCATGAAATGCTAACATTGATTTGTAATTCCATTAAAGCAATGCTACCTAATTATGGACAACTCCTCATTTTTTTACTACAGCAAAATTTTGGACATGGATGTTTGCCAAGATGTTTATGCATACAACAATGCTAACATTGGTTTTCAGCCCCATTAAAACAAGGTTAATTGTCGGCAAGTGCATTGCTATTTTTGTATTCCAGCTCAACATTTTGTACTCCAGTTAAAAATTATGTACTCCACTACCAAGAAAAAAATATGGAAATCCTACACTGCCAGTATACCAGATAATTATTGAGCTTTCTTTTGAGGACAAACATGCAAATTTATATTTTTCTGACAACACAGTGCCATTCCTGGTGGGGTTATTTGCTCAAATTATTCCAAGGTCTGCCAGTGTTTGTCTTTTTTTATGGAATTCCACTGCCACAAGATTCAAAGGTTCCTTCTTGAAGCATCTATGCTATAAGCAGCAGAGCTGTGCCTATGATGTCATCAATTGCATCGACCACTGTTGATTTAAAAGTAGTTAATTGCAGAGAAAATAAGTGGTCGCATCGTCTTAATCAATTCAGTGTCATATCAAAAAAGAAATACCAAAAATCAACTTACCTTGATGTCCAAATTTACCTAATTTTGCTCACAACCTGAGAAGTAAGCATTTGCATAGAAAATAAGTGGTCCCATCATCTTAGCTACCTGCATTGACATGGTGTTCAAAATAAAAATTCCCAAAAATCAAAAACACCTTTTAAGACAAATATATTATTCAACCTACATAAAAATGGTACAATGAAGGCTACATAGCGTAAAAGAAGACTTGCACATCAGCTATTTATTCGAAAATACAGGCCACTAAACACTACAGAAAATAAACATCTGGAAAACGTAAAACGGTGCTAGTCACCATATGGACGGTAAAGCGTCAACTTAAAGCAGAAATTCAATTGACACCATGCCATTAATAATATGGGGCAAGCATTCTTTAATACCAACACGCAGTACATAGAATAGCAACTAAAATTCACATTACAAGCGTCATTTTATAAAGAGAAACCACCTTGTGGGTGCACCCTTGCACGGGGAATCCAAGTAAAAGGTCGCAGCACGGTCTCACTCCCGCATTTGCGCCACATTATGCAACATCGCTGTCTGTTGGTCGCACGTTGCGCCATAATTGGAACATTTTTCCTTTACAAGAGTATGAATAATTAATATGCTAACATGGTTGACGCATGCCCAGTCATTTTCACTTCAGAATATTTTGATACCATTCGACCAGAGGTGTCGATTTTTGAAAAACATTCGGGGGGCCGAAGTGCCAACGCACTAGACCCCCCACCCCACAAAAAAACTCATCGGATTTAGCCCACTATATTTTCAGATCTCAGAAATTCTGATTTTTTATTCGACGATATGTATGTTTATGTTTATTAAGCATCCTCACCAACGGGGAAAATCGTCCAATAACTGGTGAAGGCACATAATTAAAAGAGCAGTGTTCAGTACATGTCAACATAACAACTCTTGGTTGGTTATTGGTTCTACGACACGTCGACCGTTGTGTCATATAGCGTTGCCAATCTCTCAAGCCGATTGGTCGCGGGCGAAGAGTAGCGACAGGTGAGACTCGAACTCACCAACATAACAACTCTGAGTAATAGCATGCGACTGCAGTGCCATATAGTGGGCTCGGATCTATCGTCACCGTCACCGTCACCGTCACTGTTACCCTCCTCCTCACTCCACACACCAACAAACACACACCGGCTTAAATAAAAATACTTCAGCGATCAGATGCAGGCTAAAACACACCGGCATTGATGAAGCATCAGAGCACAGCAGACCTGAACGGTGATGACGATGGGTGAAAGTATTTCCTTGGTGCCTAACGTTAGGGAGGGGAATTTTTCACTTTAGTACGCCACTGCGGCTGCTCAACGTGTTTTTTTTTCGCAGATTGCACGATCGAGAGCAGAAAGGCCCTTCGGATAATTTTCTTTCGGGACCCATTCTTAATTGTCCGGTGCTCTGGTCGATTCGATGGAGTCTCCTTGTGGTTTTTGTGGTGAAGTCTATTTTTATAAGCCCCCTGCAGGCTATTTTTGGAACCCGGTACGATTCTTCTGGCTCTCGGTGCGTTTTTTCCGGTGCCCAAACAGGTTTCTTTTCCGGTGTCCGACGACTTCTTATTTTGTGGATCTTTGACGCAATTTTTCCGTCCGCAAGGTGACATTCCGGGTATATATTGGTACTTGGGAAGCCAGCTGCAACTTGTGGGGCTCCGGCACGACGTTTTGGCCCCAGTGAGATTTTCAAGAGAAGCGGCGTGAATTTTTTTTGTCTAAGTGCGATTTTTTGGGGCCCCGTCGTCACTTGTTGGGATCCCTTGCGGTGGCTACGACACGTTTGTGGGGGCCCAACAAGTTTTGTGGGCTTTTGGAGCTATTGTTGAGATCCCAGATTGATTTTCCGTGTCCGGACTGTTTTTCATTTACCCGGCTTCATTTGTTGGGTGATCTCAACGATACTTTTAGAGCCCCGGTGGGACCTGTCAGGCCTCTGGCGTGATTTTCAGGGGCCCGGGTGATAATTCTTAGTACCCCAGTCTCGGCGTGATTTTCAGGAGGCCCCGGCCCGACCGTTTGTGGCCCCCGTCGTGATTTTCTTGAATCCCGGCACGACTTGTTTGCGGCCCCAACGTGATTTTCAGGGGCCCAGGTGCAAACGTTTGGGGCCCCCAAAGTGATTTTTCTGAGCCCCGGTGCGATTTTTGGTGGACCGAGTGAAATTTTTAGGGAGCATAGCGCATTTTTTTCCTAAGCTCGGCGGATTCTTGGGGGCCCCACAACCTATCAGGAGGGGGGGGTGAGGCAACTGCCCACAATTCCTCCCCCCCCCATTCGGTATGTCACTGTGCCATGCTATGATGCAACATAAGAATCCAGGAATAGTTCATCTGTTTCATCACTCACATGTGATTTCAACTCCCCAGTTATCCAGACAGTTTGAGGAGAGTCAAACATCTGCTACATGGATCAGCAAGAATGGATTGTAAGGCAACATGGATACCATGTAATTCCGGTCACAGTAGTTATGCTGCAATACATACCTTTTTCAACAGACTGCTTTGGAGATGGATGAGCTCCTGAAGTTTGGTCAGGGTTGGAGTTGGAGGTGGATGGAGCAACACTGTGAAGGACATAACATATGGTTCGAGAGACTTGTTTCCATTAACAATACAGGGGATGAAGTAACATTTTCATTGACTTCTATGGTTTTCATTGGCTTCATTGACTTCTATGGTGTCCTGAGTAAGTAGGACAATCGAGATGGGTTTCTGTTATATGCATTGTAGAAGCAATGTTATAATGTAGCTTTTATACCCCAGTGAGAATGGTATGGATTCACTCATGAGTGAATTTGCAAACATACTGATATATCAGTTAACAACAATGCAGGGAGCTATGTGACCAACATGGTCTGTGCCCTAAAGCCCAAATAACTAAGTAACAATGCAGGGAATCTGCTGCATAACAGTTTGATCATAAATTAGCCATGATAAATGGCATCATACTTCCCATGCTATTTAGAATAGTGAGCTATATTTTGTGTACAAACATCAGGACATTAGAACCGTTAATTAACGTTACACACATCAGTTCCTAACAAGTGTCAGCAATACATTTCCTTCATGTGCTTTAAACATGATCCAAGAAAGCACTGTCATCGATTTTAAACTTGCAAAAAGAGTGGGCCGCCTGGCATTTTGAGTGCTATTTGAGTGAATTTGCTGTCTTGTTAGTGAACTGACCACTTATTGAGATATAAGTACTTTAACTTTGCCTGCTTCCATCATGAAAATTTGTCATTTTCCAATACATCAGAAATCATCAGAATAACTTCTTGTCCACAAACCGGTGTATGCATTTTTATGAATTTCTCATATTTATTAACACAAATGACGTAGATCTGATCTGCAAATTTATAACTCAGAAAATGTTATCAGCACAGGATTCCATTCCTGAAAATATAGTACTTTCAACATGTTATTGTTCTTTGTGAAGCAATAAGTGCAATGCTCTCATGCAGCATGCAGATGGAGGTTCATCACGTGCACCAGGTACCACAAAAAGAGATATTATTGCAGTCTAAGGTAACCACAAGACAGGTTTTACACCCATTTTACCTCCACGAATCATTAAAAGGAGCTAGGTTTTGCCTAGTTGCGTTAGGCTAGGCTTTTGTTGTAAGTTAGTAAATAAAAAAGTCTTCAAAAACGGTTCAAGCTAGATTAGGTTATGTTAGACTTTTTAAGTTGAAAATGTTTGAGAACAAATTTTTTTTTGCGGGGAGGGGGAATTGGGCATAAAAATAATCATTTCTTGCATGGAAGTCTAGGCTAGGTTAGGTTAGGTTATGTTACATGTTTTTTTTATCTGAACATTATTTTTCATCCTATATTACTCAAATCCAAGCCCCATTTTCCATGTTATTTTTCCTCACAATTGAAAAGTGTGCATCTGCAGAGGAAATGAGCGGTTACATCATGTTCAGCACATTAACAAACACTGCATTAAAAAAAGAAATTCAAAGAAGTCAGAGAGTACCATGAGCTGAAAAATTACCCCAAAAAGCCAGGCATTATCACAGTTTAAGGTAACCACAAGACAAGTTTTACACACATTTTACCTCCATGAAGCATACAAAGGGGTTAGGTTTGTCAGGTTAGGTTAGGCTTTTGTTGTAGGTTATAAAAAGAATAATTTGTTGGTAAATAATTTTTTAAATTATTTTTCTACAAAAAAAATAAACGGTTCAGGCTAGCTTAGGTTAGGTTTTTTAAGTTGACAATATTTGAGAAAATGCCTCGAAAATTTAAATTAAAAACAATTAATTTCTTGTATGGGAAGCTGAGCTATGTTAGGTATGGTTATCATACATCTTGAACATTATTTGCATGCTATATTTCCTTACTCCACACACTTTTTTTGGTGTTATTTTTTACTCCCAATTGAAAGGCATGCATTTGAAGAAGAAAGGACATTAAATTTGTGCTTTTATGTGTTTTATTAATATTTTTTTATTTAAATTTCCAATGCAATGTTTATGAATGTCACTAAGCTGATGGCACTACTCAGTTTCTGTGCAAATGCTTGTGGTTGGTTGTGAACAAAATAACATTAAAAATGGCCTTGGAGTTAGTAACATAGAAATTAAAAGAAATACATTACAAATTCAACATAACCTAACGTAACCTAGCCTAACCTGACCTTGGAGAAAACAACTACAAAAACAAGATTGGAAAAATATATAGCAATTTATTTTCTTGAAATTTTGCAAATGAAAAAACCTAACCCAACCTAATCTAACCATAATTATTGTGCTTAAGGTGGTAACTAGGCAAGTTATTACACATTTGCCTCCATAAAGCAAACAAATGGGCTATGTTTGGTGATGTTAGATTAGTTTAAGTGTTTAAGTTCGACATTTTTTGCAAAAATTGTTCCAAAATTTGAAAGAAATAGATCTTTTTTCTTTAAAAGCAGCTTATGTTAGATTAAGTTAAGTAGGGTTACATTTTTTAATTGTAAAAAAATACATTGCTTGAAATTTTTACAACTTGATGTTTTGGTTTTGTTTTTCACCAAGGGGAGGTTAAGCTAGGTTAGGTTATGTTACATTTTTTTATTTAAAAAAAAATACTTTACCCTATGTCACCCAATTCAAAGCTTTTTGTTGGTGTTATTTTGCTCACAACCTGAAATGTAGGCATTTGTATAGAAAATGAGTGGTCCCATCATCTGAGTCACATTCATAAACATTGCATTGAAATGATACATTCCACGAATTCATAAAACACCTTAAAACACAAATTTACCAAAATGAGGAGTAACATCATGTTCATCACATTCCTAAACATTGCATGAAAAAAAAATTAATCAGAAATTACCGTAAGCTGTAAATTTACCAAAAGGTGTGCCAACCCCTGGACGGAAATGCAACACTAGGTGCCCCAATCCTGGGCAGAAAGGGCACTAAGAGCAGTGGAATGAAAATATTAATAAAAGTAAACTAAAAACAGCTCTTCTTGAAGACAAACGTGGTAGTTATGTGATATTAACATGGAAACCCTGAGCACAAATCAGAAAAAAGCATGGACTGGACTTTTTCAAGCTTACCTGCCAACTTCTTCAACTACTGTTCCTTTGGGAATTAAATATCAGCAGGCTATTTATTCACTATTTAAAATCACACCAATCCGCATATACATCAGAATGTGCGAAGTACAAAAACGAATCAGTACGACGTCACATGAGATTGGCCTCCGGATTAAACACTGCGCGCAATTGCACCACAAATGTCTTACCTCCGTCACATTTGTCACTGTAACCTCAAATTTAGACTTTAGGCGCTGGAATTTCTGTAACTGGAATTTTTTATTTGGATGTTACGATTTTGGATGTTCTGAGGAACGCCCATCACGATTTGTGACATTTAATACGCGATAGTGTCTATCGATACAAATCGACACCCCTGCTTTGGAGAAAAAAATAGAAACAAAAATTAAGCAATATATATTCTGAAAATTTTATAAATTGAACAACCGAACCCAACTTACCCGAACCTAATGTCAACTGCTTTTGAAGGAAAATTTCCGAATTTATTTTATTTTTGAAAATGATTGAACAATTTTTCCAAGGTAAACAACTAAACTAGCCTAACCTAGCCAAATCGGTATTATTGTGCTTTAAGGTGGTAACAAGACAAGTTTGTACACACATTTGCCTCCATATAGCCAGCAAATGGGTTAGGTTTGGTTAAGTTAGGTTAGTTTAGGTTTTTCAAGTTGGAAAACTTTGAAAAAAAATTCCAAAAAAGTTTCCCCCCAAAATTGCAAATTATTTGGTAACCTTGCGGTCTAAGGTGTTTTTTTTCGTTTGAAACAAAAAAAATATGCAGAATACCATGTTTATGAAGGTGACTAAGATGATTGGACCTACTTATTTTCTGTGCTTACTTTTCAGGTTGTGAGCAAAATAATGTCAAAAAGGCTTTGAGTTCGGTAACATAGCATAAACATAAATGTTTTTTTTAATGCAACAAAACCTAACCTAGCCTACCCTAACCTATCTTTTGAGAACACAAAATTAAACTAAATTAAAATGTCACTTAATTTATTTTCTGAAAATTCTCAACCTTAAAAAAGAAACCTAACCGAGCCTAACCTAACCTAAGCTGATTTTGAATAAAAAATTATATTTTTTTTGTGAACATGGTTGTAAATTTGTTCGGAAACTTTTGGGTATTATTGTACTTTAAGGTGGGAACAAGAAAAGTTGTATGGGCGCTGTATGACCAACGCAGTCAATGCGGCCGTAAACCCAAATAACCAACCAACCAACCCAGAAAGATGTAAGCTGTACTTCCACAGTGGTGGGAATTCCAGCTATTTTGTTTGTTTTTGCACACAATTTTACATTTTTCAGCAAAAGGTGAGAGTCAGTCCACTATCTAATCCAAATATGTTTCTATTCAGTACAAAATGTGCTGGTTAACATCAATGTTTCTACTTAGCATGGGGTTTTTCATTTTTTCCCTTTAGCTTTCTTATCAGCATAAAATAGCATAGGTTATTGGGGGGGGGCCCAAATCAACATGGGGGGGGCAAGATCAACATTGGTGGGGCCATAGCCCCCACAAAAGGATACAAATCGACGCCCCTGCATACATGCATGATTTTGCACTTATCAAAATTTAATTTCATCTGCCATTTTTTGGACCACTTCACAAGCTCTTCTAAGTCTTTCTGTAGCATGTACCTAGGTGCCTAGGTACCAGGTAAATATCAAGCTGATAGTGTGATGAGTGGGCTGTTGAGGTTAATTATAGTTTGTATATCCACTTTCAATGATAACTGATTGTTGTTCACGGGACTGGATTGTATGCAAGTTTGACAATGACAATTGGTTTTTGTGCACACCATTTTGAATTTTGTAGCAAAAGGTGGAGAGTCAGTCCACTATCTAACCCAAATCTGTTTTTTTCATTACAAAATGTGCTGGTTAACATCAACTAAATTTTGTATGTACCTAGCATGATGTTTTCCTTCTTTTTTCCTTCAACTTTTTATCAGCATAAAAATAGCATATGTTATTGGGGAGGCCCAAATCAACATTGGGGGGGGGGGGGCAAGATCAACATTGGTGGGGCCCTGGCCCCCACAAAAGGATACAAATCGACGCCCCTGCCATCTAGACATTAGGGGGATGTCCCCATCCTAGCCCCGCCTTCAGCGCCTAAAATATCACACAAACTATAACGTAAAATTCCCTTTACGTAAACGTCCACATGCCTGCACCTTGATCGCAAACACCCGCTTTTATAGTCAGACATGTAACGTACTCGCTTCAAAGGTGGCGCAAATGACCTCTGTGGTCCGGTACGACAAAAAAAATAACTCCCCCACCCATGTGCAATGAAATTGAAACTTGCCTGATGCTTCCAATTTCTGCAATATACGAATAAAAACCTGTGACGTCATCAAGGTTTGAATGCGAACTTTGGTGTACCTTTTAAAATAATGGTATTTTTGCGGCGTTTAATAATGGTGTTTTTGCGGTGTACGAGACATTGGTCTTGTCAAGGCTATTTCTTGTATAGCATTGGTCTTGTATGACTGTAAGGTTTGCTTAAAAGTCATGTGAGCCACAGCTTTCTTTTTTATTCTTTTAGGAATACCAATTATAATGCAGTGGCCATGCAGCTTCTTGCTGACTTTTCTCTGTCATGGTATCATAAGCTGGCAGATTTGCCCACACATGGCTCTCGTTTTCCCCATATCAATATTTAATGCATGCATTGTCATTGGGCATGTAGGTAGGTACCTAGGTAAATATCAAGCTGATGGTGTGATAGGTGGGCTGCTGAAGATAATTATAGTTTGCATATCCACAATCTCAATGATGACTGTCATTGTTGTTCACTGGACAATGCAAGTTTGACAATGACTGGAAATTAAGAATGGATTTTTTCCTGTTTAAGCTCATATGCATGTGGTTTTCCCATTGGTGGCGTGTACAAACATCAGTATGACAATCCAATTGTTGTTTTGTGGCTTAACATTAAAAAAAAGACAATCTGGTTTAAAATGCATCATCATCGAATCTTAACATTGTATGCTGTAAGTTTTCCTTCCACAGTGGAGGGAAATCTAGCTATTTTGTTTTTTTTTGCACATAATTTTGAATTGTGTAGCAAAAGTTGGATACTCAGTCCACTATCTAATCCAAATCTGTTCTTTTTCAGTACAAAATGTGCTGGTTAACATCAACTAAGTTTTCTATGTACCTAACACAGTGTTTTTCTTCTTTTTTTTCCTTTAGCTTTTTATCAGCATACAAATAGCATGGGTTATTGGGGGGGGCCCAAATCAACATGGGGGGCCAAGATCAGCATTGGGGGGGGGGCCATGGCCCCCGCAAAAGGATACAAATCGACGCCCCTGTTCTGTTGTAGACAGTAGAAGTGGCATGTCATAGTCCTGAAATATGTTTTGCACTGGTCATGAGATACTAATTTAGTTGGCTCCTTTCGAATCATGCCACATGTATGCTATTTTTAGAAGAATGTCTTACTGTGAAAACACTACTGTGGGCACCGATCAAGTATCGCCTTATGATCGCTGCGCAGGGGTGGAGCTTTGTATACTGGGTGTTCCCGGACCCCTGAAAGCTTCCTTCCCCCATCCAATATTTTAGCCTTTAACATGGAACTGTATGGAGCGGGCCCCTCAAACCAACATGAGTCCCCCCAATTACCCTCATGCATCTCATGGCACCACAAATTGTGTTGTGCATGCGATAGCATTGTCAAATGTACTTACATTCCAAGGGCGGATCCAGGAATTATGGGGAGCCGTCATGGCCTGATGGGGCGCCACTTTACCTTCTAAGGGGTGTCTGACTGAAAAACTCGAGTGAAGATATTTTTTAGGCCGATAGCACCCTTCAGAGTTGAAAGCGGTTGATTTTCTTTCGGAACCTGTTCTGAATTTTTCGGTGCTCGGGTCGATTGGATGTCTCGGTCGAGTCTCGGTTTGATACTTCGGGGGTGGAGTTCTATTATTTTTTTTTAACCCCAGCGCGATATTTTTGGCGTCGGTACAGTTCCTCCCGCACCGGGGCTTCCGGTGCGATTTTCTTTCAGTGCCCCGACACATTTCTTTTCCGAGCACGTCGGTTTTTAGGGTCTTCGGCGCGACCTTTGAGCCCACATTGACATTTTAAAAAATAATCCGAGTTATTACTGGGGTGGCTTTATGAACCAGGGTCCTGTTGCTAAGCAGAGCTTGTTGTGTGAACCCTTGCCCCATCACCCGATCCATGAATTTCAGTTCAACGGCAGAATTTTGACGGAAAGTTTAACGTGCCGTCAATGCACCGACACGGCCGCCCGGTAGCTCGTCCCCGGCCTTATCGGGCCAGCTGCCAACTGACCCTCCCAGCCGGAGGCTAAATGCGAGCGCGTGAAGCGACTCGAACCCTGTGTTGCCAGGAGAGGGGAGACCAGTGCAGGCCAGCGCTCTAAGCAACTGGGCTACCGGGGCGGCGAAATATTCCGGTAAGAATTGATTTTTGGGGCCCAGCTGCGGCTTTTGGGGCCCCGGCGCGACGTTTTGGCCTCCAGTGTGATTTTGAAGGGCTACAACGCGACTTTTCCTGGATCCCGGTGCGCTTTTTGGGCCCCGACGTCATTTTGTTGGGATAGCGCGAGTTTTGGCGGCCTCCACACTTTTTTAGCGGCCCAACACGTTTTGGTGGACTTTGGCGCGATTTGGGGCATCAGAGTGGTTGTTCATGTAAGGATTGTTTTTTAGTTGCCCCGGCTTCGTTTTTTTTGGGCTGGGGGGGGACCCCGGCGGCACGTGTCGAGCCCATAGCGTGATTTGCACGGGCCCGGGCGCAACTTTTGGGAATCTCCAGGCTCAGCGTGAATTTCAGAGGCCCCGTTCCGACCCCATTGTAATTTTCAAGTACCCCGGCAAGACTATTTTAGGTCCCCAGCGTGATTTTCGGGGGCCCAGACGCGAACTTGTAAAACCACAGCGTGATTTTGAGGGGCCCGGTCAGATTTTTTGATGGCCCCAGTGTCAATTTAAGAGGCCCATTTTTGGGTTTCCAGCGTGATTTTCAGGGGCCCAGGCCCGATCATTTGAGGCCCACAGCGTGATTTCTAGAGGCCCCGGTCCGACCCTTTGGGGCCCACAGCGTGATTTTCAGAGGTCCCGGTCGGGCTTTTGGGCCTCCAGCACAATTTTCGCGGGCTCTTTGAGGCCTCAGCATGGTTGTCAGGGGCCCAGCTCGACTTTTTTGGGGCCCAGCAGTATTTCCAGGGGTCCCTGTTGCACTATTTGGAGCCCGAGCGTCATTTTTAGGTCTCCAGAACGATTTTTTCTTCCAGGAAGGGCAATGTAATTTTCAGGAGCCTCGGTGCGATTTTGGGGCCCCGGCAACATTTCCAGGGCATTACGATAGCTTTAAATTCCGCAGCGCGCACCGAGCAGCTCCACGCCACCACACACCAGCTAGGAATGAGGAACTGCGGGAGGGACATGCTGATATTAGCGCCGCCCTGGAAACATACGGGATATTGAAGCCGCCACATTCCTCTGAAATTCGTACTGCTGATTGGCCCACGAGTTCACCTTCGACCGATTTACGTCTCGAAGCACCTGTATCAGACCTTGCACCTGGAGCGATTATTGGAGTACGGTGGAGTTGTGGAGAAAACCGATAAGGGCGATAATGGCATGCAGTGGTCAGCTGATATTATAGGTTTTGAGCATTATAGGCTCTGAGCATTATAGATTCCGTGCATTTATAGGCTTTGAGCATTAGATACTTAGTGGTTTTGAAGCATCAGATGCTTCAAGAGTTATACTTTCTGAATATTAGTTGAAACGAAGCATTATATGAATTAAGCATTATAGGTTTCGAAGCATTATAGGGTTTGAGCATGATATGCTTTGAAAGTTCCCACAGGACGTAGTATTAGAGGCTTTGAAGCATTATAGGATTTTGATATGATACAGAGGTTTTGAGCACTATAGGTATTTAAAATTCCCCCAAGACGACGATTTACAGGCTCTGAAGCATTATGCGTTTTTGGTATTATAGGTTCTGAAGCATTATCGGTTTTGGGCATTATAGGTTCTGATATAGCCGTAACCTGAGCTATTCCAGCCTTGTCTCAATTGCGTCAGCCACGCACAAGTGAACTTGCAGTCGGAGATTACGCGATTTTCCGCCTACACCGTCTACAAATGTGTGACGTCATAGCAAAGTGCCTGAGGCGGAACTCTGACGCGTTTGATTGGCTCCTTCATGCTTGCCGAACAGGGCAATGAGCATATCAGCTGTGCGACACTAGCGCCAGAACGTTACAGCGGTGAAATCCAAGGCCAACTGAACGTCCAACCACCAGCAAGTGACGGCAGATGGCATTGGCCGCAATTGAGGCGATTGGCTGACTGTTTGGATAGTTCGTGCTCCGCGGGAGATAGGTGATGGTATCGCTCACGGGCGGGGCCAAGCGCGTTGAAAGGTGGTTGATGCTGTAGGACAATGTTTACCTACATTAACAGCTGAGATCCTTTTCATTGCCAACGAGTGATGTGTGTATTGTTGCGAGTTCTCGCTCATTTCACTTGGAAACGGCCGGGACGACCACTGGCGTATGGATAGGGGAACAAGTGCATACGTGGGGAAATTCCCCTTGGCAAGTGCCACGTTCGTGGTGAGTGACTTCGCAATACGATAATCTGGTCCGCATAGTCACCCTCGGCCGCCGGGGGTGGGTGAGGTTGGGGGTTGGGGATGGGGTGCCTTGACAGGCGCGATAGCACAGTTCAGGAGCGCCGGCGGTGAGCAGGCGCTACATAGGCAGCTGACGCTCAACACGCCAACAGGTGAGCGCGGCACACATTTGGCCGGCACGGTACCCTGGACAAAGTGTCCGGCCGTTTTCGTTAGGCGCAAGTCACCACAACTCCAGGCACTGCTCCTGTACCGACCACGGAGGACCCGTGACATTGGCCGAGGTAAGGACTCTCGGACTGGGCCAGGGCTGCTGGACCGGCCCGGCACGCCAAGGCTCGCTATCCAGTCGCCAACTCGCATACAAGTCATTCAGGTGTGATAGCTAATCGAGTACAAACTGTTTAAAATTGTTGTGTGGTAATACAAAAATATGTCAGATTAGACAGCAATCAAGGATGGGGAAAATCGCATGGGGTGCTGCATCCCCCCCCCCCTTGAGCGACATCCGGGAGGGTGTCGATCTTGAGCGACATCCGGGAGGGTGTCGCATCTTGAGCGACATCCGGGAGGGTGTCGCATCCGGAAGGGTGTCGCATCTCTTAGTGACGACGGCACAAGGGCGTCGCAAATCGCGCGGAGCAGCCTATTTTGACATGTTAGCTAGGTAATCATCGGCAAATGTAATAAACACAGGGGTAAATTCCCAGATCACGAACAAATTCTTGTGGTGGTGGTGGTTATTGGCTTTACGACACGTCGACCGTTGGGTCATGTAGCGTCGCCAATCTCTCACGCCGATTGGTCGCGGGCGACAGGTGGGACTCAAACCCACAATCTTTCGAATGTGAGAAGGGCAACTTACCCCTAGACTACTCGTCCCAACGAACAAATTCTTCATTTCCCTTATATTTTGTAGCCGTTGTCTACCAGATGAAAATTTGCCATGCTAAATTTTCAGGAGCCACAGGACAAAATTAGGAAAATGGAGGGCCACGGGGCGCCACAGAACATCTCACAGTAAGTAACGATTGCAATGTTGTTAAGTTTGCGTTGCTGATATAAGCCTAATAATTTCATGTTAGTGTTGTTTTCTTTCCAGCTGGTTTACTGCTTCATTTAGCAACTTTACCGACTCTTTGCTGTAATCCTGGCGACATTCACTTAGCATGAGTTGGCAACACTGGATCACCACGCGCTTCCAATCCTCAGTGACCCACGAGCTGCCATATTGACAAGTTGCTGGGAAGTCCTATTTAGATGGTGGTAAGTAAATATTCTTTCACTTACATTATATATTATATTATATTATATATATATATATATATAGTTATTATGTGATGAATATTAAAACAATAAACCTGAAAATTAATTAATAATACAATATTTATTAGCGCGAACTCGTCAGCCATTTGCAATTCTTCTTTCGTGAGCTGACCGTTGTCACGCCTTTATAACGGCCTTCCTCACGGCATAGAAAGCAATTAAATTTAAGCAACTAGTATGAAATGATAGATATAGTATAAGTAGAGAATTTGTCAGAAATAAACAGCTTAAGACTAAAAACACTGCTTGCTCTTCACTCTCCTCAAATCCACACATCCACACCACCTACGCATACCCCATTCTCTTCCTCACAACCCCTGTTTATACCATCTACTTATACCTCATCCCCTCACTCACCGGCCCTGTTTATACCATTTCGTTGTTTGTTTTGTCCCGTTTCGTTTCTATTAAACTTTGGCGTTTAGGAAAGTATGAAGAAGCATACAAACGAACTGTTTTAAGCATTAATGAGGGAAAAATGATTAATTTTAGATATGCATTTTATTTACCGTAACCTTAACATATAATACTAGATAATTATGTAATGAGTGGAGTGGCGAAATGGGATGGAAGTCGAAACCTTCAATCAAACATCCCTTACGATCCGCTGGGCGAGGCTGTTCCCCGTCAGTGTTTCCCCGTCACTATACACACACGTTACGATAGATGTTGATTAATTTTCTTCATTTTTTATCTCCAAAAATGCCTTATGAGTATTGGGTAGCTTCCAATGTAACGTGACATCCAATGACACGGAAAATAAATTCGCGTTTTGGCTTATCCAGGTCTATATAACTCATTAATGTCTTGGCCAATTTATGCCGTTGTTTTGAGGGTGCCGTTCGTTTGAATACCGGATAAACAGGGTTCTACTGTATTATGGTTTTCATTATACCACTATTTATTGTTTTTAACATTAGGGTTTTACTTTTATATCAGGCTTTTTGATTTGCAATTTTATATTTATCTTTCACATTATATATATATCAAGAAAATCTCATGAAACTTAACAATAATAAAATATTACATGACTAAATTACTCTAAAATAAAAAGTGCTATAGACATCCGTAGCCTAATCCCTAATATTTGATTTCACTTATAATATACAAATATTAGGCTACTTAAATCCTTGATTCCTGATCATGGCGAATTATGAATGTTTTTTTTTATCATTCCAGATAAGCATAGCCAGCGCAGCTGAGAAAGAATGCAGGCAATATTCTGCTGAATACCTTGCTTGTGGGTTCATTCAGTTCTCATAAAATAGCACAATGCCAATGTGCCTGTTTTGCATGACCTCACTTTCAAATGAAAGTATGTGTCCCTGCAAACTAAAAAACATCTCGAAACTGCACACAGAGACAAAAAGACAAGCCACTTGATTTATTCAGGAAGTTACGTGATGACTTCAAAACAAGGATGACTGTGAATCAGATGTTCACAAAAAAGCGGTAAAAATAGACAGAGGTCTATTGGCTTCCTACAAGATAGCGAATTTGATCGCAAAAGCTGGTAAGCCTCATACTATCGGCGAATCTCGAATCATGCCTGCGGTGTCTGTTGTGCTCTCAACAGTCATGAATCAGAGTGCACAAGAAGTAACTGGTGTTATTCCTCTGAGCAAGTCATCAGTATCACGGCGCATCGACGAATGGCGGCGGATGTTGAAAGGCAATTAGTCTCGAAACTGCTGGTGAACGAGTTCTCACTACAGATCGACGAATCAACTTTGCCCGATAATTTGGCTCTTCTGATGGTGTTTGTGAGGTATCTTGATTTTGATGATATATGTCAAGAAATGCTTTTCGCCTTGAAACTAACGACTGACACTATAGGCGAATCCATCTTCAAAAAAGTCGAGGCCTATTTTGAGGAGAATAACATTCCATTCACTGTGTTGTTCACATTCACCGTGTTGTTCACCGGCAGCACCTGGTTGCGAAAAACAACTGGGAGGACGTCTGCACGAGGCGCTAGGGCGCGTTATCAAGGCTGTCAACTTCATAAAAAAATAGTGCACTGAAAGATCGCCTCTTCCAGCGCCTTGTGCGAAGAGAATGATGAAGATTTTGAACGACTGGTATTGCACACCGAAGTCAGGTGGTTGTCGAAGGGCAACTGCGTACGCCGTTTTGTTGCACTTTAGGACAGTGTTATCTCGTTCTTGAGTGGAACAGAACTTGGCCAGAAGCTTACTGAAGCAAAGTGCAACATCTTCTACCTGTCGGGTAGTTTTGACAAGCTGAATGTCCTGAACAAAGAGCTCCAAGGGAAATACTCCAACATGTTGTCCTGCAAGGAGGCGATCGCTGCATTCAACGGGAAACTCAAGCTGTTCTGGTTGAACCTAGGGAGATGGGAGTTTGCTAAGTTTCCCTCATTGGGAGCTACATCCAGGGAGCTGATTGATGATGACTTAGTTGACCATTGACCGTTGAACATCTGAAGCAGCTGCATGATGATATGCAAGCTCGCTTCTCTGACCTCCTCCAAATGACGGTGCCACACTGGTTTGTGAATCCGTTCGTTGCCGATGCATCTGACGTTGACATCGCCAAACAAGAAAACTTCACAGAACTGCAAAACGACACAACAGCTCAAGCGATATTCAAACACGGAGGACGCCAGAAGCTGTGGGTGAGCGAAGAAATGCCTAAGAAGTACCCACTACTCTGGAAAGAAGTGAAATTGTATTTACTCGCTTTTCCAACATCCTACTTGGTGGAGTCAGGCTTCAGTAAGGTTATTTCTCTACTTTCGAGGACTCGAAATCGCCTCGACATCGAGAAAAGAGGCGATCTACGTCTCGCTTTGACGACGCTGGAGCCAAACACTGCAAATTTGGCAGCCCTACACCAGTCGCAGGGATCCCATTGAAAAGCGTTTGGATACAGATACTGATTGTTCATGGAGTCCTTATTGTTTTATAATGATTTTTGAGTTTTTAAAATACAATTTTCATCCAAATTATGAAGTTGAAAAGCGTTAAAGACAGACGCTGACTGTACTTGGATTCCTTATTGTTTTATGCTTACTTGTGAGTTTTCAAATACAATTTTAACCCAAATCATGAAGTCCATTGATTTACAATTGGAGTATGAATTTCAAGTCCATAGTTCTATCCAAACTACAATCATTACTATATCTACTTCCCAAGGTGCAGTAACTCAGGGGGGCAACGTGAACTCAAATTGCCTTAGAGGGTGCCACTGCCGAAAAAAGGTTGAGAAACCCTGTACTAAGGCATGTCCCCCAGAACGGCACTCGCCCAGGATCGGTCTACTGCAGCCTCTCCTTTTCCTCTCATTTCAGCCAGTCACCTCGCTGGGAAATCTGGGCCTGTTAGTCATGTCTGAATTCGCCCTACTTATTTTTTTTCATTGGTGGCGGTCCCCGGGGGAAATGGCGACCGACTCACTACACATATGGTGTCAAACTCACCAGACAAATGGCCCGCTGCGTCACAAATCCCTGATCTGTCCTTACTCCTGTCAGCTAATTCTTCAGACAATATTTTAAATTATTTCAATAACATGTTTTAGGATCCTCCAGGTCTAGCCGTTGGAACCATAATCTGCAAATAACCGTTTTTTCCGGAATGATGAATTAGACAGCCGTTTTGACGATCTGAATCGGTGCCTGGAGGAAATGATCTGGCAAAATTGTGTCGAGTACGATAGGTAGCATGTCGTTTTTGCGTTACCGTTGGATAATAGCCTACACCTTGTCTGCAACAATACGTTCACCGGAGCATGAACCCCGACTCGTTTAACACGCTAACGGGGTAGGGGTGGGGGAGGGATTGTCCTTCTAGCCTTCTTCATCCAAATGCAACATGAGTTCAGCTAATGAAATGTTTCATTTTCGAACATACTTCCTCAACTTGGCGCCTGCATTGTCAAGAAAGGTGCCAAACTGGACCACAAGGGCAACCTTATCTTGAACAGGGACGCCCAACTGTCCCAATGCCCATTTTGTTCACGCTCGGCCAGTTGTTGCACTATGTGCGAAGAGTGCGCCTACATTCTCAAAAGGGACGCTCGCCTGTCCCACGAGGCGCCTAACTTTGCACCGGGGGTGCTGATTATCCAAAACGGCGTCTTTATTTTCACCAGAAGCCTGGCCAAAAACCTGACTGCGAAGAGAGCACCGGCTGGCCTAGGAGGGCACCTGCGTCCCCACAGCATCCAGCTGACCAGAAGGACGCCCTTCAAGTCGGAAGAGGATCATATATATCCTATAACAGTATGCACACACAGAAGAACGGTATGGGCGCTGCATGACCGACTCAGTCAATGTGCCCCTAAACTCCAATAGCACAGAAGAACGGTGCCCGAATGGCCCAGGAGGCGCGTACATCCTCAAGGCGCACAGTCTGGAAAGGCGTCTGTATTGGCGAGATAGACGCCTGACCGTTCCGGACAGGGATCTAGATCTTCCGTCTTCCTTAATGTTTTGCAGATTTTAACTGAGTGGATAAACTCTGCTGATTGGGTGGCCAGCTGGTTCGACTGAGTGAACACTTGCCCACCCAGTTAATATGCTGACGGACGCATTGCTCCTCCTCGGCGATGGTAGACTTCACGTCCTGGGTCAATAAAGCGCCCATTGCCGCATGACATGCTCCATGTCCATGTTCTGTTACCCAGAACATGAACGCTGAGGGCGCGCCGAATGCGAGGTTATCGTCCTGTGGTGAGATAAGTGGCCGACAGGGTCAGAGTTCCTCTCGATATCGGCGCTCCCGTGGTCTAATCACCCAGCGCCCTGTGGGCTGATCTGGCACACCTGCAATGCAGAACCAGTGCCCTTTGTTTTCTCTAGGCCCTCTTGCTAAATTATTTAATACGTCACTTCACTGATAATTAAATCGACATGTATGAACAATCACTGGTGTCGTCAGTGTTGTGTTGAAAGAGGAAGAGACGGAGGGTGGGAGAGAGAGAGAGAGAGAGGCTATTTCAGCCATTGTCTCCGCCATACGGAAAGGGCGGGAACCAGGACGACTATCGACTCCGGTCACCACCTACGAGTGGCATCAGGGAACTCGTGCACACAAAACTGTTTTTGATGTCAGTGTTCCCAAAAATTATCGAAACACGGACGAATATTGACATAGATTATGGCGCATCCAGTGTCGAACCTTTCACGTGAAAACTGAAGGTATCGTATCAGGTCACTGGTCCATCAACAAGAGGGAACATCACGCTACAAAACCCTCCTGGTCCAAAACCTTCAATCACGCTACAAAACCCTCAGGGTGGGGTTGCAAAACCCTGGCCCTGAGCGAGTTAGTACTAACCTTAAGAAAAACATTTATGGCGTCATCAGCAGAGACAGCCATAATTTGTATAATTATAACAACCGCAGAGCACTGGGATGCGTGGAAATTGCCAACTAAGCTTTTTACCATTACCTATTGCAAGCTAGCAGGTACGTCGAGTGTACTTAGACCCTGCCCTACCGTTCGCTTGTCTCTCTGAGACCACCGCTTCGGGCCACTTTTCTAACCTGACCGCTGGTATGAAGTGATTTGGATTCTTCCAGCCCTGTGCATTGATCATTGATATTGCATAAACAAGATATCCGTCAGAATCCATAAACACACAGCCTAACCATCGGAAGTACAGCGGCCCCACCACGCTTTGCGGCGAGACGTTCGGCCGCGCCTGATCACAATCGGTTACAAAATGGCCAATATAGTCCATTAAGGTTGTTTCGATGCATTAAAACGGTCCATTCTTTGGTGAAGTTAAATTTTGCTTGTATCTGTTTGTACCTTTAATGATTTCCAGACAGCGAAGCTGGGACAAGGTGTTGTGGTCCTGGCTCATACTGAGGACCAGCCAGGACAAAGATGTAGTGGTCTAGGCCGGTACTGGGGAACCAGCCGGGCCAAGGTGTAATGGTCGTGGCCTGTACTGAGCAATGGCGCTATGGTCCTGTCCTGGCCCATAATGGGGACCAACCGGGGAAAGTGTAGTGGTCCTGACTCGTACTGCGGACCAGCCTGCGAAAGGTGTAATGGTCCTGTCTCGTACTGATTGATTATTTGGGCTTAGGGGCGCCTCAACTGCTACTGGTTATGTTGCGCCCATAACTCGATTTTTATCACATTACACTAGGCGGCATGAGTCTATTTTTGGAAGGAATATATTACGTCGAACTGAGCAGTCGAGATATATCGATATATTTGACCTGCCTGGATGATCTCCGAATTGTCACCTAAAGCATCCCAGTACAATTCGTGGAAATTGGAACCGAAGTGACGTCTTCGTTCTACCATGAAGCTGGGGCAAGAAAACAGTGTGTCGAACTGTCATCGGTGAGCCACATCGGGAACAGTGACTTCGCCTCCCTTCTCAATAGGTAACCGTGTGTTGCATACCTATCAGCATTGCAGCGCACCTGTCTCGTACTGGGGACCAGCGGATACAAGGTGCAATGGTCCTGGACCGTACTGGTGACTAGCCGAAGAAAAGCGTGGAGGTCTTGGCCTGGCTCGTACTGGAGACCAGCCGGTGCAAGGTGTAGTGGTCCTAGTCCATACTGTGGACTAGCCGGACCAAGGTGTAGTGGCCCTGGCCCATACTGGGGACCAGCCGGGCCAAGGTGTAGTGGTCCTGACTCGTATGGGGACCAGCCTGGGCAAAGTGTAGTGGTCCTGACCCGTACTGGGGATCAGCCATTACAAGGAGCAATGATCGATCTGGTTCGTCAGCTATGGACGCAACTAAACCACCCAAATTGTCCACGGACGTTCACGATGACCCATGAATCATCACGCTAATGCTAAGACTTCCTAATGCCGGTACACGTCCAGGTAGGACAAGGCGCAATAACCACGAGCCGTATCGGGGCTGGCCAACTAATTATTATACAGGGTTTGTAGGCCAACCATGGGCGGACATGTGACATGGTGACGATTGTTGCCGGTCTCTGCATGACTCACGTTATAAAACTAACCAGGGGAGGGTCGGGGTGGGGGCAAATGATCCTTTTAGTGGCCAGAGTGGCATCGAAAACCATTCACCTGGTGGGCGCTCCAATAACGTGCGAAAAGGGACCCACCACTACACCGGCCATGGAAGACGACTTTCCCCCAACCGTCTAAAACATACGGACGAAGTCACTGCTCTCTCAGACTCTGGTCCAGGCCACGACAACTGTTTCGTACATGGGCTTCCGCTATCAGGGATCCGAGGGTCAGACTGGGCTTAATGGGTAAAATGAGACAGAAGACGGGGTAATATGGGACAACTAGCACATGTGCTGTAGAAAACAATGCGAAACTGTTTGTCGTTGTTTACTGGTTTTACGACACGTCGACCGTTGAGTCATATAGCGTCGCCAATCTCTCACGCCGATTGGTCGCGGGCGAAGAGTAGCGACAGGTGAGATTCGAACCCACAATCTTTAGATTGTGAGACGAGCATCTTACCCCTAGACCACTCGTCCCCCGAGACTGTTTGTTAGCTGGGTATTAACAGTTTATGTATATCAGTGTCAAGGAATTCTTATTTTTTCGTTAGTGGAGGACAGCAGGCGAAGACAAAACGTGACGACGTCGAATCGGGGATCGGGGGGTTAGGGGCGCATCGACTGCGTCGGTCATGCAGACGACGTCGAATCAATTTGGCAATATGACAGTGAAAAGTGCAGACAACAGATGATGTTGACCGATGAACGCGACATCTGCTGGTAATGTCGTGATGGCACAGATAGCAGCTTGGCTCAGCATGCGGCTCAGCAACATATACTGATACTGATATCGGTACAAAGGCACACAGAAAAACGAAGATGGCTGCTATGGAATATTTTCAGTTAATAATTGTCCTCTCAAACTTTGGAATGCAGAACCGCCTACACACGATTTCATTGTGTCCACCATAAGGGAAGGCAACCACCTTGCGCGACAAACGAATGTTTAATGAAGCGTGGATAATGCGGGAAATCCCTCCCCGCAAAATACTTCAATGCTCGATTGATTTGATTATTTTGGTTCAAGGGCGCGCCGACTACAGGGCCATTTGACGCCCATTACCTCAATGTTCAAATGGCAGAAGACATGCACTGGAAGACATGAACACAACGGAGATAACACATGGAGAATCAGTGGCACAACCAGGAACAATCCGCTATGTTGTGATCCTGTATGTCCTGATTCCAGGAGCTTAGGATCTCGAACAAATAACATTACGTACATGGCCTGACGATGCAATGTACTGGTCCAGCATAATGCAACACATTATGTTCTGCTCACACCAATCGACACCAGGGAGGTATGGAACTAAACAAAATGGTCGCAAAAATGAGAGCCCACAGAAGACCCAGTCGATGCCGTAAAATGTGGAATTACTTCTAAATGAAGTGCTAAAGATCATCCTCCTCGTGCCTTGGCATCCAATTGAACAGGCAGCATGAGGAAACTCCAGTCTAACTTGTGTTGGAGTGGAGAGTTGTGGTTCCAACTCTGCCGTCCGCTGGGATGTGCCTTGATGACACGGCCACCGCCGACCACCCCACAGACCTGGTCAGCGCGCCACCATGAGTTTCCCATGTCGCTGGGATGTGCCCCGATGACACGACCACCGCTGACCACGTGACCACCCCACAGACCTGGCCAGCGCGCCACCATGAGTTTCCCATGTCGCTGGGATGTGCCCCGATGACACGACCACCGCTGACCACGTGACCACCCCACAGACCTGGCCAGCGCGCCACCATGAGTTTCCTGTCGCCGGGATGTGCCCCGATGACACGGCCACCGCTGACCACGTGACCACCCCACAGACCTGGCCAGCGCGCCACCATGAGTTTCCTGTCGCCGGGATGTGCCCCGATGACACGGCCACCGCTGACCACGTGACCACCCCACAGACCTGGCCAGCGCGCCACCATGAGTTTCCCATGTCGCTGGGATGTGCCCCGATGACACGGCCACTGCTGACCCCACAGACCTGGCCAGCGCGCCACCATGAGTTTCCTATGGCACCTGCGGGACGACTGGCAGCAGTTCCGGCGCGACGAGCAGGTGGCGCTGTGGACCACGTACGTGGCGGTGGTGGTGCTAGTGTGGCTGTACGCGCCGACGGCCGTCTACCTGTGTCTTGCCGGCGCCGCCTTCCTGACGTGGCGACGCTGGATGATCGGCGCGCGCTGCCGCAGCACGGCCTCGCTGCACCGCCAGACGGCGCTGGTCACCGGCGCCAACAGCGGCATCGGCCGCCAGGTGGCGCTAGAGCTGAGCCGGCGCGGCGCGCGCGTCATCATCGCGGCGCGCGACGTGGCCAAGAGTCGGCTGGCGGCGGCCGGCATCCGCTCCGAGACGGGCGGCGAGGTGGTCGTCAAGCAGCTCGACCTCGGCTCGCTGGCGTCCGTGCGGCGGCTGGCGGCCGACATCAGCGACACCGAGGACAAGCTGCACCTACTCGTCAACAACGCCGGCGTCATGCCCATGGAGCGCACCGTCACCGAGGACGGCCACGACGCCGTCATCCAGATCAACTACCTGGGACCGTGGCTGCTCACCCACCTGCTCACCGACAAGCTGAAGCGCAGCGCGCCCGCCCGCATCGTCAACGTCTCCTCCATGGGACACTACTACCACGACTTGGACCCGGACGACCTGGACGCCTTGCACGCGCCCTTCTTCGCCATGCGCCGCTACGGCACCTCCAAGCTGGCTCAGATCCTGCACACGCGCCAGCTGGGCGACAGGCTGAAGCAGCACGGTGTGACAGCCTACGCGGTGCACCCGGGAGTGGTCGACACGGACATCTCGCGCCACCAGAAGACCTCCTGGTGGTACTCGCCGCTATTGTACGGCTTACTCTTCAGCTACGTGTTCCGCTCGACCACGATGGGCGCCCAGACGGTGGTGTACTGCGCCGTCGAGCCGATGCTGTCCACCGAGTCCGGCCGCTACTACTCGGACTGCAGCCGTGGCTGGGCCAGCTGGCGGGCGCGCGACGACCAGCTGGCCGCACATGTGTGGAGAGCCACAGAGACGCTGCTGACCGTCGAGTAGGTGGCGCTGGCGCGTGCCAACGTCGGATCGACGCTGCTGCATTGTGAATGCAGTATACAGCTTGGCCGACGACCTTCTATACAACATACCGTGGGTGTTCACTTCAAGGGTCGGCATGGAGGTAACCTTGAGTTTGCATTCCCGCATGGAGCTGATTGAGCCTTTTGGTGGGATAAAATGTGATGAGCCATCAATATGCGATTGATAAACAGCCTATAGGGGACGCTGTGCTTGCATATCCAACATAAACGTAATTTTATGTATTATGATATGGCCCTTGTGAGATCCATTCTGATTCGAAGTATGAATATATGAGTCCAGCAAGCAGCAAGCAACAAGCAGTCCAGGACCATCTCTCGCTCAACAGCAGCCCAGAACGGTTTCTCACCCGACACCTGACGGTCGTCCGAGGGAACCACATCTCACCTGACGGCCGTCCGAGGGTAGCACATCTCACCTGACAACCGTCCGAGGGGACCGCATCCCATCTGACGGCCGTCTCCGGAGACATCAGGTTCTAATTCACGGCAGTCGGTGACCATTGAGTCTCACCTGAGAGAATCCTGGAGACAACCAGCAGCAGGATCGTGTCGGAGAAGGCGAGCAGCAGGTAACTCACGCAGCAGGCCAGCAATGAGGCGTGCAGCACTCGAGCGCGACCGTACTGGTCACTCAAATTGCCCTGCAGCATGTAATGGCTTCAGTGGCAGGTAACTGCAGGCCAGCAGCGTGCCACTCGGCGCGACCTATGCCAAATTGCCCAGCATATGGCTCAGAGCAAGCCCGCCCCCGGGCGCAAGCCGAGACTCCCGCACCGTACATACCGCGGCAGGCGCATCATTCAAACAAACACAGACAAAAACATCACGACCATGCGAGCTGTACGAAAAGAAGCTGACAATTGTATATACATATCCGTTATGTGCAAAACAAAATGCTGAGGAGCGCACGATGACGAGAAAGATTTGTCGTCCGGCCTCAGAAGCCACAGGCTTCTCAGGCAGGTCATGCCAGCAGAAGGTCGATCACTGAAGTCTAGGCATGTGGGTGCATGGTTCATTGAGACAGAACAATGCTCGGTCTGGACAACCCGATCAGCTCCGTCGAAGTATAGCAAATTGAGAGGAGTACGGACGGGAGAGAGGAGTGTGTGGGGGGGGAGGGGTATCAAACATCTCTGTTGGCCATGTTGGCTTGCGTACCTTATCAGAGTAAAAACTCAGACAGCAACAAAAGAAGAAAAATATTTCAATTTTCTCGAACCATGCCCTGAACTTGGAGGAATGCTGCCATGCTCAGCCACTTTTGACAATTGGTGGTTAGTTATGTATTTTACAACGCGTCGGCTGCTTCGATCCTGTAGCGTCGTTAATATATCACGCCAATGTGTAGCCGGCGAATAGCAGCGGCGGCAAGTTTGAATGGAACCGAACACCTTACGGTTGGAATACAATATTCCTGCCCTTGAACTACTTGCCCCCTTGACAATGGGTCTCGTGCTTGCTACTTCTGATCTTGGGTTTTGTTTACGATTATCAGAACCAAGTCGACGATTGGTCATAATAGATGTAACGGCATCAGTGGGACGACGCATCACGGTAGAAAATAGCTTAAGCTCGCAGCCTACACGAGAAGTCACTCACTGGTAAACAGGAACAGATCCAGCAAGATTTCAGTTAGTCTTTGCAAACACGGTGACTCAGAGTCCCAATTTTTGCATATGTAGCTACTCGCATATGAAATTGCAGGACAATTTTGACGAGCTTGTGGAGGGGAGCATTGGTACGTCACTGGTTGTTCGGTGACGACTTCGCACGCCTAACACGAAATAAAGAATGTCATACTAGGAATTCCTTCGTTCTCTTTCCTCTGAGAATCGTTAAGTACCAAGCGCGGACACAGTGTCCTTAGCGCCGCCGACCCACGTGGCGCGTGAGTTTGTAACTACAAGTTGGCTTGTGGACTGAAACGTCCTGTTACCATAAGAAGAACATTGGGTTCTTTTAAGACGCATACAACTGATAGGCCACATAGTGTCTCCAACCTCTCACGTCAATTGGTCGTGTGGACTCGGTAATGGCGCCGGTTGCGGGATTCGAACCCAAAATCTTGCGATCAAAAATCCAACACCCAACCGACTGAGCTACCGCGGCCCCCTCCTGTTACCTGAGGCGCAGTCAAGGTGGACGGGGGCCCGTCCTTCCACTTAACAAAAACATATGCACTAGATCACAAAATATATTTTGAGATTCGCACCATGTCAAACCAGATATTTTCGGCGCCCTTCGCTCGCCGAAAGCGGTCTCGATGAGATGGATATCTGGGGGTCTATCCCCCCTTAAGAAAATCCTAGCTGTGCCCCTGCCTGCTACGAGCGATGGAGGCTTCCTAACAGGCTCACATCCTCAGAACTGTATAACATTGGTTCAGTGGAGACATTTTCCGCGATATGAAATATTTTGCATCGAGAGTTCTGCTTCATTTTCTCCCCCCCCCCCCCCCAAGGCAATGTCTTTTTACCAATCAATCCTCGACAGCGCGGTGTGGAGTCTGTCCTAGTCTGAAAAACAAAGGCAACAAGATACATTTGATTGATCAATGGTCATATCAAAATATATTGTGCTTATCAGATCAGCGTAGATCACCGTTAGTTAGTTATTTGGGCTTTAGGGCGCATCGACTTCATTCGTCATGTAGCGCCCGTAACAGTCGCATGGAGCACCAAAACGCTATAAACAAACACCAAAAGCACAGGGGCGGATCAAGCAATTTTGATCGGAGGCCACTTGTTCTGGAGGGGCGCCATCGCCGGAAAACCTCGTGAGCGAGTGGGGTAGCACTCTAGCGTCCTGAAAGGGCGCCTTTTCCTAGTCGAAGGGACGTCATATCTCTATCGAGGGAGGGGGGGGGCTTATGCCCCCATGGATCCGCCACCGCAATAGCATTACGCACGTAGGGGAACAAGCTCTGGTCGATATCTGTCACTGTAACTGGAATAAGCAGTCGAATGGTCGCCATTGGTGATATCTATCGAACACCAGACGCACCACCGGCCAACAGCCTGGACTGTTTACGTGTGGAAGCTCTAATGTGAGATCACATATCTTAAGGTGCCGTTGTTTTTCCTTGCAGACATGAATATCAAAGTTAGGAGACCAAACGGCGTCAGGGATCGTGGGGGACTGCGGTGTAAAACTGATCCCAAATCATCGCCAGAAAGCACACATTTGCGAAGAATGTACCGTTCTTGATCACGTTATTACTAATATTCCAGTACAAAATCATCCGGACAAGTCCCAAACGACGATGAGTATCAACCAGCCGATTATTATCACATCTATTCAGAAACCACGTCGAAGTTCACAGATATAGCACACAGGCTATGATGCCTTCTATCTGTGATACACTATGATTTAACTGAAGTGATTGGACTCTTCTTGGTTATGCTAATGATGAAACGTTGTGCCAAGTGTGTTCATGTCCGCATCGAGTGCCTTGGGCAACATGCACCGCTCCGAGCAGAGTGCGCAACCACTGCTTGTGGATCCACGACGACCCACAGCCGCGGCAGCCGGTGACGGCTAGGGTCGCGGCCCGAGCAGACCGGCTGGCATTCCGCGCGGATCACGACAGCGACGCCTACCGGCGGACTACGAAACCGCGCCAAAAGCCATCTCATCACAGCTGGCATATAAACTTCAACTGCCAATAGCTTCTGTCAAAGGATTGCCGCGGCTTCTGGCACGCAATATAGAAATACAACACGTCCAACAATGACGATAACGGTGCCATCTCACCCAGCCCATACATCCCGAATGGATATTTCGCAATGAGAGATCTCATACTGACAGCCATGCTTGCCGCTTGCAGGAAAACCCTACCTCCCCAACTGCCGTGCTTGTGTATGTGTGTACATCCAGATTTAAGCTGACACCCTCCACGCTAAAAGAACCATCAATTGCGGTGCGCAAGGTGATTAACCGAAGTGTGGTATGAACAGACGGCGTACCACTAATGGTCGCGCGTAAAGGTTACCCCGTAGTAGCGCCCGTGTTGCTGTATATATTAGACATTTATCTCGCTTCCGGTGTTTTTCATGCGGGATGGAAACTGCTTGCGTTGTTCCTATATCCAAGCCGGGTGATAGAACATCACCAACGAATTTTCGTAATTTCATTGTTATCAGCGCTCTGAAAAATGACTGAAAAATGTCACTGAATTCATATATTACTTACGCAAAAACACACGTTCTTTTTGTCACCGCAAGAGCACCGGTCATCCTATTGTCAGATGCCAACGCACTAAGAAAGATTCAGACGACGTTCAGGTTCAGATTAAGATGCAGTTCAGATTCAGATTCATACGCAAGGACAGATGTGTGCTAGCTTTCTCCGGGGACCAACCAAGGACTTTTCGTCCATAACCATGATCGACCTGAGTAAAGCCTTCGATTGTGTGCACCATGAATCCCACGTCCGAAAAGTTAGAATGATACGACTTCCCTCCCATTGGCTTAGCAGTTGTCTGGATAGCAGGGAACAGATTGTTAAGGGCAGAAACACTATTCTTGACGCCTAACATGTAGTTCCTCAGGGGTTGCTGGACGGTCCTTTCCTCTTCAGCCTCTTTACGAGACTTTGGCCAACTTCTTGCCTCACGAGGAAAACTATCTCATATACTGACGACACCCAAATTCCTCGTCAGGTAATCACAGATAATAATGAACTCGGAAACCCGAAAACACGTGTCAATCAGTCTTGTCATGTACTAGGAGTGGTTTTCATTCCAACTACACTGAAATGAATGCTAACAAAATATATTCCATCATCATTGGCACTACAATCTTAGCCAGAGCATACAACATCAAGGAAAATATCTTTGGACCGGATATTACCTCGTCAAACACCTAACATTTTCGGGGTAATATTAGACCAGGCAATGTCACGGAGTGCCAGAATACTTGTGTAGTAAAAAGTAGCGATCACACAGCGAGTGTTGAGGACAGTGATAGCGTACAAAGAGCGGGTTTTGAGGAAAATGGTAGCGTACACATAGCGGATGTTGGGGGCAATGGTAGCGTACACAGCGTGGGTGTTGAGGGAAATGGTAGCGTACACATAGCGGGTGTTGGAGACAGTGATAGAGTACACAGAGCCAGTGTTGGGGACAGTGGTGCCGTACACAGAGCGGGTGTTGGGAGGGGGGGGATGACAGCGTACACAGGGCGGGTGTTTATGATAGTGGCAGCGTACACAGAACGGGTATTGGAGATAGTAGTAGCGTGCACAGAGCGGGTGTTGGGGACAGTGGTACCGTACATAGAGCGGGTGTTGGGACAATGGCAGCGTACACAGAGCGGGTATTCGGGACAGTGGTAGCGTGCACAGAACGGGTGTTGTGGCAATGGTAACGTACACAGAGCGGGCTGGAGAACATCTGCAGACCGCCGTAGACTGAGCCGATCAGGCCGTTGAGCAGGGGCGCCGCGCCGAGCCGCTCGCCGTGCAACAGCAGCAGCGGCAGCACCAGACTGACGGCCAACAGATCCTGCAGCACGCCGAGAGATGGGACACCGGCGTCAGTCCAGCTCGCCAGTCAACGAGTTCTAGGTCGCGGCTGGCTGTGGATACACTCCGTGAGAATTACTTCTCTGATTTCACAATGTCGTTATACCTTTATATTGACTTCGGCTGTCCCAATTGCTCAAACTGGGTATAGTCTGGAAACCTGTCTACGTAATCAGCGGATTTGGGTCCCAAAGACTGCAGCTCAATTCGGAATAAATTGCCGACGACTTAAAGATGTCGGAATCCGAATCGGATAACTGGTTCTGTAATATAATTATAAAAAGCGTCGGCCATCGCCATTCCATTCGAAACCGTATTTTACTGTTCATTAGCAGTTTGATGACTCGATTTTCTCCTTAAATTACAGTACCTTGTGAGGCCGACTTTAGAATGCTGATAATGCAGAGCCGACAAACATAGCCCATCTAAGCCTCTTCCATGTGCATCATCACAATGGGGAGTCAACAGCGACTTAGTTTGTTGATTGGTGCAATCAGTGGGCAAGAATTATTTTTGGTTTTCCATATGAAAGGTAATCCATACACAGATTACTAACAGGATCGTTGCAAGATCATTACATGGCACACGTGTCGACCGGCAGCATAAGGACCATCAGAGTGCAGTGTGACGACCCGTCTTAACGGTGAATAAGCGCTGTGAAGACCATTATGCGAATACTAGCGCCATCTAGGTAACGGGTGGTGGTTGCAGAAAAACAAAAATATAAAATGAGAGGCCAGCAACGTTTCATCACGATCATATCTAAATTCAACTATAAATGGAATAAGGTCATTCTTCAAATGAACACCAGTATTCATAAGAAAAGGCACACAATTCTAATTCGAATCAAGGGTACAGAGAGGTGATGCAGTTTTACCATTTGCTTAAATCTTCGAGAACAAAATTAGGAAACATGGGTTAATGTAACTCAAATATTACGATAGGCGATTTAGACGCCTTTCAGGCTACCAACAACTATCGTCTATATGGGACATAAATATAACCTGAGCACTGAAGGGCTGTGAATCACGGCGCATCAGGTCATAGTCATAGTCATAGTCGTATATTGAGTTCTACATATTCATGGCTTTTCAGCACTCGCGTCAATACATGGTTCAATGATAAAAGAGAAACTCGAATTATGAAAAACACTAAATAACGCAAAACGTCAATGGAAAAAGATAAAATGATAAAACATGCCGTCAAATACGCCCCTGAGCATCACCCTATTATTCCACGTGCTGACCGCCCGATACAGAAAGCTGCGCCTAGCAGCTTCCGTATTAATGCGGGGCAGCTCTAATTTATTCGCGTCAGTTCCTCGAGTGCTCCTACTGGAGATTTCGGAGCGGAACTTAATACTGTTAGCCAATGTGAGGGGGTCAGATGTCGCAAGCAGTCTTCCAACCATGGTCAAATCGCGCTCCTGAAGCATGTTGTCGAACTTCAGCCAATCCAGGGCCTCTAGCGTCGCTGTAATGTGCTCTCGTCGACTTAAGCCAGAGACGATACGTGCGCCGAAATTGATGACCTTTTGAATTCGGTGTTTCTGAGTTTTGTTGCAGCTCCCCAAACAGTCATATTGTAATAGATGTGGGGGAAAACCAATGCCTGAACCAGTAACTTTTTCGTTTCGGGAGGGAATTTTGTGCCGTAATTTTGACAGCCCGACGAGAACACAGTAGCAGCGGCGAGTTACTTGAGATATCTGTTTTTCCCATGACAAAGCTGAATCTACATAGATGCCGAGAATTTTGGCGTGGGGCGAGGGCTTGATTTCGTTGTCCCCAAATGTGATAGAGAAGTTTTCGCCAAGTTTCAGACGCCGAGATTTTACAACTATTATTTCCGTTTTGCAAGGATTGATTTTGAGCCGATTTTGGGTAAACCAAGTTAGAGCCATACTCAAGGTGTGCTCTACTCGTTGTTTTAATACTTCAAAATTTGCCGGGGTGTCTGAGTCCAGAAATTGCACGTCATCAGCGTAGGCGACCTGTTTTCCGTCTGGGAGATGAGATCCAAGGTCGTTGGTGAAAATCAAATATAATTTTGGGCCACATAGAGAACCTTGAATCACACCGTGGGTCACTGGTAGCGCCCCAACGGAGCTGCCCTGAATTGTCTGAGTTCGACCATGCAGCCAATCCCTAAACCAATGATCATCAATGCCGTACCAGCCCATCTTGTCTAACAGCCGACCGTGTTCCACGGTGTCGAACGCACGAGACGTATCCGCTGCCAGGAGGGTCGCCACACGACCACAGTCTATACTTGTTGACAGAAAATGTACGGTCTCTAACATTGCTGTCTCCGTAGAATGCCTACTTCGAAAACCGTGCTGATTTGGGCACAAAATATGATTATCTTCCAAATACGTGGAAAGCTGGAGACAAACCAATTTTTCGCAAATCTTGCCAACAACGCTCAATATCGATATGGGTCTAAAATTCCCTGGGTTGCTACGATCGCCCTTCTTATACAGCGGCAAAACGGTCGCCTCCTTCCATCCGGCTGGAACGTCACTAGTTCGCAGTGAACTATTCACTATGTGCAGCAAATGCGGCCCTATTACGCTAGAGGTCATCCTCAGCATTTCGATAGTTATTCCATCATTGCCACAAGCACGCGAATTCCCCATGGTCTTAAGCGCAAATGAAAGTTCGGGAAGCGTCACAGTCCTAACTCTAAATGCACTACTGCACACGCGAGGCGGCGGTGGGGATAGTAGCTCCCCCTGCGGAGCAGCGGCCAGCGCAGTGGCGACATCTGCACCAGCGCTGGCGAAATGTCGGTTCAGCCTCTCCGCCCAGGCAGGGTCGCTGTGTGCTGGTGTGTCCATTCTGGGTACACTGGTGGGCGTACTACGTAGATCATATGACCACTGAACTACACGTGCATTTCTGAATAGAACATCCTGAGTGTATGGAAAACTATCTCTGGTGAATTTGTCGTCATGATACAACCATCGTTGTGTAGATGCACTTCGGATTACCGTGCCTGTGACGATCTGCGAAATATACCATACATTCGCGGGATCAGCAAAATCCTTTAAAAAAAGTCCTTGAAAATGTAGGCCTGTCCCAATCTCAATATACCTTTCTGCTTTAAGGAAACATTTTATGTGAATTACTTGAACACGTCACGGAATCTGGAATCATAAGCTCACCATTTGAATGCTGTTTTGGTGCGGTCGCGTGCAGCGTAGAAGGCTCAAAACATAATGGCACTTGAAGCTATTGAAAAATCGCGACGCAAATAATCCTGACTCAGATAATGGAAGAGGAAATGGGTCTTTTTGCCAGTCCTCGCATAAGAACATTCAGACACGATTCCATTCATCTTGACACATCTGCAGCAGAAGTCGGCCTGAGACTTCGGAAAAAGTGCACAGCATATGACGTCACAATTACATCGTCAGTGACAAGCGTCAGCAACGAGCCAATATTGTCACCGTTATCAAAAGGCCTGTAAAGATGTATCATCAATTCTTTGAAATAACAGCGCAATGACGACACTGTTCTTGGTTGGGCACTGTAAATTAGTTGGAAGTGGATTAGTTTGGTGTAAACAGGAGGCGTGCTACTCATTGGCAGGACAAAGCTGAACCGTCTGTCCATTATTCAACAATAAAATGCATAAAATACATACCAAGAATCCTAATGCATATATCGTGATAATGCATGATGTATGGGTAGCTGCAGATGTGGGTGCCATCTGAAGATGAGAAAACAATTAGAATGCATGCATGTAAAGTGAGGCGATCTGCGAGGAAAACAAACAAAATCTTTTACACATCACAAAATAAGTGTCTGATGCTGAAATCAACTTCCTTCCATTTTTTCCCTTCTACTATATTAGTGGAAGAGCCTTAGCCTCTGCTCCATTTTCATAGTACACAAGCAATACAAAACATATTCACCAAACGTCCAGCACATCTGTCACATCACATCTGTCCAACAGTTAAACGCCCCATCACTAGAGCATTGGTGCCAGCAATGTTCCAAAGGGTGGTTCCCTGTCAAGTTGAGCACATGACAATTATCATGAGGAAGTGTCTGGACAATATCACTGGTGGAAAATTGTGGTCTACACCAGAGGAAAATCCAGAATTTGGCTTGGATGGTGGTGGAGAAGTTTGTTGGTACACTTATTGAAAAAAGTGCATAAGGGAATGGACACTGCATGGGCATTGTGGCTGTGTGCTGGAGTACATGTAGCCAACATAAGGCACCAAAGGAATGGGCACTGCATGACTATCGTGGCTGATGTGCCCTGGGGTACATGCAACCAACATAAGACACCATTAAGGGAACTGGACAAGCAAGGGCAAGAACCAGGCTATGGTTGTTCACTTTCTGGTGCAGGATCCATAAAGACATAAAGACATAAAAGATCAGTGCAACTATGAGCCACAAGGGACCTTCTTGGTTGCACTCTGGACACTGAACCAGTTGCCCACCAAATCCGTCGATCAGCCCTACCTGGAATACCGAAAAGCAAGCCCTCTTTTCTTATAATAAGTGTCTATGCTGTTTTTAAAGATGTTCAGTGTGCCGCTATTGACAATGGTTTCTGGCAGCTGGTTCCAATGTTCTACTACCCTGTTGGTGAAGAAAGACTGTCTTAACCTTGTCCTGTTGTGATTAACTTTAATTTTGAATTGATGACCTCTAATTGCATCATTTATGTTAACTTCCAACATTTCCCTGAGATATCCCTGTTCCTGACCATGAACAAATTTAAAGGCCTCAATGAGATCTCCTCTCAGCCTTCATATCTAAGTGAAAACATATTCAATTTCTTCAATCTTTCCTCATATGCCAGGTTGCTTATATTATTAACCATTTTTGTTGCCCTATTTTGTACTCTCTCTAAAAGCCAACAATATTTTTTCATAACTAGGGGACCAAGCTTGGACACAGTATTCCAAATGTGGCCTGACATATGCACAGTAAAGCTTCCTGATGATTTCCTCACTTTTGTATGATACATTCCTATTTATTGCCCCAAGCATTCTTAGTGCCTTCTTCCTGGCTTCTTTGGTCTGTTCTGATGCCCCCAATTTTGTGTTCAAAATAACACCTAAGTCCTTCTCCTGCTGAGTCACAGATAGTACTTGGCCACCCATCAAGTATGGCACCTCCATATGCTGCCTACCTACATGCATGATTTTGCACTTATCAAAATTAAATTTCATTTGCCATTTTTCGAACCACTTCACAAGCTTGTCTAAGTCTTTCTGCAGCAAGACCTGCTCATTGTGTCCTGTTATTGCCCTAAAGACCTTCAAATCATCCGCAAATTTAAAAATCTTACTGCTTATGCCACTTTCAATGTTATTTACAAATATAATGAACAATAGTAGCCCCAGTACTGACCCCCTTGGGGACTACACTACGAACATTTTGCCATGATGACTTTGTACCATTTAGCATCACTCTCTGCTGTCTATCTGAAAGCCACAACTCTATCCATTTTAGGACGCTACCTGCAATACCATGGCCCTGAAGCTGCATCATTAACCGTTTATGGGGCACCTTGTCAAAGGCCTTACTAAAGTCAAGATATGCTACATCAACCTGATTTCCCTGATCGAATTGCTCCGTAGCAAAATTCAAAAAGTCCAAGAGATTTGTGAGACACGAGCGCCTTTTCTAAACCCATGTTGAGTATCTTGAATCAATCTGTTTCCTTCCAGAAAACTAACTATTCTATCCTTGATAATTGATTCGAGTACCTTGCAGACTAGGGATGTGAGGCTTACTGGCCTATACTTTTCAACTTTCCCTCTTTCTCCTTTTTTGAAAATAGGAACTACATTTGCCCTTTTCCAATCTGTTGGAATTTCATTTTGTAAAACTGATCTACAAAATATTATACTAAGTGGAATTGCCAGTTCCTTTTCAGCTTCCCGCAATACTCTAGCATAAGTTCCATCAGGTCCTGTTGCCTTGTTTGACTATATTTTCCTGATATAATTGAAAACAACATCACTATCAATTAAATCAACATCGTTTATCTGATCACCTGTCACTGAACTGTGGTGCACGGTTGGCAGATTAGTCACATCTTCCAATGTAAACACAGATTTAAACTGCCTGCTCAGCTCCTCAACCATCTCACCATCCTCACTCAATATAGTCCCATTTACTTCCAGTGGACCAATTGTGCTTGAAACTTTACTTAGCTTGTAGAAACTAAATAACTTTTTACTGTCCCCATTACAGTTCCTAGCCAAATCCAATTATTTTGCTCGCTTTGCTGCTGTGGTTTTCTGCTTCACAGCGTCTCTAGCTTTTTGGTACGACCTTCGATTTACGACATTTGAAGCTTCCTTAAATACTCTAAATGCATCTTTCTTAGCCTTAACTGCTTTTATCAAATTTGGTGTAAGCCATGCTGGCTTTCCTACCCTTCTTTTGCGCCTTTGCTTTTGGGGGACATGTCTAATCTGAATTTCTCTCAAGTAAGATTTGAACTTTTCCCACATTTCACAGTCATTTAAATTGGAGAATACTTCTTCCCATTATATGCCACTTAAAGCCACTCTCATGCAGTCAAAGTCTGCCCTGTTAGAATTTGGAACATTTGCCAAATTATCCTTGATTGCGCCCACCACATGTGCCTTGAATCTCACTATGTTATGGTCACTACTTCCCAGAGTTTCTCCTACAGTCAAGTCTTGAACTAAATCACTTAAATCTGAGAAGACAAGGTCCAAGAATGAGCCCTGCCTAGTTGGTTCCATTACAAACTGGTGCAAGAACAGGTCCTCTTCAAGGCATTTCCTGAACAGTTTACATGATGGGGAGCCAACACCAACCATTTCATATCCTTTTAGATTAAAGTCACCAAGAATAAGGCATTTCCTCCGAAAGTTTCTACTGATTTCCTCGCAAATCACCTAATCGAGCTCCAGTTGCTGATAATGTGGCAAGGTTCTTGATCGGTAGAAAGCTCCTATCCTCAGTTTATGGCTGTTGCCTTTTCCCACAGCAACATCAAGCCAAATGGACTCTGGACACATTTTTTACCCCATCTGCTACTTTTTGAGAACTGAATAAGCTATTCACATAGAGCATTACACCACCCCCTTTCACTGCTGGACCCCTATTGCATAAAAACATATTGCATCCCTGAATCTCATAGTCCTGCAAGTTATCCCCAAAGTACCCCTCACTGACCCATCCCTCAGTAATGCAAACAAAATGTGGTTCCTCCTCAGCAACAGAACACTTGAACTCATCAAATTTGGATCGAATACTCTGAGCATTAAGCATCATACACTTAACAAATGTTCCATAACCATCTTTAGCTTTTTCATGTTGAGTAGCTCTTTCATCTCTGGATGAGCTACCACTCTGCCCCCTTGAACTACTGCTATCCCTATTTGCTGACTGTGAGGTTCTATTGCCTATGCTGTCACTATTGGCATATCCCTGAGATGGCAATGCCACTTCCTCCCTCCCCACCCCATTGTCTAGCTTCCCTGAATGACATGCTCATATACTTTGCTTGACACTTTCACCCCCTTCTCGGAGAAGTGCAGGCCATCCCTCTGATAGAGGTTCCATGAGCCATAAAACCTGCACCACTTGCCAACAAAGGTCAAACCTAACTCATTGCAGAGCCTACCTACCCTGGCATTGGCTGCCAGTGCCCTAGAGCTCCACTCAGGGGAGACTCCAGCCCTAGGCAGAATAGCAGTCACAATGACTGCTACTGCTTTGCTTCAGGGTGGCCGGAAGGGCCCTGTAGTCCTGCAGCAGCTCATCACTCCTAGCAGGACCTATGTTATTCACTCCTACCTGTACTACAACTGCACTAAACTGGTGCTCACTAGTGGCCTGTGCCACCACTGGCACCAGGTCCTTGACCTTGGCACCCAGCCTGGTGATGCACCTCCTGCCTCTCCAACCTTTACAGAGCACCCTATCTAAATGCTGCACACGAGAGTCGCCTACGACCAGCACTGTCTCCTTGCTACTATCCTGGGGCAGTCCTCCAATGACTGGAACCTATTTGATGTTACTATGCCTGCCGGCTGAGCTGCTCGACTAGGTTGCCTCCCACTCCTACCACCTGCCACCTGCCACTCACTGACCCCTTGCTTAGGCTCGCGCCTCCAAATCCTCCACTCCCCTGACTTTAAACCACTGCCCCTCATGTGAGCTACAACTAGAAATCTTCTGTTCACTAGGAACACTTTCCTCTAGATATCCCTGCCACCTCCACAGCAGGGGAAGCCTCGGTTACCTGGTGGCCTGTGACCACCTGGGCATAGGATGCCCCTGCGACAGACTGGCCCCTACATGTTGCCTTTTCTTGCCTACCCTGTGCAACAAGGGCAGCCTTGAGCTTGGAAAGCTATGCCTTAAGGGTCCTAACCTCCTCCTCTAGTGCCTGCATCCTGGTAGAAACCATCCTACAGGCTGCAGCGTATTCCTAGATTTAGATTGAAAAGTAACTTGCTACAAAATGATATACAAAATAACAGAGCAGAGAAAGATAGCTGACAAAGCTTAGGGACACAAAGTCACTGTGCTGAAAATTGACATGTGGTGTGGTTTTAAAGAAAGAAGAAATCAACTCGTTAAACAACTGACACAAATTAAATAAACAACTGACTATTATTTACTATAAATGGCTACCTCCTGTACTGCCAGATAATAATCGAAACGCCTCCGGAACACTAACACACTAGACAGAGACAATTAGACAAATATGTCTTGTATATTTTAATATATATATATATTTTATATTATTGTCCAATATAATCGTCTTCTAGACAATTAGGCAACTAGATGAATATCACTTATGCTAGACAGTTAAAATTATAAGGCTAAAGGCTAGAACATGAAAAAGCACAGAAGACAAACAGCTCTTATAACTTAGACAAAATTGCGCTGGGCAGCCTCGCTGGGTTGATATAGCCTAATTTGCTTGTAATAAAATACTTATTAGATAAAAACTAAGCAAATATATGCACAGAAGTAATTGCTAAATACCTATCCACAGTTTAGTCCAGTATACTACCCTGTTCTGCAACAACTTCTGGTAAGTAGGAGCTCCACACCGACGTGTTTCCACCTTGATGCCTGGTGGCAAACTCCACTATATCACGGCGATCCAACACTATATCACAACAGAGAACTTCTAAATTAACTGTAACTGCACTCTAATGAGGTGTGAAGACATGCACCTTATGACACTACATTTTTGTGAAAGTCATGATTCACAGAAATTAGTAAAATCTATTTTGAAGAATTTGGTAAAGTGCACTCAACTTCAGCATTAACTTTCAATATTCAGCAGATGAGCCAGACTATGGAAAAAGTGCCTGAAAATTAGCATATGTACATTGAAAAACAAACTAATTCTCAAAATATGCTGCAATCTTGCAAAAATCACTAATCTATCAAATATGGTGGACATCCCAGCTTCATGAAGTGCAATAGATACATGAGTTATCAAATCAGTACTGGTGCCACACTGTGTTATGATCTTTTATGTCTTGCCAGCCATCCTACTAAGTCCATGCCCAACTGCTCAGTGTCACACTCTCCATTAGGCTGATGTCAGCTCCCCAGTCTTGGAGCATGTCAAGCTAACTTGTCCTGGCTATGGCCAATGCATTTTTTTCAAGGGAAAAATTAATCGAATTACTACAAAAATACTTCATACATGTGTGTGTGTGTGTGTGTGAATTTGTCCAGCCTGCCACCGTGTGGTGATGTCGGCTGTTTCTTGTTGTTTGGCGGAGGTATTGGCATTGGTAGGTAAGAAGGTGTGCAGAGTATGGTAGGAGGATTAGTCTGGGAGTGGAAATGGGGGTGATTTGTTGAGCGTTGTCAGAGTAGAGTTGTAGACGTCTTGGAGCTTGGAGTGTGCTGAGTAGAGTTGATTTGAGCAGGAGTACAGTAGCTGGTCGAAGTCCGAAGATGAGGTAGTTGCGAAGATTTCCCAGTCCGAACGGTGCCAAGTTGGGGTATGGGTTGTAGTGGAGGGGTTTGGGGTTGGGTCATCGCCATGGCTTTAACATTGCAAGAGCCAGTCTTTGGGTATATTGTTTTTTCTTTTCTTTTCTTTTTAAGCAGTATCATGTTTTCTGTTCGTTTTGGGGTATTTGGTTCATTTTTTCTTTTCTTTTCTAACATATCTTTTTGTTTTATTTCATTAACTTTTTCCCCCTTTTCACAGATGTTCGAGTATGCGTGTGATAGAGAGAAAGTGGAAGACATGTTCGTGTAATGCTGGATGTTCGTCGTTGAGGAGAGTAGTGAGGTTTAGTGGGATGTTGTGTGTGGCGCAATAGTTGGTGATATGTTGTCTTGTGGTGGTTGTATTTGGTGCAGTAAATGAGCATGTGTTTGATTGTGAGTATTCCGTGACATGTTGTGCATTGTGGTCGCTGTTGTCGTAGGATGAGGTAGGAGTGTGTGAGTGCTGTGTGTCCTGTTCGTATGCGTGTTAGTGTACGTTCTTTTTGTCTGGTGTGTTGGTTGATGGAGTGCCATTGTTCGTGTTTGGGGTGTATTTCGTGGAGTTGTGTTGGTGTTGTGTCCCAGGTTTGTTGTATGTGTTTGTTGAGGGCTTGGCATATTGTGGGGTAGTAATCTGATTTTGAGTATGGGCATTGCGTGGTTTGTTGTAGTGTTGTGGCTAGGTTTGCTTCTGTGTCTGCGTGTTCATTACCGTGTATGTTTGTGTGGCTTGGGATCCAGAGAAGTAGTGGGCGTTGTTGGATGTTTAGTTTTTTTTATGTATGTAGAGTATTTTGGGAATGAGTGGGTGTTTGAATTTGGTGTATGGTGTTATGCCTTGTTGTGCTGATTTTGTGTCTGTGGCTATAATATTGTGTTCCATTTGTGTGTTATAGATGGTGGAGTATGCCAAGAAGATTGCGTAGAGTTCTGCTGTGTATGTGGATGCTGTGTCGTGCAGATGGGCACGTAAGATGACTCGGGCGGTGCTGTATTGGGATACAGCACCGCCGCTGTGCCCGTCTGCTGTGTATGTGATTTGGATCCGTCTGTGTAGATGATGTTGTGATTTGCATATTGTGATGTGAATTGTGGGAAGAATTGTTGTATTTCTGCGTCTGTGTATGTGTGTTTCGGTTTGTCTATGAGGAAGTGTGTTGTGGGTGTTTGGTGTTTCCACCATGCTGTGGGTGGTGGGAGTGGTTGTGCTGTGGGGAGTGTGATTTGTAGACTATTTGCATGTTGGTGTATGCGAGATCCTATTGTGGTTTTAAGTCGTGGTGCGTTCATGAGTAAGCGTCTGCGTTTAGTGCGGATTTTGAGTGCTTCAGTGCATGGGTGGTCTTTGACGAGTTGTGTTTTGTAGTGATATCTAAGTAGTGCTTCTGTGCGTCTGTGTTTGAGTTCTGGTATGTGGTTGTATATGTGCAGTGCGAGATAAGGTGTAGTGATATATGCTCCGGTGGCTATTTTTAGGCATTGGTGTTGTAGTGTGTCTAGTAGGTGGAGGTTTGATTTCGCTGCGTTTTCGAAGAGTGGGGATCCGTATTCCAAAATTGGCCGAATGAGTGATTTGTAGAGTTAGAAGTGTGTTTAGATCGGATCCCCAGTTGTGCCAGAAAGTGCTCGGAGGAGGTTTATTCGTTTTGATGTGCGTTTGTGGATGTCTAAGATGTGTGGCCGAAAGGTAAGTCGTGGGTCTAATGTGATACCTAGGAATTTTGTTGTGGTTACAAATGGTATGGGTGTGTAGTCTATTTTTGTGGTTGTAAGTTTGTGTATCGAGTGTAGCCAAATAGCATGCATTTCGATTTGTGTGGTGCTATGTGTAAGTTAAGTAAGGCTAGTTTGTTGTGTAGTTCTGATAGTGCTCTTTGTAGTGTTCCTAATGCATTGTTGGGTGTTTCATGTGATTTCCAGATTACTATGCCATCTGCGTAAATTGCTATTTTGGTCGGGAAATTGTCAGTGATGAGTGAGTTTAGGCCTAGAATGAAGAGAAGGGGACTTAGAACAGAGCCTTGCATTAAGCCGGTCGTGGGGAATTTAATGTCTGACGTGTGGGGCCCAATTTTGACTTGAAATGATCTGTTTAGTAAGTAGAAATGTAGGTAGTGTAGTAGTCTTCCTTGTATGTCTAGGTTGTATAGGTGTTGTAAGAGTGCTGTGATGTTGATAGTGTCATAGGCTTGTTTGAGATCCAGGAAGACGGCGACGGTGGTACGTTTCTTTGCCGCCGCTTCCTGGATGTGAGTGGTGAGGTAGGTGAGGTTGTCAAGACAGGAGCGGTTAGGGAGAAAGCCTGATTGTATAGGAGAGATAAGTTTTTGTGTTTGAATAATGTAGAGGAGGCATTTTTTGACAAGGCGTTCAAACAGTTTGTGAAAACAGCATACTTCATACATGCTAACCACATATATAAATATATATATATATATATCTGACAATCACAACCAGAATGAAAGGGTGGTTCGATTCCCACTCATATAGGGTCCCAATTACTATGCTGACTTCACTGGCAATAGAACATGCTTATGCACTTCATCTCACTTACAATGTTTCTCGATTTTACAAGTTTACTAAGATGTACCCATAACCCAGTCTGCAACATGGCAGCTGCATGCCTGAAAGAAGTCAAATGCACACCTCAGAGGATCTGAAAGCACTCCTGGAATGTATATGCAAATATATAAACAAAACCAGCTATAACATGACAAGAAGCAGTTTCCCTGAAGCAGGGGCCAGGGGCAAAATGGACCATGGTTGGAACCTAAAGCACGTTGTGATCCAGTAAATGCACTGGGCCCTCCTTAAAGCACACTGGTTCTGACTGAAATAGTGACAATGTGTAGGAGAGCCAAAAAAAAACACCATTTCATTAACACCTCTATTTCAGGTGCCTTCAAAACACACCTGAGGCCCTGAAAGTGCACAGGGGACTCACAACACACCAGGGTCAGAAAAACAGCATGAGGATCTAAATAACAAGCTTGAGGAAAACAATAAACAATGGTACCAAAGAAGTACACAGGACAAGTGCTTTTGTTTGGGGCATATTTCTTGTTGTTGGGCCCCCTCCACAAGAAAATTATGTTGTCACTCATTATTTTCATAAAAAGGATCTCTTTGAGAATAATATTTGTCAAAATCTGGTGACTTTTTTGAATGACAGTAGGTTAGGCCACTTCAAATCCCCTTTCCCCCCAACACAAATTGATGTATGCCACTGGTTTGTATGCTCATACCTAGATGCAAGATGAAAAATAGAGGTGTGAGGTTTCCTTGATGTAGAAGAAGAAATGGTGTATAATCAACATAAGAAGCCTTTTGGAATCCATGGAACAATCTCTTCATTTTGACTTTTCACATTAATATCTGTCATCTTCTTCCAGGTAGCATATGAAAAACATGCCCTGCTGATAGAGCAATTATCTAGCCATGTGTTTTCCAGCAGACATGAAAGGTGTTAGAGCAGCAGAATAGCACAACAGCAGCCTTGCTTTTCAGCATGCACCCCATCAAAGTTCCTGGAGGGGGGGGTGGAAGATTTGCCTTCTGATACTCAAAATCTATCCAGCAAATTAATAGGTACATGTGGAACACAGCATACAAATTGTTCTTGTTCTTTTTCTTTAACATAAGTTCTTGATCACATTATACAGCTAAGTAGGTACCTAATTGTTTATCACAATGTAGGTAGGTACATCTCTGTTGTTGGGACTTGAAACTTCAAAGGCTTGTCATAGACATTTTCAGCTGCCAAAGGTGAAAATCATGCACTATATTTGGGAAGTGACTTTTTAAAATGTTGCCCAGTTTGATTTTCCAGACTATTTTGCAGCTCAGCTATATTTCTCTGGCTCGATGCACTTCTGGCTCCTGGAGGCATTTCTGTATGCCTGCATTTAGGCTTGCAAGCACGAGATCTCGTTGAAAGCTGTCACGTCTTGCAGAATGGCCAATTACCAATAATCTTCAAGTACCTAGGTACCTACCTAGGGGAAGAGGGGGGTTTCTGAACACTTAAGACATGCAACAAATAGCTCTACTGCTGCTTCTGTATGGCTGAACCAGTAATTGTACTGTGTTTACTGAACACAAAAATGAACAAGCTATCCATATTCAAACAGTTCCTTTCAATGAAAATCCTCTAACCACTTGCAAAGAGCAACTTTAAAACATATAATTATTTTATAGTGGTGTGCCATATTCTGAACACAAAAATGTTGTTGTTCAGGATTACCTCACTGTAGCTGTTGTGGTACAAGCTATTAGTAGCCACTAAAAAATGCTGGTGTAATTGCAAAAAAAATTGAAAGTCACTTCCTTATGGTTTCCTTAAGCCAACTGCTCTTGGAAGCCTAAAATGGTTCCTGTGAACTTCACAACCTCCGCACACAAAGAATAGGTAGAACTATGTGATTAGACTTCCATATTTTGGTAGTGACAGGTCCATCATTTATGAATACCACCATCTTTTTGTTATTTATGCACTGAACATGATGTGGGAGACGACAAAAGTAGGTGTTCAGGAAACAGAACGTGTTCAGATACCCCCCCCCCTCTTCCCCTATTACCCCCAACTTTCTTTATTACCCGGAAACCCTCACATGCTCGGAACAGCACAAAAAAAACTTTCCTTGCTAGCTTTTGTATACATTATCATTAGATTGAGATGAGGAGTGGCTTCTCACTATCGTTGGTAATATTTGTATTCTCTTCTTCATCTTATACCTACCTACTAACTGATATTTTAATCCTGGGCAGCAGCAATCACTTGTAGAAATCGGCTATTTAAATGCAGCTACGGCAAATTACGCGCACTTGAATAATAATAGCATGTTCAATAGCGCTCGCAGCGTTGCTGTCAGCGCAAATAAGCTCCACCATAATCCCCTGCCGTCAGCAAATTCCGTTCGTTAGGTGCATAAGCAAAGGGAAGGAAGCATTGGCGCAGGCTCAGGCGCATCTTAGGCAGGCTTCGGTGATTGCTAAGGTGATACAAATAAGCTCGGTTTCTTTTCAATTGGCCATATGACGATTCGGGGATGCATCGTAACCTCTAATGTATCATAACCCCTAATGTATCACAACCCCTAATTTGCATAACCCCTAATGTATCATAAACTCAAATGTATCATAACCTCTAATGTGTCATAACCTCTAATGTATCATAACCTCAAATGTATCATAACCTCAAATGTATCATAACCCCTAATGTATCATAACCTCAAATGTATCATAACCTCAAATGTATCATAACACCTAATGTGTCATAACCTCTAATGTATTATAACCTCAAATGTATCATAACCTCAAATGTATCATAACTCCTAACGTAGAAACCTCTAATATCAGCTGACGACGCCGGGCCATGACAGGCGATTTTCGTCCGTACGGAGGTCCTACGTTCTTCTCGACTCTGCCTAGCGGCGCCAGTGAAAGGAACCTGATGTTGGTATATTCTCCGCTAGATGTCCGCTTCATTAGTTTTACAGCGCCTGGATGCTGCCAACTTCGGAAATTTGCAGATCTTGGTTAAATCTGGTGATTTTTGCTAGGGTCCTTTTGGAGGAAAAAAGGGAGCGCAATGGGGCACGTCAAAACTATTCTCGGCAGATGGCAGGGCAACCGGTTCAGTCCAACTGAAGATCCCTCAGCACATTCCTGAGCTCACCCCTGCACCTTATTTTTATCCATATGTGTTGATTTAGAAGTATCGCCTTCTTATGTGGGACTAATTTGCTGAGCAGACATGGTAGCAATGATATTTAAAAGATGTATGCAGTTTGTTGGTGGTTTTATGTCATTGAAGTAGGTAACTTCATTCAAATATTGAATATTACATTTTAATAAAAGCTTCTAATTTAGCACCATGCCACCATAGAGCCCATAGTCCCATAGAGCATCAGCAAATCATGGAATGCTAACTGTTTATCCACATGCAGTGCATGTTCATAATATCAAGCAGTGCATGTTCATAAGTCAACAATGCAAACTTGTTTTATTATGTGATGCAAAGGTGTGCAATGGCAATGCACTAATCATCCACTTTCCTGACTGCGGGACCTCCCCCCTCGCTGGCATGGAGTGAGAGATGCTGACACTAAATAACCATTGCAGTTGAAAGCATTGTTAACTAACACAATAATAGTTATTATTTTTAATTATGCATCTTAAAGCATTTTGTACAAATGGTACTTTGTAATGGCAGACATATTCATGGTTACTGGTTCTCCAAGCTCTGCTGACTGCTGGCTGATCAAGTTCACTCCCAGTGACAAGCATGACTGTGAGCATCCTCCAGCAGGTCATGCCGCGTCCTCTGGACGATGTGTCCGGAAGCTGGAAATGTCCGCCCAGTGCAGTGCCTGTGTATAATGATGCCACCTGCCCTCTTCCCCAGGTTTGAAGCGACGCTTTGAACGAGACTTGTTAGCCTGCTGCGCCCATGGGTGATCAGCCTCTTCGTCGGCTTTAACCTGTCGTCTTTCCTATGTTTGAGGAGGCGCTTGAACGAGACTGGCCACCCTGCTGCGCACATGGGTGACCAGCCTTTTCGCCGACTTTAACCATCATTAACCATCACATCTTTCCCAGATGTGTGCAATTTTATGGTTGGGTGCTATTAGCAAAACAAGTGTTATTAGCAAGAAAAGGCACCAAAGCTATTGATGCAAAAATGCATGCTTGATATGCCTTGTATTATTTACCCATACTTGTGCTGAATAAAATTTGTGTTTTTGGTGCCGTATCCCAAATAAAAGTAAAACCACCTCTTAGAACACCACCTTGACGTTGGTGAGGTGACTTGTGTGTTTCTTGCAAGGCAGCCGAAGGCTTCCGTTCTTCTAGTCTTGTAGGAGCCAGACCGAGAGTGTTCCTGAACCCCTGGATTACGATGAGGGGAACCTCATCTATCTATGCACCAAAAGACCAGAAGAGGTTTTGAAAGTGTGGGATGCTTCAACGTCGGTTGTTGCCTTTTGACTCCTGGCCTCTTGACGAAATTTGTCGTCTCATTCTGTGCTTGCTTTCTTCATATCCTCCGTTTGAGTCTGTGATGCCTGCTGTAGGTGTCATGGGTACCAGCCTTTTCGCCGACTTTAACCTGTCTTCTTTCCCAGGTGTGTGCAATTTCATGGTTGTGTGCTATTAGCAAGAAAAGTCATCGCTGTAAGCATGGGTGTAACCTTTAGTGGGCTGGGGGTGGGGGGGAGGGGGTGCATGTCCCCCTCCCCCCACACAATTTCAGAAAAGTGGCGATTTGTCCCCCCCCAATTTTTCCGCTCTCACCGTGTGACCAGCAGCTCGACGAACTTGTAGTGGCCCTTGTCCCCTGGTTTGTCCCCCCCCCCCAATTTCAAACCCGTGGTTACACCCATGGCTGTAAGGCACCAAAGCTATTGATGCAAAAATGCATGTTTGATATGCCTTGTACTATCTTCCCATACTTGTGCTGAATAAAATTTGCATCTTTGGTGTTGTATCCTAAATAAAAATGAAATCAGCTCTTGGGACGAGACTGTATGGCATGTCCCATTCAATTTTCGTGTAGACATTTCCAGTTGTACTTGATCATGATCTCCAATTGCAAAATGACCAGGTACTCTGTGTCTGTGACATGCAATAGTATTTCGTCGTATCTTGTCAGGTACTTTCCTGTTTGAATGCATACTGCTGTATAGCTTGCATTGCAATAGCATTGCAATTGAATATAGTCAGCATGTCCTTTACCAGCCGGTTGAGTAGTTGCTACAGTTACTTTATCAGGTATTACTGCCAGTTGTAACCAGCAAAAAATGGTTAGTGGTACAAGCAACCTAACATATGAGGAAAGATTGAAGAAATTGAATGTTTTCACTCAGATATAGAAGGCTGAGAGGAGATCTCATCGAGGTTTTTAAATTTGTCCATGGTCAGGACCAGGGATATCTCAGGGACACTGGCGGATCCAGGGGGGGGGGCATTCCGGCCATGCCCCCCCCCCCAAGCGCTTCAAGGGGGGGGGGGCATAGTGTCTTTTGCCCCCCCCCCCCCAAACCAACAAAAGTAAACTAAATTAAAATGCAGTAACCTTTGCTGAGGTTAAAAAATAGCGTTCGGGTGAAATAATCTCCAATTTTAAAGGTGTTTTGTTATAATTGTTTGGAAGTCCAATATGGTAGCATAGTAGATTCTGACGCATCGAGGGTTCTATGCTGTTGAAGTTCTGCTTACAGCAAGAGATGACGAAATCAGCAGTTTCATTATTCCTTCGTCAGATAGGTTCATGAAGTTTGTTTAGCCAGTAACGGGCAAGCGAACCCAGTGAGCCAGATTTCGAAAGCGGAATTTGAACAGGATGTTTTGTGCGAGTGACCAGTTGAGCCCAGTTGAGCAGCATGTTTCGTATGTTGGTGTTGGGGTTGCTAAGATGAAGAGACAGACTACATTCACTAGCGGATCCAGGGAGGGGCCATTCCAGCCATGGCTCCCCCGAAGCGCTTAAAAGGGTCTTTTGACCCCCCGAAACCAACGGAAGTAAACTGAATGAAAATGCGGTAACCTTTGCCGAGGTTAAAAAATATCGTCTGTATGAAAGTATCTCCAATTTTAAAGGTATTTTTATAATTGTTTGGAAGCCAATATGGTAGCATAGTACATTCTGACACGCATCGAGGGCTCTATGCTGCTCAAGTTCTGCTTACAGCAAGAGTTGACAAAATCGGATCTGCCAGTGTGTACACGTGCACGAACGTTGACGTGGTACAAGACGTTGAACGTGAACATGAACGTTTTGGTAAACAAGAACACAAATCCCGTAACTTAGAAGCGGTGGAGGTAGGCCGGGGCCCCTACACAGGAAATTATGTTGTCATTAATTATTATTGTAAAAAATGGGTCCATTTGACAAATAGTGGTAGAAATCCGATGCTTTTAACCAAAAATAGTGGGAGAATGGGCACCCTCCACATCCCTTCGACCCCTCCTCTGATGCAATTCCTAAGTACGCCACTGGGGGAGGGGTAGGGGGTGGGGGCTGACGCCGAAAACCGAAAGTTGCCCCCCCCCCAAACCGGTGGGCTAGATCCGCCAGTGCGTTTGCTTATTTATACCCTGGTATGGCTCAGTTCTCAGCGGAAAAAAAAAATTATTGCTATTGCGCTTTGCGTAAATGATGCACCATGCCAAGAACAAACAAGACATCAATATGAAGCCATGTTCCCCATTCTGGAACCATACTAAGAGCCTAAAAAAGCAATAGGAGGCCCTAACACAGTGGAGGCCCCCTTTCGGGAGCAGGAGGCCCCCTATCAATATTTCCCCCCCCCCTGGAAGAATTTCGTGGCGACGCCACTGTTCGATGCTCTGAATCCTTAGAAGTTGATATACACCCTCGTGCTTTAAGTCTTTAGATAACTTGCTCTCCTAGAGAATTTGAACGGTTAGATATGTAGAACATTAGAAGTTCTGAATTTTCCTCTACGGAATCAAATCTTCGAATTTGGAGGATTTGACGCATAGTCCTTTGATTCCTAGATGTTTAGAGGGTATGAGCATTAGATGTTCTGATATAGACCCAGATCATTTAGACGGGTGATCCAGATCTCCTACATGATCAACGCGGATCAATGACACATAAATATACTCATAAACATAGGCAACGGAACGTAGGGCATGGAGCGCAACGCCCCTTAAATCCCAAAATTTAGCATTGAAGCTACGGTGTTGACTAAGCGGCATTACAGAAATCTTCCGGTCCTCTTGCTTATATCACAACGTTTCGCCACCTATGCCCAGAGGCGCAGGGGGGGGTTCTGCCCCCTTAGCAACCGAAAATACACTAGGTCAAATGAGAAATTTAGATTTTCAGCACGCAGAAACCTAAATTTTCGGCGCGCTAAGCGCGTTCTCTGTTTCATAGCATTTTTGTTTTGGTCACCCCTTAAGGAAATCCTGGCTGCGCCACTGCCAATGCTCGTCCATATTACCAAACTCTGAAGAAGATACTATAAAAGTATGGAAGTGCATATGTATGTATGTGTTTTCATGTAATCTTACTCGCTCATCACCGTGCTATTTGTAAACGTCCTTGCGTACTGTATGAATAGGATTTGCGGTCTTACTCTTGCTAGAATACATTTGAAAGCGGTTCTTCTTTGTAAATGTTGTGTATTAGAGATGAAGTATTTTACTTTATAAAGTTTTATCACGATCTGAGGCACTTGAAACCGAAGATCAGTGTGTAGCATTTTGTTTGTTGATTGGTTATTTGGGCTCCGGGGCGCATCGACTGCATTGGTCATGCAGCGCCCATATAATTTTGTCCAATGGCACTAAAATGTATGCCCTTCCAAGCGACCTGGTTGTGTTGTGGAATTCTGGAGCCGCTATTCGATTGTGGATGCAATTCATCCCAATTGATTTATTATTGGGGCTTAATGGCGGACCGACAGCGAGGTCGTAGAGCGTCTATACATACTTCACAACCATTATAATTGGTACTGACACGACTGGTGAGGGTTGAAAGCGGCAAGTTCGTTTTCCATGTTATTTATTTGGCATGTAGACAGGAATGACAGAGCCGGGGACCAGTTTGTTCCACTCCCCCCGCGGGAACAAAATTGGGAGACATGAATCACAACACACTGGTACATAGCGGTGGCGGGTAGACAGCAGCCGCCGCGGGTTACAACAGTGGCCCTGACGACAGCACAGCATCAGTAGGAAACAGAGAAACAGGCACAGCACGACTCACCCTCGAAAATAGGATGGACGCCAGCAGGTAATGCAGGTTTTCAAAGCGTTAGAAACAGTCGCGAGAGCCATACAGAAGCGCTTGGACCTTGACATTATAGCGACACGAGATGGGTCGATCGGCGTTTACACGGTAGCTACTCATCCCACCCCACATACCTTGTTCGAGCACATTGATACAACAGCGACTGCCATGCGCAGACGGTTTCTTCTCGGAAGCCAGCGCCTGGGCGACGCCTGTCAGCCGGGGCACACCGGGGAATATATCATATCGAAGTCATGGGTACATCGGCGCCGTCTTCAGGTGTTCCGAGACCAGGGTACACGGACACCACCCGCAGGTGTCCCGACCAGGGTACACGGACACCACCCACAGATGTCCCAACCAGGGTACACGGACACCAACCACAGGCGTCTCGACCAAGGTATGCGGACACCACCCACAGGTGTCCCGACCAGGGTACTCAGACACCACCCACAGGTGTCCCGACCAGGGTACACGGACACCACCCACAGGTGTTCCGACCAAGTTACATATACACCACCCACAGGCGTCTCGAGCAAGATACGCGGACACCACCCACAGGTGTCCCAATCCAGGTGGTGGTGGATTTGTGCTTTAGGGCGCGTCGACTGCATTGGTCATTTTGCGCCCATCCAATCCAGGTGTAGGGACACAACCCACACAAGCGTCCTGACCCAAGTGCACCGACAACACCCACAGCTGTCTCGACCAAGGTACACCGACACATCCTGAGGGTGCGTCACCCTGTCGGACACACCAACACTACTTGGCGGTATCCTCCAGCCACAGAAGATCCGAACGATAGTTCACAGATCGGTCCGAAACGAGAACCCAGACCACAATACGGCACGGCCACGCATGCTCAGCCGAGTTCCAGCAGTGCCACGCGGGCTGTGTCGTCGCGATCGTAGCACACGATCCAGTGGCCAGACGCCTGTCTGCACCGTACATTTACAGGGCCCGCAGTCTGCCGCTCAGCCGACACCAGCCGCCGCCCACACGAGCCGACACCAGCCGCCGCCCACACGAGCCGACACCAGCCGCCACCCACACGAGCCGACACCAGCCGCCGCCCACACGAGCCGACACCAGCCGCCACCCACACGAGCTCGTACCGCGCCGACGCGCACGGCGGCAACCGCCCAGCAATTCATCTTCACCTCAATCACGAGCGCACACACGTATTCACGCACGCGAGCACGCGAACACTCACGCACACACGTGCAAACACCCATCCTAGATAGGGGGATGTGTTCAGGCGAGTTCACGCTGTGGGAGAGCTCGGTCGGCAGCACGACGTAGCAGTCAGTGGCAACATTCGAGTGGTGGCGGGGCGTCACGAGCCGGCGCCCGACACAGCGCATCAGTCGGTCAGCGGGTTGGACGGCGGCAGCGTCGAGCGCTGGTCCTCGATCCTCTCGGACTGCAGCCGCAGGATCAGCGAGAAAAAGTCCTCGTCGGGCACGGTGGGCGCCGACGCCGGGTGCGACACCGCCACCTCCGGCAACACCGAGCGCTGGTCGTCCAGCCTCGAACCCTGCCGCACGCCAGGTCAGACCACAGCTCAGATCACAAGTTAGGTTACAAGCAGATCACAGATCAGACAAGTCAGACCACAGGTTAGGCCGCAGGCTAGGACACAGGTCAGACCACGCGACAGGTCCGACTCCGTGTGGGGTCAGCACATTCACCAAGGCAAACAATGAAACTGATGGATAGACGGACGGACGGATATATATATATATATATATATATATATATATATATATATATATATATATATATATATATATATATATATATATTATGGTGCATAACAAAATTAAAATTGCGATAAGCATATTACTTGACCCGTTATTTTGTTCCATTTGATGTAGGAATAACAAAATATCACGCTTTTTGAGATTGAAATACAATTAGATGTGCCTCCGCACCATCGAAAACTAAAAAAAAAAGGCAAATGCAAGCCCGAGCAGATCCATATGATTTTTCATTTTTTCCTGATAATTTGATGCACCCTCCGTACGCAAGCGTGTCATTTCCATCCGCGGGAATAATAATCCCAAACAATGTGTGTGAAGTAATACACTAAAAATCTGCTCTGCGTTCATTGTGCCCCAATTGTGTCTTCCAGGACATCAGCATGAGCGCTCCTGCTGCTGACTCATCCCCCGGGCCTAAGGCGACGCGCTCAATAACACGCGTCTTTGGACTTCCTGGAGGCCTCGTAACAGTATGGGACGCGGAACTGCCCCAGATCCGCCTCCCCAACAGCCTGCGGGTGCTGCGCTGCATGCTGCACTTCTTGGAAAAGGCAGCGAAAGAGAAGCGACCTGGCGCCACATCCGCTCCCACACGCTTCGCATCGGCTCAGCACGTCGTTGATATGATCGTGCCGCTCTACGCCAAGGGTGGAATCCCTATGGTGAGCCGAGAACGAGCAGCCACCAAGATCCTCCATCTGATGGATGAAAACAAGAAGCTGCGCGCCATCAACATCAAGCGGCGTGAGACTGCAGCCACCCAGCTGCGCGTACAACAATCGGAGGAGGCACTGCAGCGCACGTTCGTCCTCTGGCCGCCTAACCCCTGGCCGTTGATCAAGAAGGAGGCTGACTGCGCATTCATCCGATCAATGATGACCGATCGGCTGGCGACGATGGGAGGCCTTGACCAGGTGACAGCTCGGCGGGAAGCGCGTCGCCAGGAACGCGCGGATGCTGCTCTTGCGCGACAGGAACGTGCTGCCTTACAGCAGGAGCAGTCGAGCGCCACTGCAGTACTAGACGATGTCACCGATGACGAGGCTGACGTGCCGCTCGTTGCTGATCCTGACGACGACACTCCCTCGTGCAGCCACTGGACACCAGACGTTGGTACCCGCTCTGCACGCAAGCGGCCAGCTGGCACTCAACTCTTCATGCCTACAGACATCCTCAGCAACCCTGACGTCGTGTCCCTGGCTGCACGACTCAAGATGACACCAACACAGCAAGCTGCGTACACACAAGGGCTCAACAACGCTGCTGGTGGTGATGTCGCGATGATCGCAGGCTCGTACGCCACTGCAGACCGCGCGCGGCGACACGTCGTTGAGGAAGTCGCTGTGAATCTACGAGAAACGTGGGAGGCGCCTCAACTCTGCACGCTACACTGGGATAGCAAGCTGTTGCCGACCCTGAGCAACCACCGCCAACTGGAGGAGCGTCTCGCTGTTGTTGTCGGCGACTCAAAGAGAGTGAAGCTGCTGGGCGTCCCTGCCTACACCAAGGCCGCTGACGAGGCAAGTGGTGCCGTTGTGGCACGCTGCACAGCTGACCTGCTGCAGAAGTGGAAGTGCGGCGACAACGTCGTTGCAATGGCGTTCGACACAACGGCTGCCAACACCGGGCACCTCACCGCAGCGTGTGTGGCAATTCAGGACAAACTCCAGCAAGCTCTTCTGTGGTTGGGCTGCCGGCACCACGTGGGTGAAGTCGTACTTGGCCACGTGTTCGACGCACTAAAGTTCGAGGCTTCGAAGTCACCGGACATCGCCATGTTCGTTCGATTCCGCAAGCACTTTGACCTGGTGAACCGCACAACCCTGCTGACGTTCTCGGAGCCAGCAGAGCCCGAAGATCGCGCTGTGCTGGAACGACTACGAGTTGCAGCAGTGACCGCCGCCGATGCGCAGAAGGATCTGGTGCGCGATGACTATCGCGAATGTGTGCTGCTGACGCTCGCCTTCCTCCGCGGTGACCACCTGGAGATGAGACGTCCTGGCGCGTTGCACAAGGCAAGATGGATGGCAAGATCCTCTACGCCATCAAGATGGTGTTGCTTGAGGAGGAGCTGTTGAAGGTTTCTGCTGGTCCATCAGGAACGACCATCGTCACGCGCCTCCAGGCGGTCAAGCTTCGCGCGTTCGCGGTGTTCGTGACGCACCTGTACGTGTCCTGGTGGCTCAAATGCCGGCGAGCCGTGGACGCTCCGTACAGAGACCTGCAACTCTACAAGGATCTGCTTGTCTACCAGGCTGTTGACGCCTCAATCTCTGCTGCAGCGCTGCGCGCATTCCAGCGCCACAAGTGGTACCTGACAGCCGAGTTGGTTCCCTGGCTCTCTTCAGCACGCTGGTGCCCGACGAGGAGAAGCGCGCTCTGGCCAACGCCATGCTCGCATTCAAGCCGCAGGAGCCTCTCGATCGCCCGGGGGACCGTTTTGGGAATGGCTTCGGCAAGCCACGCTTCCCGGATTTGCAGCCGGACATCTCCCTGCATGAGCTGGTCACCCTGGACTCGTGGTTCACCTCGTTTCGTCTGAAGCTGAACCTAGACTTCTTGCACACGCCAGTGGCTGACTGGGCGGGCAGCGGTGCGTTCGGTTCGGATGAACAGAACATCTGCGCGCTCAACGTAACCAATGACTGCGCTGATCGTGGAGTGAAGCTATCCACAGACTTCACGGAGGCTGCTCGGACCGACGACCATTTCCAGAGCATTCTGCAGGTCGTTGAAGACCACCGCCACAAACGCCCTAACCTTCGCAGTCGTAAACCTATCGCACCTATTTACGTAAATAGGTGCGAAATTTAGGTTCAATGACCAATTTGAACCTACACACTGACACAGTGCCATGTTCACTGGCCAATTTGCTACCTGCACAGTGGCATTTCGTGTTCTGATGTTTGCCTGGATGGAGGCACATGTAAAACGTCTTCGATTTTGATAATATATGACAAACATGTTTAACTTACATATTGGAACGTTTTGAGACCCCAAGTAATGCAAAGTAGAACACTTAATTTTTCACTATTGATTGGTGATGCACCCTAATATATATATATATATATATATGCCAAATACAGACAAATGGCAAATAAAGGCATCCGCCACTTTTAATATTCTCTTAAGTAATTATTAGTTTAATTTTTAAAAGAGTAATCTGGATGAAAACTACTCTATGTTCATTTCAAATTGCAATGAGTAACTCCCGGGAAGCGTAGAACATTTGATTTGGTGGGCATTTCCCCAGACCTATTAGCCGATTAATGCAGCTTTAGCTACTGACATTGTCCAAGCTTGTTGAGCCATCGCCAGCCCTGGTCCCAGCATCATGCGTACGCTTAGGAATAATCAAACCATCTCAAAACCGCGTTGTAGGTGGCCTTTCATCTACAACCTACATCCATGGGCGCAACATCATCCGACACCGTATGTGCATGTTTACGTGTATAACCTCACCTGACATCGTATGAACAAGTTCACCGCCTCACTTGATCCCAGAATCAGCATGTGTGCCGCCTCGCCTGACACCGCATCAGCACGTGTCCTACCTCACCTGACACCGCATCAGCACGTATACCGCCTCACCTGACACCGCATCAGCACGTGTGCCGCCTCACCTGACACCGCATCAGCACGTATACCGCCTCGCCTGACACCGCATCAGCACGTGTGCCGCCTCGCCTGACACCGCATCAGCACGTGCACCGTCTCACCTGACACCGCATCAGCACGTGTACTACCTCACCTGACACCGCATCAGCACGTATACCGCCTCACCTGACACCGCATCAGCACGTGTACTACCTCACCTGACACCGCATCAGCACGTGTACTACCTCACCTGACACCGCATCAGCACGTGTACTACCTCACCTGACACCGCATCAGCACGTATACCGCCTCACCTGATACCGCATCAGCACGTGTGCCGCCTCACCTGACACCGCATCAGCACGTATACCGCCTCACCTGACACCGCATCAGCACGTGTGCCGCCTCACCTGACACCGCATCAGCACGTGTGCCGCCTCGCCTGACACCGCATCAGCACGTATACCGCCTCGCCTGACACCGCATCAGCACGTGTACTACCTCACCTGACACCGCATCAGCACGTGTACTACCTCACCTGACACCGCATCAGCACGTGTACTACCTCACCTGACACCGCATCAGCACGTATACCGCCTCACCTGACACCGCATCAGCACGTGTACTACCTCACCTGACACCGCATCAGCACGTGTACTACCTCACCTGACACCGCATCAGCACGTGTGCCGCCTCGCCTGACACCGCATCAGCACGTGCACCGTCTCACCTGACACCGCATCAGCACGTGTACTACCTCACCTGACACCGCATCAGCACGTATACCGCCTCACCTGACACCGCATCAGCACGTGTACTACCTCACCTGACACCGCATCAGCACGTGTACTACCTCACCTGACACCGCATCAGCACGTGTACTACCTCACCTGACACCGCATCAGCACGTATACCGCCTCGCCTGACACCGCATCAGCACGTGTGCCGCCTCGCCTGACACCGCATCAGCACGTGCACCGTCTCACCTGACACCGCATCAGCACGTGTACTACCTCACCTGACACCGCATCAGCACGTATACCGCCTCACCTGACATCGCATCAGCACGTGTACTACCTCACCTGACACCGCATCAGCACGTGTACTACCTCACCTGACACCGCATCAGCACGTGTACTACCTCACCTGACACCGCATCAGCACGTATACCGCCTCACCTGATACCGCATCAGCACGTGTGCCGCCTCACCTGACACCGCATCAGCACGTATACCGCCTCACCTGACACCGCATCAGCACGTGTGCCGCCTCACCTGACACCGCATCAGCACGTGTGCCGCCTCGCCTGACACCGCATCAGCACGTATACCGCCTCGCCTGACACCGCATCAGCACGTGTACTACCTCACCTGACACCGCATCAGCACGTGTACTACCTCACCTGACACCGCATCAGCACGTGTACTACCTCACCTGACACCGCATCAGCACGTATACCGCCTCACCTGACACCGCATCAGCACGTGTACTACCTCACCTGACACCGCATCAGCACGTGTACTACCTCACCTGACACCGCATCAGCACGTGTGCCGCCTCGCCTGACACCGCATCAGCACGTGCACCGTCTCACCTGACACCGCATCAGCACGTGTACTACCTCACCTGACACCGCATCAGCACGTATACCGCCTCACCTGACACCGCATCAGCACGTGTACTACCTCACCTGACACCGCATCAGCACGTGTACTACCTCACCTGACACCGCATCAGCACGTGTACTACCTCACCTGACACCGCATCAGCACGTATACCGCCTCACCTGACACCGCATCAGCACGTGTGCCGCCTCACCTGACACCGCATCAGCACGTGTGCCGCCTCGCCTGACACCGCATCAGCACGTATACCGCCTCGCCTGACACCGCATCAGCACGTGTACTACCTCACCTGACACCGCATCAGCACGTGTACTACCTCACCTGACACCGCATCAGCACGTGTACTACCTCACCTGACACCGCATCAGCACGTGTACTACCTCACCTGACACCGCATCAGCACGTGTACTACCTCACCTGACACCGCATCAGCACGTATACCGCCTCACCTGACACCGCATCAGCACGTGTGCCGCCTCGCCTGACACCGCATCAGCACGTATACCGCCTCGCCTGACACCGCATCAGCACGTGTGCCGCCTCGCCTGACACCGCATCAGGACGTGCACCGTCTCACCTGACACCGCATCAGCACGTGTACCGCCTCACCTGACACCGTATAAGCATGTCGAAGAACTGGTCGTCGGGCAGACTGTCGGCGTCCGAGGTGACACTGAGTCGCTGGATGAAGTCCTTGCTGCCGCTGAAGCCGGGAAGGTCCAGGTGGCAGGCGGGAAGGTCGGCCCGCTGTTCATCCATCCTGCGCGACTGCATACCTGCCGACCACCGCACAGACACACATCTAGATGACTGTTGCAGAGACCTGGTGTTTCGCATCACCGCCCCGACGTGCAATCTCATCCAGTGCGATTGCACTGGTGAGTGCAGTTGTGAATCCAAAACCATCATACACATAATCCCATGAACATGGATCAACCCACCAAAGCCGATTTCATTTCAATTCCAAGACGTAGTGAATCAGACCAGAGACGCAGCCCGGAGAGGGGAGGGATACTAATTGATGATCACCAAAATACTGGACAAGAATATAAATATAATGCTTTGCTGAGCTCGCAAAAATTTACAACGTAATAAATTAACGGCCTTCGGCGGCGTTTGTTCTTGGCTTGTTTTACCATTCCACTACACTACACATTTTGTTCAATATCTTCAGACATCCAATTTTCATTCAATTTTGCATTGCATAATTTGAACCTCGCAAATAACCGTCTTAATAGCATCTATAAATCGACATATGCGGGATGCGAAAAATTCCGACAAAAGCAAAGAGTTACATCACTATAAATAAATGCCAGGATCCCCAATCATGCTTGCTGATGATGTGCAACCATGCACAATTTCTTTTCGACATTCCGATCACTTCCGACGAACCGTGTTACTGATGACAAAATATCCCAACACTTGGGATATTTTTTGTTCTCCAAAAAGCTTTTTTGTTCTCCAAAATAGGATACATTACAGCAAGCGCCAATACAAAATACAGTGACACACCCAGGCGACACAGGTGTACGCGGCACAACTGACGGAGTCCGTCGCAGGACCGACACGTGTGGGTCCTGCGACGGGGACCGACCCTAGGCCGCCGCTGCCGAGGCAGCACGTGCCGAGGGTGAGCCGATGAGCCGGGCTAACTGACCGACACCGACCAGGACCGACACGTGTGGGTCCTGCGACGGGGACCGACCCTAGGCCGCCGCTGCCGAGGCAGCACGTGCCGAGGGTGAGCCGATGAGCCGGGCTAACCTGGACCGACACCGACCAGGACCGACACGTGTGGGTCCTGCGACGGGGACCGACCCTAGGCCGCCGCTGCCGAGGCAGCACGTGCCGAGGGTGAGCCGATGAGCCGGGCTAACCTGGACCGACACCGACCAGGACCGACACGTGTGGGTCCTGCGACGGGGACCGACCCTAGGCCGCCGCTGCCGAGGCAGCACGTGCCGAGGGTGAGCCGATGAGCCGGGCTAACCTGCGATCATGTCGATCAGGTCGTCCTTAACCGGGTCGCCCGACGAGCCCCCGGCGGAGCCGACCACCGCCAGCGAGCAGCGCTGATCGTCCATGCGCTTCGACTGGAACCGCGTCAGCTGCTCGAAAAAGTCGTCGCCGTCCATGTACGACTCGTCGTTGGACGTCTGCAGGCAGGGCACGTGCATCAGACGGGCCGCGGTCGGGTTACGCGTCCAGCCGACGAGCACGTCGACGGCCGGGCGCGTCGTCGTTTGCCATCTCTCCCAGGACCAACGTGCACGCGGTTGCCAGGCGCACCGTCGTTTGTCGCCGCTGTCAGGACCAGCGTCGACGCGATGACCACTCGCTCACAGTCGCGGCGCAATTCCCAGACTCGGTCGCGGCGATCGCAATGGCAAGAGATCGCTGCTGCATGTCGCACCAGCCAAGTAGTCGCAGCAGCTGCCACACGGAATAAGGACGCCCGACAAGACCTGGCGGCCTGGATACGGCAGTGCCGACTTCTTCTTTGGCGGCGTTGAGAATCACCGTAGGTGCGACAACGGCGCAGTTTGTGGCAGTATGGTTTCGGACATGAACGACCAAAGAAGTAGCGCGCAAATTAAGTTATCAGATGAATGCAATACGCTGGAAACATAGGCATGCAACAATGGGCAGGTATCATTTTTATTCGTTGATTGTCCTGATGAAAGAACGCTAAACTTGTGCCACGGCGATACAGTAAAATACTTCTAAAATTTTATAACGAAAACAAATATTTTTGCCATTCGGTGGAACTTGCAGTATGGCCTCAGGTTCATCTACAACCACATAGCGAGTAACTGATGCCTGCAACACTTCATCCGAAATATTTTCAACGGAAACATAGAGTTGTTTCGGAGTACAACTCTGAGCAAAACATGTGAAACCCGAAAATTTCAGCAGTTTTCTGTCTAGATCAAGTTTGTGTTCCAACATGCTGCTGAATTTTGTTTTTTAAATGTTCTGAGTTACACAGTAACTTAGACAATTTTAAATGCACACCATAAAGTTATCGTTGAGTGATGTTGGTTATCGTTAGTTATACGATGCGTCGACTATTTTGGGTTACATAGCGTCACCAATCTTTTACACCGATTGGTCGAGGGCGATGAGTAGCGACGGGTGGGACTCGAACCCACATCCTGAACCCACAACCGGTTGGGAACCAGGCACCATTCCCCTAAAGTACTCGCTGCTAGACCATTACTCGCAGCATTCAGCTCTACAGTAACGTACGCTAGCCAGTCGCCAGTATTCCGCAGGACCATATAGTGACACTTCCTTTTAAATTAAACGTCTTGACATCGCGCAAAAAAAAATCGTACGTGGAAAAAGCTACCAACGGCGCAACTCAAGTTCCAAGCTGCTTGTCTTAAGTCCCAGCCTGTCAAGGGCTCCATATTATGCGGCAAATTTGCTAGTCAAGATTTTGGCAACGACCTTGGAAAAGGGATCGTTTCAAAACGGTCGATCGCCCCAAATTGACCAATCAGATAGCCAGCATGGGGGACGAGTGGTCTAGGGGTTAGATGCTCGTCTCACAATCGAAAGATTGTGGGTTCGAATCTCACCTGTCGCTACTCTTCGCCCGCGACCAATCGGCGTGAGAGATTGGCGACGCTATATGACTCAACGGTCGACGTGTCGTAAAACCAATAACCAACCAGATAGCCAGCATGTCTCGCGAGCAAGATATAACTATGTACAGTTACGATCGCAACGCCAGCCAGCCAGTTACTGCTCCAGGATCCGGACTACCAGGAGCGTATGTACAGCGGGGCATGCCGTGGAACCTCACATTCAAACAATGCTTGCGAGGCTGCGGCCGAAGCCGGCACCGTGCGAGCCGAACGAGCCACAACACACACTTCTCATTTGGCTGCAACATCATGTTCAGCCTCCTCCCCTTCCTTGTCCTACGAACACCTTCTCAGTCGCTTCAAGGGGACGAGTGGTCTAGGGGTAAGATGCTCGTCTCACAATCGAAAGGTTGTGGGTTCGAGTCTCACCTGTCGCTACTCTTCGCCCGCGACCAATCGGCGTGAGAGATTGGCGACGCTACATGACTCAACGGTCGACGTGTCGTAAAAACCGTAAAAACTAACTAACTAACTAACTCAGTCGCTTCAAAATGACGCCCGTGCTGCATCAAATGCGTTCAAATGCGTGCAGCGTGCTGCACGCAATCTCCATCACGATTTGGTCTTCATGATAAGTTGTGTTGGGCCAAAATTGACTCGGTTGCTCTGCGTTCCACTTCCTGGCACGTCGCGTCGGTCCGCCCGCACACAACGGCTGTTCGCGGCGCCTCGCGTCCGTGTGGACGCTGAAGTCGGATCTGCTTCACCCACTCCCCAGGGAGGCCAACAGCGGCTCAGCGAATCAACGTGTCGATGCTGACACTTCTTTGCCTACTCATAAGGTGCACTTACGGAAAACATCATCGAGTACTACGTTACTTCTACGAATGGTTTGGTTTCATGTTATGGATTTCACTCGTTAGTAGAAATACCCTGTTCACGATTCGAAGAAACAAATATGCCCATTATTGGACAGAATTTGTAGTGCTCACACTCGCACAACTTCAAGCGACATAAATATACTCGTTGGTTATTTCCCTTATCCAGATGGTAGGCACACAGGAGCCTTTCAGTGACTGACCGCATACGTATTTTTCTTTCCACATGGATACTTTCAGTTCATGGACATCAGGGTGGTTCAAATTTTGTTTTCCTAGAAACGCTTAAACTTGTGAACTGTATGGTGCCTTCGGATGCTAACAGACAGATGTAATAGTTTTTAGCTAGAAAAATATCGATCTCAATAGCGTCAACTGAATGAAAACAATGTTGCGGAGAGCTGTGTTGAGCATAGTCGAATTGCATAGTTAATAACCATGTTTTGAATGAAAACATGGTTATTTCGTTATCCTATGCGTTGGTAGTTGAAGTCGTTGGTTAGTTGAGGGTAGTTGGTTGGTATGGGTAGTTGAGACATGAAGCAAAAGCCCGCCAACAGCTTGCGATCAGACCTTACGATTGACATAGAGTATGATTCACTGCGGTCATTGGTTGATCCCCTGGGATCCGTCAAAGGTCAAAGTTGGACATAACATGTTAATTTTCAGTCTAAGTCTCGATTTTTGAAACATATATGCAACATGTCAGGACAAATGGGTACATAGATATTCCGTTGTGTCTCGAGAATAGTAATGCACGCCAAGTGCTACGCTTAGGCCCATACAGAAGATGCCAGGTCAGGCCAAACAGGGGACCTCAAGTTTCGATATTTTCGAAATGGTCGAAGTTTGGTGGGTTTTTTTTTCGCGGTGAACATAGACGGTGTAGTATTTAGGGGCTAAAATTACCCCGTGTTACTCTAAATGTAAGTGTGGAAAGATGGCATCGTAGGTCATTGACCTTGATGAGGTCACTGATCTATACCCACACATCTATCCAATGGTCTAACTGAATTTTCAACCAACGGAACCAATCCCATTACAAACACGATGTGCTGATTGGGCAAACACATTCAGCAGTTGTGTGCAGTCTGTGAATTGCTCACGTCGTTCGCAATCATGATATCGCCGAGCGAGCTGTTTCATCTGACGAGAGTGCTTTTCTGAACTCGGTATACTTTTGTCTGTGACTTCGGCAGCTTGCAGGAGCCATTGCAGCTGACGTTCGTCTTCGGCGACCATGTGAGCAATCTGTGCAATCAAAGCGACATCTCGTACGGCGTCGTTAACAATTTTGACTTTGTCTAAACAAATATGTAGCTCTTTGAATCCATCGTACTTGTGCCATTTCCTGCAGTCAGGTTCGTTCAACCAATGGCCGGTTGAAAGTGAACCGTGACTGGTTGTCGATAAGAACCTCTAATATGTTGGCTTCATCTGCGAATGCAGAGGTAGCCTCTTCGAATTCTTCTAGCACTGAGATCGTTCTCAAGCACTGCGAAATGGCTACTTTCGTCCAGGGATACAGAGTGGCAAAAGTGGTCAGCTCTGATTCAAATGTCACAGATGGTGCCAAATGACACGAAGAATGGCGTCGACCAGGCGAGTCTAGTCGTCGGTCCAAAACGGCTCACTGTCAGACGGCACCGATCACGCCCAGGCACAGGCCAGGCTCGTCGATGTCAGATATTGGAATGTTGAAGCTGTATTGGGCGCTTATGCTTCGATATCACGGTAATACTGGCCGATTCAAGAGCCGCGGTTCAACTCCAGCAGCTTATTGGTCGACTGTTATTCCGATTGGTCGACTGTTATTCCGATTTACATGTAGACATCATGCTTTGAAGTTGCCGTTGGAGAAGTGGCCAAAATCCTTATTGGAAAACCCAGTGGCTTGTACGATCCACTTTCCAAAAATTTCGACGCAAGGTAGAGTAAATTACACTTATTTGCGCCACCGAGAACCATCCGTTGAAAAAACACACTGTTCGCGACACCTGGGCGGAACCTTGGGTTCTTTCACGACGCATTCAACCGCTAGGCTATATAGCGTCGCCAACCTCTCACGCCGATTGGTCGCGGGTGGACTCGGCAAATGCCGTCGGCGGTGAGATTCGAACCCACAATTTTGCGATCAAGAATCCGACGCTCTACTAACTGAGCTACCGCGGCCCCGCGAAACCTGGGCGAAGATGTGGGAAAACGTATCCTTTGTGATATGTGATATGAAATGACGTATCCTTTCAAACAGCTATTTCCACTGTGGGATTACAAGATGTGGCACCGACCAAGAAATGGCCGACGCCGTTCTTCGTGTCTTGCGCCATCCGTGTAATTTTAAACCAGAGCTGAACGTTTTTTATTTACCCTGCAGCTGAAAAGTTGGCTACGAAAATAGCTATCTTGACCTTGACGAAAATAGCTATCTCGCAGTGCTTGAGAACGATCTCAGTGCCAGCAGAATTCGAAGGGGTTGGCTCTACGTTCGTAGATGAAAACAAAAATTAGATTGATTGGTTGTTGGTTGGTTATTGGTTTTACGACACGTCGACCGTTGAGTCATATAGCGTCGCCAATCTCTCACGCCGATTAGTCGCGGGCGAAGAGTAGCGACAGGTGAGACTCGAACCCACAATCTTTCGATTGTGAGACGAGCATCTTACCCCTAGACCACTCGTCCCATAAAAATTAGAGGATCTCATCGACGACCAGTTGTGGTTCATTTCCGCCACGCTTGACATACGACACGATTGGATAAATACACCATGTGATTGCGGAAATCGCACATGTACGATGGACGCAATAAGCCAAATGAAGTCGTAGATGAAGTCAAAATTGTCAACGGCGACGCCGTATGAGATGTCGCTTAAATTGGACAGTTTGCTCACATGGTCGCCGAAGGCGAACACCAGCTGCAATGGCTCCTGGAAGCTGTCGAAAGTCACATACATAAATATCCAGAGTTCCAAAGTCCACTCTTGTGAGAATAAATAACTAGCTCCGCGATTGCCCGATTACGAACGACGTGAACCATTAACGCCGGGCAGACTGCACAACATTGCTGAATGCGTTTGCCCGATCAGCACATCTTGTTTGTAACGGGATTGGTTACGTTAGTGAAAAATGACGCGGCGTCTCTAACATCAAATAATGTGCATCTGGCATGGTGTGGCACAAACCGAAAATATATCGGCGAAGTTGTCAGTTATATGGTATGTGAGTTATTTGACTGGCGGAGGAGTTCCGTCGCTGGCGAAAATAAGATATTATCTTTGATTAGTGGGGTGCGCTCACGCTCGAATCACCGATTAGGCTCGGCATTTCAGGCTGCTTGACAATTCGATGACTGTGTGGAAATAGGTGCGTGATCTCATCAAGAACAATGGCCTTGGATGACCTAAGATGGCCTCTTTTTACACCTTGGAGTAACACGAGGTAATTTTGGGCCCTGAATTCTACATTAGCATCTATTTACCTATTTTAGATTTCGAACATTTTAAATTTGAGGTCACCTACTTGACCCCTGACCTGTTACCTTCAACATGGGTTCGTTGCTTCTCTCGAGACAAAAATATATATATGTATGTACCAATTTGTTCCGACATGTTACATACATGTTTCAAAAATCGAGATTTAGACAGAAAAATCACATTGTGCCCAAATTTGACTTTTAACCAGACTCCAGAGTTCCAATGACATCAGTTGTTCACACTCAATGTACATTGTGAGGTCCGGCAGCAACCTATGCGCTGAATTTTGCTTCGTGTCTTTAAGATACGTAATTTGGTATCATCAGCTGGAGTGAAGGCTGGAAACTTCAACTGCACACTACAACCGTGTAACACCAAATCATCACTTTCATAAATGCGAGTTTAGGCGATCCTGGTCGGTTTTTATCCAGCTAAAAACGAATACACCTGCCTATTAACATTTAAAGGTAGCATGCATTCACAATGCGAAGCGTTTCTGAGAAAATGCTTTTTAACCACCGTAATGGATATTTTAGTCGGATATAAGTAGAAGTAGAAGTCGTTACAGAGAGGGGCATTTTAGTAGAAAAGTTTAAAAACTTGCAAAAATTAATACCAGCTATACAGTTCTCTTTACGTTTCAGCAGAAATCTCTATGGTCAATTTTTGAGTGGGCAATAACATTCTGTAATCAGACCCGCCACATGTATTTGACATGTTTAAACTTGGTAAGTCTCATCAAAATGAACATCATGTGTTCATTAGTTACCGATTATCGGCAGTCCAGTAATAATTCAAGAAATATATGCGAATGGAATATATGCACATATAGCTCCATAAACATACTTCATATTAAGTGCTTCTTGTATAAAGTATTCATTTACCAGAATGGCCATAGTACGTATCTACGGAGCGTTCCTCACCCGTAGATCTCATCCCATGAATTGGGTTCGATTGTTCCTGTTTTGTTTTTGTAACACATGAAAGGGTGAAGGGAATGGGGCATTTTCACAACCGCAAGGAGATTCGTGGTGGATATGAATACTTTCCTGGCAGCTCCTGACTCGAAACGCATTCGGAGACAGAAAGCTAAGATATAGCTTAAAAAGCTCGACATAGGTGGGGATATTCAACATGTGTGAGAAAGATAGAATAGTCGGGCTTACGACGGATTTCTACCCGTCTTGAGAACACAAGGGCGAGATAGAGCGAGTAGACCTGTCATAATGAGAAGCATAAATTAACAACGATATGCTATTGTAATTATCACAAGTTTTAATACAAAATATTATTAGTATTATCAGAGGTGGATATATAACAGGGGTGGATCCAGAAATTGTCATGGGGGCATATGTCCGGAGGAACGTCACTTCGAAAGTTATTATGTAATATTTTTATTATATTTTACATTTTTACATATTTAGTTTTATTATTTTATATTACATACTTATCGAAACCTGTTGTGTTTTTTTGGGGGCACATCAACTGCATTGGTTATACAGCGCCCATAACGAATATATTCAAACTGTGTCCATGCTATCCTAGCGTGCAAGCGTGCGCTGCTACAGCAGATTAGACAGGGGAATTGATCGGACGGAAGTTTATGTTCAACAGCAAGTGGAATAATTGACCAGAATTGATCGCGACCTATTCATCTCCCAGTACGTCACGAAGTGAGAGCGACTGTGATGTCCAAAGTAGTGCTCGTACTCCTCAGAAAACTGAAGGCCTAAGGTCAATATATGACGCAATGAGAGGCGTCCTTGGCATCCGGGGAACAAGAGTGCATCATCGCCAAAAATAATATAACGTGCGTTGCGTACGCGTGACCAATGCATAGTCGGCATTGTGCCAACTCGTCTCGCCTATTCATACGCAAGCAAGAGGACGACTGGCCGATGTAAGGCTTAATTGTTCTCATCTTGTTTTCACCAATTGCGTCCCAAAGTGACTGAGTGGCAGGCACTGAGTGACGGGATATATATCTTGAGCCGGAATAGGCACATCGCGCATACATGGCTTCTGTGCTGTTCGCTTTGCAGCCGCGTTCGCGGCCTCATTCCCTAATATACCGACGTGGCTCTGAATCCAGCATATAACAGTTCTATCTTACCCTCTGCATGTAGTGAAGTCAGACTGCTGAGACTGTCTGTTGAGGTGAACATGAGGTGTAATGTTTCATCAGATACCTGCATAAAACATAAAGCTTTGTTAATGGCTGCACCAGATGGAAGATGCCGTGCCGGCAGCGTAAAAAGCGTGCAAGCCGCCGACGAAAGCTTCAGCCTTTGAGCCGTGCGTGAGGTTGTCCGAGCCCACGTAAGACGCAACGAGGCCCAGAGCTTAAATTCTGAACTCTTGAGGTAGGGTGTCGTGTTTATATGCTTCGGTCAGGGGAATATCGATTGTCGGTGACAATAACTCCCAGGGATGAGTGTCCAGAGCGTTTGGTCTGGTCACACCATGGGAAGTGATTCCAATTCGATTCAGTGTAAGCCTGATACAAAAGGTACTGAGCGCAGGTCAGATATTCCACAATTTAAAAAAAAAAAAAAAAAAAAAATTTTTTTGGTTGGGGGGGGTTGGTTTTTTTTTGTTTTTTTTTTTTTTTTTTTCTCATAAGTGAGGGGGGGGGGGGGGGGGGGGGGTTGGGTTTTGAAAATAATTGTTGGGGGGGGGTTTAAAAGAGGATTTTTTTTTTGGGGGGTTTTTTTTTTTTTGGGGCTCCCACCCTTTTTTTTTTAATTTAAATTTTTGTTTTAAAGAGAGGAGTTTTTTTATTTTTAAAAAGGGGTGGGTTTTTTTAAAAAAAAGTAATTTTTTTTGGTTTTTAAAAAAAAAGTTTTTTTTGGCACTTTTTAAAATTTTTAAATTAAAAAATTTTTTTTTTTTTGGGGGTTTTGGGGTTTTTTTTATTTGTGGGGTTTTTTTATTTTACTCTAAAAAATTTTTATAAGGGTTTTGTGGTCTTCTTGGTGGCATACATTTTTACTTAAAAATTGTGGGATGGTCGACGATGGCGACAAGAATGAAACGCAGCTTCGACTTTGAAAACAGAAGTCCATTGGTAAAACTACACTTCTCATGCCGACACACTTCTAGTTGCAGCTGCCGATCCACGAGAGTATTATCGCAAAAACACCAAATCGCAAGATCATCAACGAAGAGGAACCGACCGATGGAATGAAGAAGACAGTACTGAATGTCGTCAATTATAATAGAAAAGAAAGCAACACTTAAAATACTGCCCTGTGGTATTTTGTATAACGCTCTCTTGTTGAAAACGTCGGAAAAGGCAGCTCCCAATTCTAACTTGGAAAAACGACCACATAACAAATGGTTGATAAAGGTACCCATAGCACCACGAATTAAACAATTAAACACTTTCTTCAAGACACCATGCTGCCATGTAGTATCACATGCCTTCTCCATGTCAAAAGAAGATGGCACCAACGCGTCGTTTCTCCTTAACATTCGCACATATGGTATTGTCGAGAGCTAAAGTGTGATGTACTGTGCTGCAATACCCCCTAAAATCACACTGGACGCTGGTTAAAATGTTGGCAGTTTCTAAGAACCCAGACAGCCTAACATTGACCATTTTCCAGTCAGTTTGCATGATGTGAGTGAAATAGGCCTATAGCTGCGGATCACATGCACTCTTGCCAGGTTTGAGCCGAGGCAAAACAATGGCCTCACGTGAGGAAGCCGAGAAAATGTCGCTATGCCAACATATATTAAAATCACAAATTCATTGACAGCTCTGATTGGCAGACGTCTCAGCATACTATTATGGACATCGTTTAGGCATTCAGAGACATACCGTAGCGAGTCGATGGCTGTTGTGAGTATCGGTCAATGTAAAGGATTTTTTTTAACCCAGCTGATCGTAAGTGGGAAAATATATGGGCGTTTCTTCGCAGCGACGTGTCTGTGCCGGAGGAACTGTGGGTTCGTATTGTTCACGCAACATCTTTCTGACAACACTTCGCCAATCTCGTCAGCTACATCGGCAGGATACAAAATCAGTCGTCCTTCAACCTCCAGAACAGGGAGTGGCAAGGGCGCTTAGTGGCCTGAAATACGTTTCATACGTGACCACACTTGTCGAAAAAAACGAGGTAACTTATTCACGCATTCCCTTCAGGAGACTTGTTTGGCCTCCTGGATGGTGCGGCGTGCAATGGCTCGTGCTCGTCTAAATGCTGCAAGATTTGCGGCTGTGCTTCTCTTATCGAAGACCCTGAAAGTTTGTCTACGTGCCCGCATAGCGTCACGACAAGAGTAATTCCACCACGGGACTAGGGTACGACGAGGAGTGCAAGAGGTGCGCGAAACATTACCTGCTGCTGATTGGAGGAGCTTATATGTGAACTCTTGTACAGTTAGTGGAGAGGTTTCAAGGTCCACCTCGATAAGGGCCACTTTAACTGTGAATTGTGTCCGCTTTTCGAAGATTCCAACGCTGAGGTCTAGCACGCGCACTGGAGGGGGGGGAATCCACCCACCCTTCCGATTTTTCGTAAATAACTCCCAATTTTACCGGTCGATATACGCCATTTTTTTGTGTACCTGCTTAGAAATGTCCGACACGTCGCTTAAAACAAGAAAAACGAAAATAGTCCGATTTCAAAAAGTTATAGAGTTATACGCGATATATATAGAGTTATAGGCAGTCAGTCAAAACATTTCGTAGCGTCAGACCACAAAAATCGGCGCTGATGCGCTTCCCGTATATCGGCAAAAGGGAAGTGTTCATGGCAATACTAGCGAGTTGTTTGATGTATATTGCTATGCAATATTGTTTCAAGATCATGCTAGATTACCGAGGTCAACTCAGGTCAAGTCCATGACAGGTCAATGGAACCAAACTTGTTCAACTGGAAGGTTGTCATAAACACAAATGACAGTCATGCGATTCATGCCATTTTGCATGCTACTCCCTGCTGAAAACTTCTGTTTTTGTCATTGTGAACCGAAGCGTTTCCATACTTCACTCATGTACTTCAGCCGTTTCTTCGTGAAGCCGATTGCGCCGGGCCGCCCGCCGGTCCGGGGGCGGCCCGGTTCCGGTAACTGGAACCGGTAACTGACCCGATAAAGTGCTGGTATATAGGTGACCTGAGGTCAAATGCCAGATCTATCTGTATTGCATCATTCTATCTGTATTGCCAGATATATCTGTATTGCATCATTAGTTATGTCCAAAACATCATTGATGGCCGTTTTGGAGCATTTAAACACAATCGCAGCGATCCATAACCATGTCAAGCCAAGCCATGCAAAACAAACACAATATTGACATATGTGACCTCATTTGACCTTGAAGATATTGATCTAAGGTCAGGAAATTTGCACACAATATAGTTCACCACCATACCCATTTACCATGAAAATTTCGTTACTCTAGCTATAATAGGAGCCGAGATCTTGGGGGGGGGAATCCACCCGCCCCCCCTCTCCAGTGCGTGTAATTTTCAGAGGCCCTCCAGGGCGCGTGCTAGAGCCAGGGACCGCCCCAATTCTTCGAAAGTACCTGGAGGGGAGCCGGGCGGCCTTCCGAGGGGCGCCTCTGGTTGAGAAGTTCGAGAGGGTGCACTCGAGCCTTTCTGGAGGGGCGCCTTTTCCCGGGCCGGATGGGCGCCACCTTCCAATTGGGGGAGGGGAGGGGCACATGCTCCCAGTGCACCGCCTTGTATTCGCCCCTGATCAGACACTGCTTAAATTATAATTACGGAATTACAGAAGTACGGAAAAAAAGAAAAACGTACGTCCACCTATAAATAACGATACTCATACCGGTTCATGTGGGGACTAAGTCACCTCTATGAGTTCGATGCATGACTGCCGGATCATGACAAAATTAGTGTCATTGCTAAATTAGAAACGACTATGCATAAAGACAGTCATGGACAATAGCAAGCGAAATTACTATAAAAGCATACTGAACATATGTCAACCATGCTTATGTATCGACATAAGATACTCCCAACATACTCACACTGCTCAAACAAGTATTGGTATCACATCCTGCAAGTAGGAGGATCGGACACAGACTGATTTGTCTGACTGCCATATCTGCGAGTAAGGGAATGGGAGCAAATGGTTCCATTAAAATTCCAGAAAAGGCATGCCTCCAAGATTGTTTTCTGCCGATTACAAAGGAACAAATGGTTCTTGTTATTAATCTAAGAACTATAATAAACAATTGAAACAAATAACAATTGCTTATCAATTTTAGATATATTACGCTATACGTTTTTAGTTCATATTCGCAATGCCTTAGTTGAAACAAAGAATGGCGTGCTATATACTAGGAAGGGCCTTCAGCAATCTGGAGGGGAGCAAATTGCCGTTGCAAATGAGCCTAATGGACCGAGAAGCGAGACCCACTGGACAATTACAACTTGTAATTGCTAGCTCTACTTGCTGACTGTGTACAATATCACCCCAGCCTTCATCTATACCATGTAGCGCTCTCAACCTTCATTACGGAGAATCGCTCACCTCGCGTGACGTCATGAACGATACAGGTAGCCGCAAAACTAATTATGACATATACCGGCGTTATAGGCCAACAGGTTATGGTTGGTCGTCATGGTAACCGGACGACACTATCAGCAAGCCGACGGGGCTGTTAGTGGGATAATGATCATCTGCCTGGAGATCGACTGCTGTGGCGACGGTCGTCCCCAGGATTGAACCGGAGTAGCATGGTGGTCACGTCCACAACCAGTGGCACATCCATAACACTCATTTGGAACCGACTCTTGGCAATAAACCCAATGAGGGTAATGTTTTCAAAGTCAACATTTCGCAAACGTCTTTCATATTGGATGCATGGATGTTGTTTGCTTTTTTGCTTGTCGCTTTATGACGCACCAGCTTAGGCTACATTTCGTCACTTGCCACTGACCAGGAAGGGCGGGTATCGCGGTGAATCGAACCCCGGACCTCTGGTTTCCCAGACGCTCAGCTTAACAACTGAGCTACCGACGTCCGGATGCATGGATGCAGCAACGGCGAGGGACGGTGGTGGGATGGGGACACAACCCACCTCAAACGTCGTGAAAGTTAGCATTACGCTCATGGGGAAAATGACCTAATTACAAGTATACCGTTACTCTAAGATCGGTAGGAAAATGCGAAAGCTTCAATCATGTGCATACGAGTATATACACAATCTCTACAGAGGGAGAGGTGAAATTGTCTTGCTTGCTCGCCCCCCCCTCTTCCACTGACCCCCACACACGGCTCCGCCAGTGCCCGCAACTCCATGAGATTGGAGCGGGCACCGAGCCGGCTCCAGTTCCACCATGGGAGCGCCGCCGGCCGTCCTCGCTGAGATGTCACGAGGGAGCAGCACAAACCCACCTGACCCATCTGACCTAAGTGCCGACCTGGCCGACCTGGCCCGTCTGATCCACCTGGCCCACCTCGCCCATCTGATCCACCTGGCCCACCTGATTCACCTGGCCAACCTGACCCATGTGACCCACCTGAGCCGACCCTGGCACTCACCTGACTCGTGTCGATCGGCTTGTCGGCCTCGCACTCGCTCAGCAGCGCCCGCTTGGCGTCCGGCGTCATCTGTGTGCACGCACATGGCTAGCAGCGACATGCAGCGATGGCGTGTACATGGCAGGCGTGTCTGGCTAGCAGCTAGCGGCGTCCACCATGCCCAACTGACTGGACGGGCTCCGAGCAGCGGCCGCGCTAGAGGCGTGCTCCACTCTCCACACCACCGAATAAGCCAGCCGCACAGCACACAGATCGACAGGCAAACATCTACGCAGTCTGCAGACAGGCAAATGTGTCGGCTCCAGACGTCTCATTTCAGCAGGTGACCATTCACAAAAAGCTTGGCTACTCCATCAGCCAACTATTGCGTACAACTCGAAATATATCCCTAGTGTTAAGAAAAGCATAACTTTATGTTCAGTTTCTCGTCATATGTGAACAAAACCTTTGATGAGCTTCAAACAAAAAGGAAATAGATAGGCCAAATCGTGCATTTTGTGCACGGCTATGTAGCATAATTTCAGACGTGTTTAGTGCACAACAGCAATAAAATGACTGAAACTGAAGAGAAATGACGTCTGCTAAGTTTTACATATCATGGATCTCTAGGATGCAATACATATGACATATCAGAAAATGTAAATATGAAGCAAAACTGTGTTAGGGTGTGAACATTTTCCTGAAGTGCCGTTCCCCAACCAAATCTCACAACTTTTGCTCCACTGTTTTGAAGCTGCCACAACCCTTCAAACGAGTAGTTCTGTCGCCCCAACGTCTTCCAGATTTAGCCTAGGATACAATGGAGTTACCCCATGATTGGAAGCCATACAGTTAATAAATACCCTGATCGGCATCACAAAACGTAGCCCCTACATCCTTAAATTGAACGTGCGTCGTTTGTTCTTTTCCGTGATCTATCTAAAACCATTTGTTCATCCATCGATGTAGCGCGGAATCACCAGAAGACTTCAGTTGTGAAAACCGTGGCTGTATTTTTCCGTTTCAAGTTACGTCCACAGTCATACGGCATGAGCAGGGGACATGTTCCTGGGTACCATAAGTGAATAATCCTGGACACTAATAGGTGCGATCTAAAGTTATCTTAATTGATGGGCACAATGTTTATTGCGCGATACAGAATGCCACACAAAAGAGTAGTTCTCAGGGATCCCACAAAAACTTTTTAATCGCTGAACTTACCCCCTGGGCCGCAAAATTCGATGACGTGCAAAATCATCCCGATGAGGCTAGTTAGGTGATTGGCGTTTTGAGAATTGTCGCCCGCACGCACCTTGGTCGGCGCTTAGAAATTACGAACCTAGGTGGATGATTGGCTTTCATTATCTCGGGAACAATGGGACAAAACTCTGCGAAGCTTCGTGGGAACCAAGTCTGACTGACTTGCACCCACAATGGCAGTGATGTGAGTTATGTATATCTAGTGAAAACACCTATCAGAATATCAGCAATGCATGTAACTGAAAAAACACACAAATATTTCAAGCACCAGTGAGCCTTGAGGGCATTACAAAAAAATTCGAAAGAGCAAGACCTATCGACCAAACCCACGAAATAACTATTGTTTCAATAAGATCCTTCGTGGAACGTGAAACATATATTCTGGATGATAGCATATTCGAGAAATGGAACATGACTCAAATCGTGACGCATGGATTTATGTAGTTACTGTAGTTATATTGATGTAATCAATATTCGTCATGACAGAGCTTTGGGCATAGGCAGCCAATTGGGACATTACATCACCATGGGACATACTTAGTACCCAGTCCAATCACGTTTTGCGAATCGAAGAACATGTCTGGCGTGGAGAGCAGCAATGACGGAATTTGACATGACGTTCCCAAGTCAATAAGCTGCAGCAGCTGTTGTCGGATAATCTAGAGAATCCCCGAAATAGCACGATGCAGGACGGTTACAATATTGCTGTCGCCAATGTCGTCCCGGGGTCGCCGGCTCTTGCTGAGTGCTGCGGTACACGAACCAGCACCACTGTCCCGAGCCAACACAGGCCTGCACATCATCTAGTACATGCTCCTTGCGTACCGGACACTCGTGTCAGTCTGGCCATCACTGTCTAGATGCTAAGGGCGGCCACTGGTCACTCCATCATTTATTTGTCCCCTCCAATCAGACCGAAGCTTAACTGTTGGGCCTATGTGCGTACACTAGATACAAATGGTCTTGGAGACAGTTTTGGCCATCAAAAAGGTCATATCCCCTCCCCAATCAATATCACAAAGTGACACCTATGGCCTCAGCTACACCATGAATGCTGGGGGGGCACGATTTCCCTGTAGTGTAGTGTAGTGTAGAGACGCGGTTGTGTCGGAGATGAACTGACCTGTGTGACCGCATCAGCGTCAACGACCGGCTGCATCACCGATCTTACGATGTTGAAGACAGGCGTGTGCGACGGTACAAATCGATTTTTGAGTCCTCACATATGCACCAGATTCCCATCCGAAGATTAGAACCATAGCACAACACGCTGATCGTTGCGAATGTGTTAGGAAAATAAAGGGGCGGAGGGGGGAGGGGGAGAATATCTGCTCCGCCGTTCGGACGGTGCTTGAAGACGTATACGGAATGGAGCATCTCGGACATTCATGGGAATGACTTACGAGCGAAATCTGACTCTTACTTACCATACGCTAAAGTTAACTGCAAGCAGATTTCAGTTCCAATATCTGGTTAAATCAATTAAGGCGCCAACCACACAAACTTACTTTACGTTGTATGTGCCAAGTTCAAGGTACTTTAAGCACTGGCCATGTGTAAGCGTGTATGCGCCGAGTGCCGCGTCAGTGTTGTATCATTAGTCTACATTCACGTGTGTCTATTATGGGCTGATGTACAAATCCGTTTGTAGTACATGTTTCAGCGGCTACATGTTTCAGCGCTTTCTTGTGGCTACATGATTCAGCGCTGGCCCTGAAAGCCCCCCCCCCCCCCAGAATATCGAGGGATCTCTACCCTGGCTACAGGTTTCAGCGCTGGACCTACAACCCCCAGAATCTCGAGAGATCTCCACCCCTGGCAATATGTTTCGTCTTCATTGCAATATTCCGACAATGTTGTCACAATCATTTTGCATGTGGGAAAGACGTAAAAAAAACGTCAAGAGCCGTATTAGACGTTGACGCCCAATAGCCGTACAACTGTAGGCATAATCATTTTGTGTGATGGCTTTACGAACTGTATCCGATATATTTAATCAAACATGTGTGTTGGCTTCATGCCAGTATCTGATCTGTTTTGTGTTCATAATATAATTCTGAAAGAGGAGTCTGAAAAACTGCAAGTTTTGTAAGATATAGAAGTGAAGCTTTGTGGTGTGGGTGTGGTCCAGTGGTCAGATGACCTGACCAGTCCTAGGGCGTGAGCGATATCGGAGTTGCGAGATCCGATCCACGCATCTTCGAGACTAGTTCCCGGTAGACACACACCACTAGGACTTCCACAAGCATTGCTTTGATGGAAATATACCCACCTAGCACAAGCAATACTCCTGAACTTTAGCACCGTGCGATGCAGAAGTTATATTAACAATACAGTGTAAGAACACCTCATTTGCGGCCACGTTTACGTTGAGAAAACACCAGGTTTATGCAGGTTACACGATCTGGACGAATACGATTTGATTTTCGATCATCAAGTGTAAATATCCCGGTTTCAGGTTAATGCGGCTCCAGGCCACCAGAAATGGCCGCACTCTTTCTCTTTCCTTGGCCATTGTTCGTATAGAAACGAATAAGCTAATGCAAGGGAAGATTTGCAGAGAGGCAGGGAAACTGCCTGCAAGAGCTGGTGCACCTGAAGCCTAGCTGGCAACACGTAACGTTGATGAAACTGGACTATCGTTTGGCAAACAAAACTGTATTGTCGTAGGTCACCCGGTTTCAAAGTTATTACTCAAGAGCGTTATCGACAGGACGGGTCATTCAAGATGAAAAATTTCCTCCGTCTCACGCAAAAGCTACCCAGCATTCGGCCTCGCTCGATATTAAAATCTTGTGCGCTGAATACATGCACCCCAACCGGAATGCATAACTCTGCAGGAAACTGACGACAGATGCAAAGCACACGCACGAGTGTCGAATGTCTGCCTCGCCAGTATGCGGTCGCCACATACACCAACCACAGCACAAGCCAACTCATATATACACCAAGCACGACGTACAGCTGCCAACGCATGCTTCCTAGCCATACGCTAAAAACCTAGCTACCCACAATACAAAACACTTAGCTATGCACAACACACACCGCAGCACGTCCGGAGACCTCAGCCGGTGGTTCAGGCAGTTGCTGTGCATGTCTCGATTTCCAGGGCGGCATGTTCATGGACAAGGACAGTAAGATGGTCGGAGCATTACGTCGATGACTGGAGCCTTGCGGTACACTCGATGTGAAATCGATATTACTGCCAAGTATCAATCTTTTTAATTGTTGCACTCTCGAGAGACGATAGGAGCTGAAAACTCATGGGCTTTGCTCTCCAAACGCAGCAGCAGAACGGGGAAAAACCACAAATGCTTCAGCGATGGCAGGTCATGAGCTGTTGAATCGGTCGGGTACGACAATGAAAAAGCTACTGGGAAGGTCAAACACATACGCCGAAGGGCCTGTCCTTGATGTCTGCGATAAAAGCAGATTAAATGGCGTAAGATCAGAAATATAAATATACGCGATGCATACCAGTCACTAAAATCGATTGTCTGTAGCAGCAAGCCTTCAAAGGAAGATTAATAATTTGAAACGCCTAAATTTAAGACTTTGAGGTTCTCAATGCAAGTCAGTCCAGCCTCGATGAAAACTGCTTTCCCATTTAGTTATTTGCATACTTTCCTCCCTTCCCTTGAGTGACGACCAGAAAGCTTCCTTACTTGACATGCAATGAATTCATTGGCTCTAAAATACATTGTTATTCGCGTCTCAGAAACTAGATGTACGGGGTTCGATTCCTCGCGGTGCCCGCTCTTCCTGTGTCAGATTGAGAGGCAGGCGACGCCACATAGCCTCAGTGTTTAGTGCGCCGTAAAGACGCAAACAACGAGAACATTGTGTCATTGAGTACGCATATAATCCTGGAGTTAGACTGCTTATCGACTGCTGCAGTTTTCCATCGATATCTTGGTTACGCTCATGCGGAAGGCAACTTGGAGGTTCCTGTGAAAAGGAATCGTACCACTAGGTGACCGAAGGCGCAAGTCCAATCCTAGCGTGTTTCTATACATAATTTTCGACAATAAAAAACACATCCGAAAAGAAAACTACGATTAGCCAACACCGTATATATGTGTCTGTGGGAACGGGGAAGGGGAGGGGTCCCCTGCATGATGAGATGAAGGAAGACCGCATGTGACGCGCGTGGTGCACAATTGGCTGACAATCACCTCCTACCTTGATGACATCGCAATGTCAGCAGATAGGCGAGCGTTAGACACGATTCAGACGTCAGTCGTACCTTGAGCAGATCCATGTTGTCCATGCTCTGTCGACGAGGTCGGTGCGGAGCCTGCAGCGCCGGGTCACTGAAGTCGGTCACTGAGTTGACCTCCCTTCCCATGGTGCGGCGCAGGTCAGACAGGTTCATCCTGGCTGTCTCCATTCCAGTCACGTCGCCAATCTGCCGGTCCACCTCGCATCAGCCGCCACATGGACGGTCACGTCAGCCGTCACATCGACAGTCACATTAGTCGTCACATGAACAGTGACATCAGCCGCCACATGGACGGTCACGTCAGCCGTCACATCGACAGTCACATTAGTCGTCACATGAACAGTGACATCAGCCGTCACATGGACGGTCACATCGACAGTCACATCAGCCGTCACATCGAAGGTCACATCAGCCGTCACATGGACGGTCACATCGACAGTCACGTCAGCCGTCACATCGACAGTCACATTAGTCGTCACATGAACAGTCACATCAGCCGTCACATGGACGGTCGCATCAGCCGCCACATCGACAGTGACATCAGCCGCCACATGGACGGTCACATCAGCCGCCACATCGCCAGTCACATCAGCCGCCACATCGACAGTCACATTAGCCGCCACATCGACAGTCACATCAGCCGCCACATGGACAGTCACATCAGTCGGCACATCGACAGTCACATCAGCCGCCACATCGACAGTGACATCAGTCGTCACATGGACGGTCACATCAGCCGCCACATGGACGGTCACATCAGCCGCCACATGGACGGTCACATCAGCCGCCACATCGACAGTGACATCAGCCGTCACATCGACAGTGACATCAGTCGTCACATGGACGGTCACATCAGCCGCCACATGGACGGTCACATCAGCCGCCACATGGACGGTCACATCGACAGTGACATCAGTCGTCACATGGACGGTCACATCAGCCGTCACATCGACAGTCACATCAGTCGTCACATGGACGGTCACATCAGCCGCCACATGGACGGTCACATCAGCCGCCACATCAGTCGGCACAAGAGCTCTCATAAGAGTGCACGGCATGTGTCGTCAATCACATCCACCGGAGGCCATGCGATAACCTTTCCCTCATAGCCAGAGAACAGTCCTTGTTAGTTTAACCCGCGCACGTCCGGGGGGGGGGGCGGATATCTGCGGTTTTTCCTACTTTGCCGCCATACTAATCGGGTTAGCAAGGCCAAACCTCGCATGGCTGCTCAGTGGTATTTTCCGCATATCCTCAGAAATGTTTGACCCTGTGTCATCTCAAGTCAGGTCACCAGGTCAGGCGAAGTGACCTAACGTCCCTCCGAGTTCTAGGTGGCATCACTCCCACAATAATTGGGCGATTGATTTCAAACTTATATCACGTCATGATCTTATCAGGGTCTATAATATGTATATCACGGTTTTTTCGTAGCGTTGACCTGAGGTCAGGTCGTGGCCATGGCTTACCTATTATAGGCCTATGGAAAAATATACAAATGTTTCCTGGTTACATATTTGCTCTCGGAATGACCTCCAACCGTTATGGCGTGTAGTTGGAAGCTATTCGCAATGCCATCGCTGACATTTTTTCTCAGTGGCCCCACCAAGGTTAGCTGAGGTCACCTGAAATCACTAGCACATTTCTGCGCATTATATCGCAATGCATTGAGCTAGAAGGCTGAAATTACCGTCATTGTGCTTGTATCGCCAAGACGTGTCGATTGATATATTACATGACCTCCCTACTCTACCCCATGACCTTGACCTGAGGTCATTGTTTCGGGGCACCCATCTGTTGACCTGACCTTAAATTACACAGCGTATGTCGATAGCACATTTCAAGGGCTGTCGAATAGCATTTGCAGTTTGTTTCTATCTGTTACAGGTCCTGAGATATGTGCCAATATCTGAGGGTCCCACCCGATCTGGTCGAATTTGACATATGATGACCCAGCGACCTAAATATTGACCTGAGCGAGAAAATGACCGAAATACTTGCGATAGAGCTTGTCACCAGCTATCCAAAGCCGTTTTCCGTTTGTCGCTACCTAGCATAGTTCTCGAGATCTTGGGGGGGGGGCAGACATCTGTCCCCCCCCCCCCCGGACATGCGAAGTTGGCGCGGACCGCCGGACGTGCGAGTGTTAAAAGGAGATTAAATCCGTCCTGCGCCAGCATCCTAGTTTTATTCATAGACGATTCTAGCGCCTCTAGCGGCAGAGTTTCGAGCATACCTTTGCTAGTTTTATTGGCACATTGCAAGTCCACGCGAGAGGCAGGCACCTTTCTCTCCAAACATTTTTTTGCGACACCACTGGCATTCCTTCCCCTTTCTACACACGAACACCTCTGCTGCAACTGGCTTCAGGATACATCGCATCAAGTGCCGTCTTTCTTGGTTTTTAGACAATTGTGCTTTTTATCAAGTAGCAATTGTCTCACGTAATTCACCGTATCTCGGTTCGTTGGCAGCCTGCTTTTCCGCAAATATCATCGCTGGCCAGTATACAAATGTTCAGTTTTGCTCCTCATCGTCATGGCATCGCCACACTACACTGGAGATGTCGTCACCATTGTACTCACCGCCAAGCTACTTCCCCACAGCAATGACACGCAGAGCGGAACTAAAACCAGGACTCTACCGTATCTCCGACGCCACCAATGTTCTGGCTATTCATCCAGCAGGGCTCAGTCCCAACCCATCGCGCCTCTCCTCTCCTGCGATGTGTCACTATATAACACGTGGGCCAGGAAATCGCCACCGTGGCCCCTCTCCCCTCATTCCGTCCGCACCAAGATCAACGAAACTTACCCTTCTTTTGAATTATCTCTACACCGATCACGTTAGCGAGACATTATAATGGCAAGAGAAACAGTTCGGACACCACTAATATTCTGAAGTAATTATATGTCAAGAGTAAGAGCTCGGCCTCGTGTTCAAAGTGGGGAATGGAACACGAAGGGTTTGTATGAGAAATAAACGACTTGTACGAGAAACAGAAAAAATAATAATAAAGGGATAACACGAAATCCATGGAAGAGTATTTAAAGCTGGAGGTGCGTCTCCGCACCCTTCCTCCAGCTTAGGCTTGCGAGATGCAGCTCGTCATCTCTTTGTATGCGAGCACTTAGCACAGCTTCCCTTCGCACTTATGCTGGCTTGAACGGATGAATCCATCCTCGGTGGATCAATAATTCGCTTAGCATGTCTTACCGAGGTTCAACACAAAGTACTGGTTCATCATTACCTGATCTATATGGGTAATATTTTGCTGGGAAAGGGAAAAATCGCGTCGACATGCCACTTCCTCGCAAAGCCGAGCATCAACGGCACGTAAACGAGAACATACTGCTAATAATCACCCCCTAATTAACGCTTTGAATGCCAGAGCGTTCAACCTAATTAATCACCATTTGCAAGAATCATACGCTCCATTTGTCATTCATGAGAGCTGTAATTATATCACCAGGGGCGCCGGCATCGCCACTGTATAGTCTATAGAGAAACCTTAAGACTGGCGCAGGTTGATTTCTTCTCGGAAATTCCAACGACAGTGCCCATTTCTCGTTCCTCGGCTGAAACATTCCGCATAGGCGTCATGATTTCGTTAAAAAAGTTGCTTGACGACACATCATAATGCACACACCATCCGTATTGGCCACCGCCGCAGAGTGCTTAAGATGAGGGTGACAACATGACGTGTGCCCCCACCCACCTATTCACAGTGAGCAATGATGTTTTTCCCATGTGGCAAAAGCCAGCCTAACCAATTCCGCGGGAATTGTACTCCGCGCCCACCCATTCCCTAGCGATTCCCCTCACGAAGGGTCCGACACACCATTCTATAGTGCTGTGGTGGTGACATAATTAATTAGCAAGACCAACAAAAAGAAGTCCACACAACGACGATGCACCGCATGAATATGGGTTCAGGGCAAAATTACACAGGGTGGTCCCGAGAATCTGACAGTGGAGAACTGAGGTTTTGTGGAAACAAGGCAGTGTTTGTTGGTGTTAAAACTCAGTTCAAACTTTGGTGGTTAGTGTAAACACGGCGGGTAGTGAAGACATCGAAGTAGACAGTATGTGAGAAATTCACAGCCGATGACTGGCTCTGGAAGCATCTGAGAGTTGATCAGTATGAAACAATCCGGTTTGAAGAGTATTGAGAAGCTTCTAGGCGTCCTTAGTCCCTGAGGCGAACAATCATCAAATAATTATTGCAGATACGGTGGAATGCAGTTCGAAATTAAATTTTGAATATATATGGGCATTGCCCAGGAACGCTAATAACCCGCAACTATCCAGAAAAGGGAGATTGTACGCCATCCACCGCGCGTGTTGAGTAGCATTCGCTTCGACCACCTTGTAATTACTGCTTTCAGACAACTGAGGAAAACAGAATAACAACAGGTCGCGATGAGCTATCACACACCTTCGATAGCTACCTGACGAGCTCCGTCCGGGTTCATATCTACAAATGAACCGGGAGGACGTCACCAGAACGCCAAGCTGTCCGTGAACACACTACGGGGTAGTGCGCGTCTCAACCAATTGCCGACGATTACACGGAAGCGGTGGCACCGGCAAAACAGTTCTGGCCCTGCGTAAACATTCCCTGGAACATCTCCGGCAAATATCGACAACGATCTTATTGACGAGGGGGGGGGGGACATGATGACTCACCACCCACTGCCTCTGTGCTCCAGTGCCAAGGAAGCCCTCAGCGAACCACGCGGTAAGTCAGCCTACAGTGAAGGAGTGGATTTATTAATTCCTCACATTCCCTACTCCCTTCAAATGCTGATATCTGGGTTCTTCACATTAATTATATACGTGTATGGAGAATCGGCGTCCCACCGGTCCATAAACAGACTGACGCTGGTCTGCGGCGGCTGCCGCCAGACTGCTGGTGGCTGACGCCATCAGCAGTAGCAGTACCGGTAGTGCCGGCCGGCGGACCCTAGCGTCGGCCCCAGCCAGACACAGCCGACAGACACCACATCAAGCGGCCACTTGTCAACGGTCCGACACCCCCGACAGCCGACAGACACCCCACCCGACGGCCATTCGTCAACGGTCCGGCACCGCCGACAGACACCCCACTCGACGGCCATTCGTCAACGGTCCGACACCCCCGACAGCCGACAGACACCCCACCCGACGGCCATTCGTCAACGGTCCGGCACCGCCGACAGACATCCCACCCGACGGCCATTCGTCAACGGTCCAGCACCGCCGACAGACACCCCACCCGACGGCCATTCGTCAACGGTCCAGCACCGCCGACAGACACCCCACCCGACGGCCATTCGTCAACGGTCCAGCACCGCCGACAGACACCCCACCCGACGGCCATTCGTCAACGGTCCGACACCCCCGACAGACACCCCACCCGACGGCCATTCGTCAACAGTCCGGCACCGCCGACAGCCCACCGCACCGTCTTATCCCACTTGCATGCGAGACTGTGGCCACTGGAGGTCGCCACACCCATCCATCACGGCTGCCCGGGCGTACACGGCGACCGACCGTCAGTTGTAGCAGGCCGCGGATCACTACCACAGGTACACTGACTCACCAGGGTGTGTCACCATCAACCACGCAAATTGACTAGGTCGCAACTTTGTGCATTATCCGCTGAAAAGTGGTCTTTTAGCGAACAAAAACATGCAACAAAAGACATTGCGCCACGCAACAAATAGCTGAAGGCTGAACAGTGAACAACAATGGCGTCGCCATGAGACGAAAATACAAAATTCCGATGTTCTCAAAGATGAGCTGACGGAAGCTGGTGAATCTCGTAACATTCAGCTGTGGCCGTCTTCTGGAGCACACCCGTATCCTTGCTATGACTTATTTCGCCTTCATTTGCTGCGGAATACGAGTTTTCCTGGCGTGCGGAAAATTAATGCCACACGTATGCACCGTAGCAGAAATAGAATGTCTGCGCAGCAGCATTATGATGCATGTTTAATTATAATAGCATGCATGCCTGTGCTAAGATGTGCTCCTCCAGGACTCAAACCGTACCGCACACCGTGCAAATTAGTTGTTCCTCGTCTCTCCCGGCAACTGTATGAGGCAGACAAAGCGAGTTTCCGATGACGTCTCGGCTAGCCAGCATTTGACATCGTTCGCGCCACTCTCCCAGCAATTGACATTGTTCGCGCCACTCTCCAGCACCCGAGGCGATGCGAACGCCAGCTTCCGCTGAAAGCACGTGATTTTTGTAGATACGGGATGGAGCGTGGCAGTACCTATCGCATATCGAGTAAGCCTATCGTGAGCTTCCATCCAATCCAGGGAAATATTCAGAACATGCCCTTCGAGGTGGTGGCTGGAATCGGCGAAGATCTGACGCTCCTCCACCAGCTGGCTCAGGCGATTGAAACAGGCACGGCACCAGCTCCCACCGCCGCGGGAATGATTGGCCCTCTCATGTATGCAATATAGGTTAATCGTGACATTATGCTAAACAATACTTTGCCTGTGCCTGTCTATGACACAGGATAAGAAAAGCTGATCCGCGACATACAAATGTAGGGCTCATAGTGCGCTAAATGGACATGTTTTACCCAACATTAACTGTTAGCCAAAGGTTGACAGATGAAATATCAGTTACGATATCTCTAGATCGTGTCTGCCAGCCTGGTGGTACTTTGTTTCATCCTGAACTTTGCATGAATGCCAGTACTTTTGGGTGCAGGCAAATCACTGAAAATCCAGTTAAAAACCGCAGCTGACAAAAAAACGACCACGCTTTCATCGCCACATCCTCATTGTCCCTTTCTGTCTGCGTTGGTTGCCAGGCTGCTCAACGTATACCTATCGTCGGTGTAGCCGAAGCAACAGCTAACTGATCTTGTGACTTACTGCTCGCCATTATGCCCCAATGTAATGTCAGATCAGACAGCGGAGCTCGTGCTTCGAAGGTGCTAGAAACGCTCACCGTAGTATCGAGCTACTCAGAGGTCTGTCCGAACATATTCCAGCCAGTCATCCGACACGTGATTTGCCACAATGGATACCAGTTTCACCCTGAGCTGTCCTGCTGGCGATGTACGCGGACGGCGACAGGACGGTGACAGGATGGTTCGTCGTGTCGCGGACGGTGACAGGACGGTGACAGGATGATTCGTCGTGTCGCGGACGGTGACAGGACGGTGACAGGATGGTTCGTCGTGTCGCGGACGGTGACAGGATGGTTCGTCGTGTCGCGGACGGTGACAGGATGGTTCGTCGTGTCGCGGACGGTGACAGGATGGTTCGTCGTGTCGCGGACGGTGACAGGATGGTTCGTCGTGTCGCGGACGGTGACAGGACGGTGACAGGATGATTCGTCGTGTCGCGGACGGTGACAGGACGGTGACAGGATGATTCGTCGTGTCGCGGACGGCGACAGGACGGTGACAGGATGATTCGTCGTGTCGCGGACGGTGACAGGACGGTGACAGGATGGTTCGTCGTGTCGCGGACGGCGACAGGACGGTGACAGGATGATTCGTCGTGTCGCGGACGGCGACAGGACGGTGACAGGATGGTTCGTCGTGTCGCGGACGGTGACAGGATGGTTCGTTGTGTCGCGGACGGCGACAGGACGGTGACAGGATGATTCGTCGTGTCGCGGACGGCGACAGGACGGTGACAGGATGGTTCGTCGTGTCGCGGACGGCGACAGGACGGTGACAGGATGGTTCGTCGTGTCGCGGACGGTGACAGGATGGTTCGTTGTGTTGCGGACTGCGACAGGACGGTGACAGGATGGTTCGTCGTGTCGCGGACGGCGACAGGACGGTGACAGGATGGTTCGTCGTGTCGCGGACGGTGACAGGACGGTGACAGGATGGTTCGTCGTGTCGCGGACGGTGACAGGACGGTGACAGGATGGTTCGTCGTGTCGCGGACGGTGACAGGATGGTTCGTCGTGTCGTGGACGGTGACAGGACGGTGACAGGATGGTTCGTCGTGTCGCGGACGGTGACAGGACGGTGACAGGATGGTTCGTCGTGTCGCGGACGGTGACAGGACGGTGACAGGATGGTTCGTCAGAAGGCTGTCGAAACGATAACTGAGTGTCGCGCTCTCGCGAGTGATGATAGCCGATCAGATGTATTCCTTCCATATTCCAAATATTAACTTCAGCGCACCGCATTGCCCTTAGGTATTCGACTGGTTCACAACAGCCATAACGGAGCCTCCGCTTACCAAGAATCTGACAGAGGACGATATCAGCCAGCTACAAACACCCACTGGACGTCAGTGCGCACCCAGCTCTCACACCTAAGCCGTAGAGCATGCTGTGCTGGTTGCCAGGGCGTGTGGCCGCAGTCGGGGATAAGGAGCGCCACCAGTTGATTTGTCCCAGGATCAAACGCTGCCAGGTGCTGCCAATGTTTCAGTCAAATACAAATGCTTTCGTTCCTCGAGCTCTGATTGCCATGTGTAGCCAACTGCACGAATTGTTCAGTGACGCGCAGTAAATCAGAAGGCCTGTGCAATGTGTTGTCCGTATGTACTATATGTAACGAGTGGTAATCGACATATTTTCGCCGGACATAATGCAAATAATGTTGACATATGGATTAAGAGTCAGATTATGCGTGGGAATGCAACATCGAATTCACCAGCTTCGGATCAAATTCCCGCCCTTATCGAATTACTGCAACTGGTTTGGTGGTCAATTTCAACAGCTCTATACCATACCCCCTGAAATTATTAGCTTGATACAATGGTCGTTATCGGTTGTTCCAAGCCAGACAAAATATCGACCAGGACACGTACGCTATACATCCTACTGACCAGAACAGCCTGCCCAAATAACCCCAATACCTTTGCCACACCAACAACACCTCTGTTTGACTGAACAAAACGATCCTACTCAATATACCAAAATACCCCTGCTTCACTAACTACAACCCCTGCCCCGCTGACCACAACCCCCTGCCCCACTATCCACAACACTCCTGCTCCACTGACCACAACCCATGCTTCACTGGCCTTACCATCCCTGCCACACTATCCACTATACTCCTGCTCCACTGACCACAACCCATGCTTCACTGACCTCACCATCCCCGACCCACTATCCACAACTCATGCTCCACTGACCACAACCCATGCTTCACTGACCTTACCATCCCTGCCCCACTATCCACTATATTCCTGCTCCAATGAACACAACCCATGCTTCACTGACCTTGCCATCCCTACCCCACTATCCACAACACTCCTGCTCCACTGACCACAACCCATGCTTCACTGACCTTACCATCCCTGCCCCACTATCCACAACACTCCTGCTCCACTGACCACAACCCATGCTTCACTGACCTTACCATCCCTGCCCCACTATCCACTATACTCCTGCTCCACTAAACATAACCCATGCTTCACTGACCTTACCATCCCTGCCCCACTATCCACAACACTCCTGCTCCACTGACCACAACCCATGCTTAACTGACCTTACCATCCCTGCTCCACTGACTACAACACCTTGCCTCACACACTGTACACAAGGGGACGAGTGGTCTAGGGGTAAGATGCTCGTCTCACAATCGAAAGATAGTGGGTTCGAGTCTCACCTGTCGCTACTCTTCGCCCGCAACCAATCGGCGTGAGATATTGGCGACGCTATATGGCTCAACGGTCGACGTGTCGTAAAACCAATAACCAACCAACCAACCACTGTACACAACACATTTGCTCCACTGACCACAACGGCCCGCTGCACTGCACACAACATCCAGCTCCAATCACCACTTCAGCTCCACTGACCACAACGCCCCGCTGCACTGCACACAACATCCAGCTCCAATCACCACTTCAGCTCCACTGACCACAACGGCCCGCTGCACTGCTCACAGCACCCAGTTCCAATCACCACTTCAGCTCCACTGACCACAACGCCCCGCTGCACTGCACACAACATCCAGCTCCAATCACCACTTCAGCTCCACTGACCACAACGCCCCGCTGCACTGCACACAACATCCAGCTCCAATCACCACTTCAGCTCCACTGACCACAACGCCCCGCTGCACTGCTCACAGCACCCAGTTCCAATCACCACTTCAGCTCCACTGACCACATCAGCAGTGCCGCTGCTGATCGCGCCGTCGCACAGGGCTCATCACCGTGGCAGGAGCCGTGCACATCTGCCAGACGACCAGCCAGCCCACGGCCGAGCTGCACCAGGACGCACCGCTTGCCACAAGAAGCGCTTGCACTGGCGCATACCGCGCCACAAATCAATTACCGTTCGAAAGGCAGTCACTACTGGAAATAGCGCGCCGCCGCAGCCCGCTATTTCGAACCACGTTCACCGCTGGTATCGCTTACGAGCCTACTTAGGCGGGCATTGGGTCACAGACGCCGCACTGGTCCAGCCCGCGCCGGACAGATGGACGCAGATCTGTCAGCGCTACACACAAGAGTGCTGACCGCGACTGTAGGCCAGCTTGTCATTTCATTTGACTAGGAGTGCTAAACAGTGATTATGGGAGAAAATCGCCGAACCAAACAACATGCGATGAACTTCCAATGCCCACAAGAAAATTGTAACATTCCGCATCAGAACAGCATAACGCAGAGGGTCTGCATTGGAAGAATCTTCACGAGGATCAGAAGGATCCTCAGACCTTCAGGAGGATCTTGGAAGGATCAGTTATTTATGCCATGGTCGTGCCGTTATCAGGCAACTGTACCTGGCAGTCAACGCATGATACCATTACGACGGAGCCAACGGGTTCCTCACAGAGTGGGGACGGTCGAGAGGGACGCCCTTGGACCCCTGGACACTTGGTCATTGATTACAGATCTGAAGAAGTGTGATAAAGACTACGCAACTTCAGATCATTACTCAATTCGCTTTACACTTTCTGACAACTTCTATTCCATTTAAAGCAGTTGCTTTGCAAGGAAATGGGCATAGGGCGACCACGTATATGCTTACTATGTGTCCAACTTTGCACTTCACAAGTAAAAAGATTAAATTGTTTCGTCAATGGGTAAGATCCTAACATGCTTTTAGCTTGTACTTCCTATTACGGAGCAGGATTTATGCTGGCTGTGACTGTTCCATTGACACTATAGTCGGTATCAGACCACCACAGGCAGCGGGGTACAAGGCCACCACAGGCAGCGGGGTACAAGGCCACCACAGGCAGCGGGGTAGACCCCCACAGGCAGCGAGGTACAAGGCCACCACAGGCAGCGGGGCACAAGGCCACCACAGGCAGCGGGGAACAAGGCCACCACAGGCAGCGGGGCGCAAGGCCACCACAGGCAGCGGGGTACACGGCCACCACAGGCAGCTGGGTACTCGGCCAGACCATCCACATCGGTTGGCTATTCTCCCACAGGCTATTTTACTAACATGGTCGATCCGACCCGGGCTTTACCCCCTCCCTCTCATACTACAAAAAACACGAATGATTCTACATTGCAACGTACGCAAACGTCAGAACACGGAGAAGCAAAGCACTTAACTTCCATGTACCTGTCGTTTCTAAGGCGACTGCTCACTTTACTGCACTTGCAAACAAGCATCCATGCAAACTGTAAGATGCAGCATTCACGTAGAATATGAAAAACGAAGCACATAATGAAGGCCGTATCTGACGTATGCCAGGTCATCTTGACATGCTGAAGAAGCTTAGGTGGTCAGGAGCTTATGCGATCAATCTGGCGTGCTCATACGAGTCCCCCATCAAGCCAGTACTGCACTATGTCGGAAGCAACGTTTGATCCGAATGATCCCCGGTGTTCGGTCGAGACTGTAAGTGCTGCCAGAAGCAGATGTGCGCGCTTAAGCCCTCGTGCAGTGCAGCCAGGGTGAGCAGAGCTTTCCCAGTGCATTCAGATTCGTCTTGTTGCTAACCCGGTAGCGATCTCTGCTGGATCGTTCCGCTGTATCCGCAAGCGGCGGCGCCGGCAAGTGGTCGTCTACCATGGCGCACCACACCGCGCCGGACCATGGCGCACCGCATCGCGCAGTGACCTACCACGGCGCACCGCACCGCACCGTGACCTGCCATAGCGCACCGCACCGCACCGCACCGTACCATAGCGCACCGCACCGCACCGCACCGTACCATAGCGCACCGCACCGCACCGCACCGTACCATAGCGCACCGCATCGCGCAGTGACCTACCACGGCGCACCGCACCGCACCGTGACCTACCACGGCGCACCGCACCGCACCGTGACCTACCATGGCGCGCCGCACCGCACCGCGACCTACCATGGCGCGCCACACCGCCCCGCGACCGGGCTCTGGTGAGAGCTACACGGCTTATTCGAGAGATGTGGTTGCATTTCAAGAAGTTTATTTCCTAGATGCAAAGTTTTCGATATTCACTTTTTTGTGGCAACACGTTTCAGCAATTTGGCTCTAATGGATTTGAAAAAGCAAGCAAACACATCAAGTTCTGTATATTTCCACTCGCTTTGATGTACTTTCAGAACACCGAAAAACTGAAACACAAGATATTACTGAAATTAATATTACGGGGTGCAATGCTCCCAGCAAGGAATGTTTTGGTACGCAGCCCCGCTGTCAACGTTTGGGTATTATCAACCAGGAATCTGCTTGGATATTAAGTCATCCAAAATAAGCCGGGAAGGTTTTTTCCTCTGGCTATCTATCGATGGAACCAATCGAGCACTATTAAACATTCGAATGACAATCGATAGCCCACGCGTCAACGGCCTTGATGAAGCTAGGTAAGCTTTGAGGTTATACTAACGACAAAGGTCAAACGAACAGAAACATGTCAGACATTTTCTGAATCATTCCTTCCCCATTATTCGCGCTTATAAAACGCCTGAAAGCTTCCTTTTATCCAACGTACGTCAGACAACAGACGCTTGATTCTAAATGCACGTCAGGTTTAAGGTGCACGGCTCGGCCGTACCCAATGGTCACCTCAGTCCCTGACGCGAATGCTGCCGTCGTGCTGTCCACGGACAGTTGCCGGCGCTGCCGGCCGTCGCTGAAATATTCACGCGTCAGACACCGGCACCGAGATGACGACCGGCCCCGGCGGCCGCCGTGACGCACGCGCCGCGCCGCCTGCATGCCCGGGAGAGTCGCCAGGCTCTCCCGAGACCGAGACCGCGTCAACGAGACGGTGGCTTTGTCGGCAGGAAGGGCGCGACACAGTCGCTACAACCGCGAGGTGACGGATCCGCACCGCGAGGTGCGGACTGGGAGGCGTACAACCGCGAGGTGTCGCACTGGGAGTCGGATGGGCCTCACGCAAAACAGCTGGTGATCTGATGGGGAGGGGTTTGTTACGGGGCCATACGTCATGAAGACTAATTATTCCCGTTCTCGCTCATGAGAGACAATCTTAATCAGCAGTATGATAACTGCCACCTTACAACATCCATAGGCTTCAAGGCAGGTGTGGCGGCTAGTAAAAACACTATCGACGTTACTCCGCTACAAAAAGACAGCCGTAGCGAGGCTCAACTGAAAGAATGCGCCTGTTTCTTTACCTCTACAACTTCCTCCAAACTTGCGCAACCTGCCACGAAGTGGGATGTTTGGGGAGGTTGTCAGCGCGGGTCCAACCTGCCACGAAGTGGGATGTTTGGGGAGGCTGTCAGCGTGGGTCCAACCTGCCACGAAGTGGGATGTTTGGGGAGGCTGTCAGCGCGGGTCCAACCTGCCACGAAGTGGGATGTTTGGGGAGGTTGTCAGCGCGGGTCCAACCTGCCACGAAGTGGGATGTTTGGGGAGGCTGTCAGCGCGGGTCCAACGAAACGGGCGTAGGAGCTTGTGTGACAAGGTTAGCAGTCCATCGGCAACAAAAAACGGCGCGTGCTCACTGAATGCAACGTCAAACCACATATTTCTAGACCCAAAAGTTTTCACATACTCTTGATTTCCCTTGCCAAAACGGATTGAAAGTCTTTGCCTTAACATTTAGGCCCCAGACCCACTTGAGAGACCGAGCTCAGGATAAAGGCATGACGCCTTTGTCATAGAAAATAGCCCGTATGTTTTTGATGTAAGTTAACCCAAGAAAAGAAACATTTCATTATCCAATTTCATTTCATCCCCCAATTAACCCGTATGTTCTTGATGTAAGTTAACTCAAGACAAGATACATTTCATTCCCCAATTTTCACATTGAAATATACCGGAGTTGACTAAACTGACGCCTAAGTAGCCTTGGTGCGCGCCTCGTTTCACTGTATTTTGTGAATGAAAACAAGACAATAAACGCGCCACTCTGACTGATATCTATCCGCCCACAATATCCCACAAACTGATCCTGCCCCTGACTTGCGGGGGACTGTAGGTGGTTTGGGAAGGTTCATGAAACCAAAGAAACGATTTTGCAGAGTGTGGGGGCGGAGTTTGGGAAAAGTTGCATGAGGTACATGAATACGCCCAATACGTGAGGTGTGTCCGGTCCGTGTCCACACATTAGCACGCGCAGCACTGGACTTCTGATAATTGAACTCAATATGGGATAGCGGTGCAGGCGATGCGCTTGGCCTCTCCCTCTGTCTCGAGAGATCCATTCAAACCATCGGGACAACAATTCACAGGGAGTTCACCATGGTAGCGAGCTTGTCACTGTTTTCGACAAGTTCAGTGTCCCATGCCGGGACAGTCTAGTTCATTGGAGGTCAATCGATGCAATTACAGAGCTTCAGAGAGATACGATGGAGTCAGTACCTCCAATACCGTTGGGCAAATATGAACGTAACTGGAGGGTAGCCTTAATAAGGTAAGATGACTACCTATCTCAATTAACCGAGATAAGTGGCGGCACAACCGGTATCGTGACATGATTAAGATGAAAGATCGGCAAATGAGCACTAAATATCAATGCAGAATTTGGGCTGGCTTCCGATGTATTCAAGATTGTGATGCATATCAAATTATCCCTACCACACATTTCCCGTAATCATTAAGTCGTTCCTCAAATATGGCTGGTGGAGCAGGGCTAAATGGTCCAAGTACAGCACTTTTCAACCGCATCTATTTGTCTCCCAATACATTGGCCGCCAGTAGCTAGTGCCTAGTCCAGCACAAGACAAATGCTGTGGTTATCTTAAGCACGAGACGCCCACAGGAAGGTAAGGCCGTGACTGGTCCGACTGGTCCGACATTCCCCACACGGCAGAACGACCTCACACCGGCGCCGATCCCGGCTGCCGCGCGACAATCTCCCCAGGGCAATGAGCAACCACGGGAAAGGTCACTGACCAAGCTCAACATCTCAAGAACCAAACGATCTGCTCGGTGTTCATCTCTGAATAGACGAAATCGTAGCGTCATAGCTCAGTTCGTTCGCAAGTTCCATGTAAAAAAACGCCGCTTGGGTGGACGATCACTAATCATTGAACAAATTAAAACTTCATGGGTGACTCCATGTGCTGGAGGTTGGCTTCAAATGGACTGGTTGCAGGTTACACAGAAAAATGTGTGTGCTGATCACGACGAAGGGGAAGATGCTCTTGTACACTAAAATGATACAAATACCGACATTTGCAATATATTGTGCCATAAAACAGGAGATTAAAAGGCCTCTGAACTCTAACCAAAAGACGGCCGCTGATCGATGTGACGCCACGTGCCGGAAGGCGGACGCTTGCTACTGTTGCGGCGCCGCACTGTTTAGACTTGCCGCTTTCTTCAACCATCGCGTTCTTGCGGGTATTAGTTCAAATTCTGCACGTATTTCGTCCAGAAAGGCGTAAAGACGGCGGGAACCTCTACGAGGGAGTACAACTGATGGTGTTTTGTGCCAATGTGCAAGAGCACCGACTAAGTTATTAGGGTTTAGGGACAGAACACCGACTAAGACGCCCGGGAAATTATTTTAGCAATGTCTCGCGATATGCACCAGAGGAAGATATGGTGGAACGCTGCCCGCCGCCACTATGTCATACTGAGGAACCAGGGCTGGAGATCTCTCACGAAGCCAGAGCCCAAGTCCTTACTTTCAAGACGTATTTACAGATTGAATAAGGAAAATGACAAATTAACATTAGCAGGGCACCAAACCAGGGGGATCCAGACCTCCCCACCCCCACCTGAGATCTCCAGCCATGTGAAGAACGATATGAATTGTTGTGAAGATCACTTCAACGTAAGTTGTTGTGGCTGAAGCAAAAATAGAACTGTGTTTGAGTGCCCATAGACCGTGCCAAGCTGGAAACACCACAGGGTCACGACTCACGATACTCCAGGCTGGAAGAAATAAGACATAGGCATTGCTGCTGCTATATTCGTCGCGATACAACGCTTCCCAACTGCTTCCCAGGTGTTTGTGGTAGTTGAAGTTTCAGATGACTACCGAAATAGATTGCCAAAGTCCCCACTGCATTAAAATTGCAGGTTTCAAGACTTGACTGTGGGAGAAACTCTGGGTAGAAGTGACCATAACATAGTGAGATTCAAGGCACAAGTAGAGGGCACAATCAAGGATAATTTGGCAAAGGTTCCAAATTTTAACAGGGCAGACTGACTGCATGAGAGCAGCTTTAAGTGCCATATAATGGGAAAAAGAATTCTCCAATTTAAATGCCTGTGAAATGTGGGAAAAGTTCAAATCTTACTTGAGGGAAATTCAGATTAGACATGTCCCCCAAAAGCAAAGGAGCAAAAGAAGGGTAGGGTAGGGTCAATTTTATTATTTGTCATTTCCCTGTTACATGGACCATAAGGGGATACCGTCGGGAGCATTGCCAGCAGGAGACATGGGGCTGTAGCCCCTATATATGACCTTCAGCCCCCCACAGGGCTTGGTTTTTAGATGCAACAGGGATGGTTATGCTGAAAAAGTTTAGCTCAGCTCTCCAGCTGTGGTTGTATCTCCCTTGCCCATGCATGGAATCCCGGCAACGCCTCTGGCTGCAGCACAAGCATATGCTATGCACCCACCAGCATGTAGCTTAAGCAGACTTGTAGCTTAAATTTGATAATCACAACGGCAGTAACGAATCTTTCGCATCCGCCAATACAACCACTCAGCGACTCGCCAGTCGCGTTCAGAACGTGACGACGCAGCCAGCATGGCTGCTGTTTGCGGTATCCGCGTTTGTTAGCTTGTTTCAGAGTTTGAAAAGCAATGCAAACGGCGTTGGACGAAGAAACGGATATTAGTTTGCACATGAAAAACTATCCTGATTATATTGGCGATATTTGTAGAAAACAGTCAATCGGTCTCTTGGGATACGGTCGGCGGATACTCCATGAGAACATAGGAGAGGCCTACCTGCTGTGAGATCTGAAGGTGGCGCTGAGCGTAGAACAGTGCCTTGTCGTTATTGCCGACGGCGGTGTGAGCGTTGCCGAGGGACCAGCAGGCGCGTCCTGTCGAAACCCCAGAGTCAGGGTCAGTCAGACCAACAGCAGGCATTCCCCGTTAAAACCCACCGACAGAGGAGGAACCAGCTCGCGAGTGTTAGCGAAACCCGCAGTTAGAGTCAAAGTCCGTTCCAGCAAACGCGTTGTCGGAAGCCCAGACTCAGAGCCAGTCAAAGCGACCAGAACGCGTTTCCTGTCGAAATCCATAGTCGGAGTCAAAGTAAGAGTCACATGGACATCTCGGCTTCCCCACGGTACAGTCGCACAGTGCCCACTAGCCCGCATGACTCAATGTACCACTATTCAACAGCCTTTCACCGAGGCACGTCCACGGCGGCAAGTACCCTCTCCGACGGTGTCGTTGAGCTCCTGTGCGATGCGCATGTGTCGCATGTGGAAGCCGATGGCGGTGGTGTAGTCCCACAACAGGGTGTACGTGTTGCCCAGGCTGTAGCAGGCCTGCGCCTCCATCGCGCGGTCGTCCAGTTCCTGGGCCAGTACCAGAGTTCGCCTGCGATTGACAGAGGCCACCGATGTCACCGAAACAGGCAGAGGCACGGACACAGAGAGCGGCCGGGGAGACGAGATCAGAGCAATTGTGTGCCAGTCACTTACCAGGACTGTAGGACACATCAGGCAAAACAAAAACAGGGCACTGGCGTGACCCGAACAACTAATATAAGCTTCGGCGTCACCGGAGCATGCACTACCTGAGGTGCAAGTCGCAAACACAGACACTATAGATTACGCCCTTGACAACAATGGACACCGCGGGTCACCGACGTCACCAGGGTGGACACTGCATATTACGTCCATGACAACAATGGACACCGCGGGTCACCGACGTCACCAGGATGGACACTGCATATTACGTCCATGACAACAATGGACACCGCGGGTCACCGACGTCACCAGGGTGGACACTGCATATTACGTCCATGACAACAATGGACACCGCGGGTCACCGACGTCACCAGGGTGGACACTGCATATTACGTCCATGACAACAATGGACACCGCGGGTCACCGACGTCACCAGGGTGGACACTGCATATTACGTCCATGACAACAATGGACACCGCGGGTCACCGACGTCACCAGAATAGATACTACAGAAGCATTGGAAGCATGGCCCTGTCTTGGATATTGGCCGTCCAGAGTATTATTACCTCCGGGAAATGATCTACTCTTTTTCCAGAAGATGAATGTATAATTGAGAAACGTGACGATGACCGCCATCTCTTTGCTGTTTGTTGATGACCATGGACACATGGAGCATGGCCATGACAAGTACAAAAAGTTTGATGAAAGAAACAAGTAAAATTATCATCCAACTTGGAATGACACACAATTTTCTTCTCCAAATACAGGATTCTGACGCAAAGAAATTGGTCCTATTCTGCCTGTAATGCCAAACAATTTTCCTCTCACATTCCAGAATTCCAAGACACAAATCCAGCCCTGCACTACAGATTACGTCCATGCCAAAAATAGGCACCGCGGGTCACCAACGTCACGAGAAGACAACATAGATTACGTCCATCACAACAATAGACACTGCGGGCACCAACGTCGCCAGAATAGATAATACCTATTAAACACCATGACAACAATATAGACCACAAGTTACCGACGTCACCAAAATATGACGTCACAGGCGACGCCAAAGAATCGACGAGGATGTCCCGAAGCGGACGGAGCCCCACCGTCGTCGTCACCCCAGCTTACTTGTAGTGTTTGGCAGCCGTTTCGAACTGGCCGAGGAACACGTGTGCATTGCCCAGGTTACTGTGTGCGCGCCGTTCCGCCGCTTTGTCGCCAAACTCCTTGGCGATCTTGAGCCGCTGTCGGGACAGACACCACGCGCTCAATGTAGAAGCGGGTCATCTGCTCAGCCCAACGCATCCCTATCGGGACGCACATCTCAACTGTCGACAAAGCTGAAATTGACATTCCCACAGACAAACCACGGTGGGCTTGGCTCAGTCTCGCCACCCTTCCAATTATCTTTTGAGGTTAGGGCGCATCGACTGCGGATGCACGGGGCTTCTGCCCACCTAACCACACACGCTATAATTGAAGCCGGGTGGGTCGCCGTTCGCCAAGTCCGGTGAGCCATCAACGGCGTCGACACGGCCGGCTAATGACCACCGGGGCTTGTCCTGGCGGAACGCCGACCGGCCCATCGGAGTTCGTAACCAGCCCACTGCTCGGTTAGTTGGTGTCTAGGTGAACTTACGAGCGCTTCAGCCAAAAAAGCATCACTTAGGGCCCACCTGGTTCATTTTAGTGTTTCAGAGCCAAATAAAACGTTGATGAGTACATCATACCAAAACCAATCGCTTTCGGGCACCGGAATGTTTTCAGAGTAAACTATTGTCGTATAACCCGTTAACACGTTCTCATACGTCGAGTTCCGTGTGGTATCTCCATAAAACCGCCTACGTTCCCTTGCGAAAACGGTAAGTAAAAGTGCACGTCGCAACGACAGAATCTATCAATGCGGGGCCTCTTCGCGGGGAAGAGGGGAAGAGGCCAGCGAGGCCTCTTCCCCGCACATAATAGTGGTGGGTAGCATAGGTGTGGCCGATGGGCAGTGCACACCGATCGCTTTCGGGTAATGAAAGGGTCACATCGTCCCTCCCGAGGCTGGGGTAAGACGATAATCAATATCCAAGGCCCGGTTTGATTTTATGCAACTTGTTATTGGTCACTGAGTCCCAGCTGCTCTGTCACTTGGCACGCATATATGATGAATTCTTCGAGACGTGGTTCCTGGTTAGAAAGGGGTAAAACGTGTGCTCGGTGGTCCTCGGCTGCACATTTCGATGCGGAATCGGGTCGTTCATTCCTGGATACTCCGACATGGCTCGGAATCCGGCATAAACGTACGGCTTTCCCATCTCGATGCAGAGTAGCGAGACGTGCCAGGGTGTCAAGCCGGTGAGTACGATGGGCAAAAGCCGTGAACGCCAAGACACTGCTAAGAAAATCGGAAATACCACATATAAAACATACCGCGAAATATTGATATAGGAAAGTGTTTCGGGTATCGCAACCAGCCCCGAGCTATACACCGAGGAGTACTGAGTTAAAGTAAGGCATATGAGGTAAAAAGCCAACTGCACTCATACTGTCCATACGCCATCGTCTCCACCGGTACCATCTGTCCACACACCATCGTCTCCACCGTACTATCTGTCCACATGCCAACGTATCCACTATTACCATCTGTCCACGCGCCATCGTCTCCACCGGTACCACCTGCCCACACGCCATCGTAATCAGTTAAATACCATATCAATACAGGCCAGCAACAAACAACGCACCGAAGCTATCAAGCCGCAAATTCAATGACACGTGTCAATTCAAGAAGCCCAACTGAGTAACCTGTAAGTTGTCAAATCTGGAACAGCTTTGATCATGGGTAATACTTTCTGATGAAGTTTTCTGATCTTGCTGTCAAGTGTCATTATGTGTTGCTATTATTTCGTTGATATTTTTAAGCTTCTTGTTATAAAGTTGCAATGGCTTGATGCTCAGTGAAATAATAACGGATATATTTAACCCACGCAGTCTCGGGGGGGGTGATATGACCCCCTCCCACGAAAGTTTTCCGCGGATAGTGAAAGAAGGGCGCGCGGCAGTGCGCCGAAATTTGACATACCTTTTCCCACATCAATTTGGCATGTTGTGTCGAAATTTTGAGGTCAGGTCATTTAGGGTCAACGTGTTAATCAAGGTCAAGTGAGGTCACCTCCAGAAAAGTTCAACCAGTCCTCACGTTTTAACGGATACAGATATTTTAATGAGACTTTCAGCGTTTGCTTATCTCTAGGGACGAAACAAAACGCACCAGAGGATTTTTTTTCGGTTTTTGATTACTTATTAGTTTTGCATATTTGCCCATTAGAGGTAAAACCGAAGATTCTGGCTAAAGTAAGCATTTTTATGAGAGCAAGTTGACTTCGAACAACGTTTTTCGGTCCGCTCTACCCATTATAAAAATAAAAATTAAAGGAAATTGGAAACTCAAAATTTTGAAATTAAAAAAAAAAAAAGAGATTTTTGGGTGGACAAGAATTTATGGTCATGGTCGATTTCGCCTTCCATTTCTGATTCCAAATATTTTTTTCTTCAAATATCCCCCAAAATTAACTCCCCAGAGCCAAAAACATCATGTGAGTCGTGAAAACATAGGTCCCCTAGTGACGTCACCTTTTGGGGGGGGGGGATACAATTTTGTGGGTGGTGTCCGGCCCTACTCGTCGAGCGCCTTCCGATGACACCTCTTTCGTTTTCGTGCGACGCTTAGTTTGAATATTAGAGGGGGTTTGTATCACCCCCCCCCCGAGACGGGGTGTGAGTTATGACCGAAAAGACGGGGAGGGTTAAGGTATGTGTCTAAACGTAGCCATAAATATGTTCTTAGTTATTGTTCTTTTGTGAACACATGAAGGAGATTTGCAGGCACACCATCGGGTTTGTAGGCACATGCGCATCCACAGAGAGATATGCAGCTGGATGTACTTACCTGCTGATGGTAGTCTATAGCCTGCGTGAAGTTGCCGAGCAGGTAGTGGGTGTTGCCCAGGTTACCACAGGCGCGACCCTGGGCGGACCGGTCTCCCAGCTCCACCATCAGCTCCAGGTTCTCACTGCCACAAAATCACAAACATTGTCCTCATCGATAGAAGTATGCGGTGGGCAGGAAGAGGGGAAACGTTTGGTGTCAGATAATAGGCATTAACAAACAAACAAAAAACAAAAAAACAATTAGATATACTTTCGCTTCACAACCAGTCATCAAAAGGCTACGCATCGGTAAGAGGCCTTCTTCTTGTTATGGAGCTCACAAGCGTAGCCTCATAAGTTGTATGTTTGCACACCTGGAAGAGCTATGCTATGTTTCTCGGTAGCCCGAGTTGGCCTTGCGACATTTCACGCCTGATGTCATCATTACATTGAGGAAGACATCATTGAGGCACTCGGGAAGTTTTGCTCTACAGTAAACAACTCCGGGACGTATGAGATTGGATTTGTTTAAAGCTGATGTCAACTGATCTGGCGAGCTAATATATATATATTCCCATGGATCACACTGGAAGGAAAGCACCAAGGATGTCGGGTCGATGACGAAGGCCGGGAACAGGCAGGTGCTGTGGACGAGCTGGCAACAGAGGAGTTTTCATTCGAGCGAAATTGCGTCAGCACCACCCAGTAAGGTGGTGGCTATCATTCACGCCACTGAGGGACGAACATAACCATGGGCAGCACACCAAACACACCGGGAACCGAATGCTGCATGCGTGGTCGATGTGATGTCCATACAGGGTTGGAAACATGGCCTCGCTCTGGGTGCTTGTCATCCAGAACATTCTCCTCCCCGGGAAATTATCCGCTCTTTTTTGCCAAAGGATGAAGGGAATTGTTGAAAATGACTGCTAACGCATTACTGTTTGATAAGAATGCCCTAAAATAACCGGAAATCACAAAAAAAAATGTTACTGATACCATAAACAGAGAAAACAATTAATTACCTTCTCCGACCCAGAATTCACAACACCGAAATTCCTCTCCAAATCCAGGATTCCAATACATAAATCCAGCCCTGCGGCCATCGCAGCACCTCGGTGCAGAGGCCCGCTATACAACCGCGCGGACGGCAGCGAAATCTTCCGGCTACTTGGACCCAAGGGAGGGGGGGCATCAACAGCCCGCCACTCACTACACAGCCTTTAGCGCGCCAGCCTTACTTGTAGTACTCGACGGCCTTCTGCAGACAGTCCTTGACGGCGTCCGGGAAGTGGCCCGGGTCCTGGTTACCGCTGCGGCCCAGGTGTTTGCCTTTGGAGTGATACACGTTGGCCAGGTTGTAGAGCGCCCGACCCTCGCTCACCTGCGACACGAGCACAGCACGTCTGCCCGCTGATGTGTATCGCCGCTGAAACGACCTGCACATCGGCGGCGCACGCTGTCGCTGCGAGCTGGCCACAGCCAGCAGGAGGCGGGCGTCACACGGGCCGACCGCTTCACACGTGGCGGCCAGCTAGGGCCGAGTCTGTCGCACGCCTGGCCGGCCACTGCAAGCTGGGCCAGCACGGGCCGAGTCTATCGCGCGCCTGGCCGGCCACTGCAAGCTGGGCCAGGACGGGCCGAGTCTGTCGCGCGCCTGGCCGGCCACTGCAAGCTGGGCCAGCACGGGCCGAGTCTGTCGCGCGCCTGGCCGGCCACTGCAAGCTGGGCCAGCACGGACACAGTCTGTTCAGTCTCCATGTGTCTGACCGGACACCGGACAAGCTGGGCCAGCACGGGCCGTGTCTGTCCAGTCTCCATGTGTCTGACCGGACACCGGACAGATGCCACGCAGACAGTGCGTGTGCGTACGTGCGGTGCGCGTGTGTGGGCTCGGGCACGTACGTGCGTGTGCGTGTTTGCGTGTACGTGTTTGTGTGTGGGGGGACGTACGCTGTGTGGACGGGACTAACTTTATCGCCCAGCTCTCTGGAGACGCTCAAGTGACGTTTGCAGCATAGCAGCGACTCTTCGTATCTGCCCAGTACCTTCATCGTGTTGCCCAGGTTGCCGCTCGCCTTGGCCTCGCCCATTTTGTCGTGCATGGTCCTGTGGAAATGCCACGCTGCTCAGATGTGTGTCAGAACTACCACTGAACGACACTGTCAACACATGTGAAGGCAATACAGCCACAACAGCAGATGTGTCAGCTGCAGTATACAATAACTGACCAAGTAACATGGAAATTCACAGTTCATGTAAATACATTATTCATCCTTGCTTTGAGTTTTCTTCAGTTTCCAAAGTGTGAGCACTGATAGTCATGATAACCGTGACTGATGAACAAATAAATAAACTAAAATGCTCTTGAATCATTCCTGAGTGCCAATCCTGTATTTTCTTCCCATCTTTCACTATTCCCAAACACCTTTGCCCTGTATCTGCGCAGGTGATGGAGAAGCATGCTTAAGATACTGGTCGGCTGGGCATGCATAAGAAGAATAACTATTTAAGGATGAGGTTGCTAATCGGCATCCGCTGCCGCTTCGCATTCTGGGCGACTTCTGTTGTGAACCCGGAACATTTGAATGACCGTGGCCATTCTAATAAAAGCACAAACATACCAAACAGCATAAATATAAGGCAAAGCATTCGATGTCCCAGGAAAAATTGACTATAAAGAACACACATGGACAGCGGATATCAATTTACTATTGTGCAATAGCTCGTAATATAGGCGCACGACCAACGACTTCACGATATTGCAATGGATCGAAAGTCGTTCAATATCGTGACTACCGTAATTTATGTTGCAACGTTAAACAACAGGGAACTTCCAGTAACACATGGGGACTATTTGACTGGAAGCGATCCAAGTGCAGGTACAACACATGACCAATTCGATCGCTTAAGTATTCAACCATTAATTTCGGCGATGGATGGTGGGTCTCCTCCCCTCCACCATAGCCTGAGTACACACAACTCTTCACTGGCGGCCCACCGCACGAAGTCCGCTTGTTGTACTACTATACACTACTTCCTACACAGAGCACTGTTCGACTTAACCGCCCCAGTGACTCTCTCAGTATTAACAGCGATCACACAAGATCAGGCACACGCAATATCAAGAGTCCCTGCTGAGTGCAGTTTACTCTGCATTGGTGATGGATGTTTATTCAGTATAAACAAATCGTCGGAGAACAATTGTGCTGCGATTATAGTTTACTCGGCGCGCGTGGCCGTGGTATACTCCGCACAGTATTCACTCATCACCATAGCGATTACCTACTTGCAATCGTAGCTGTTTACCTGCATTGGCGATCGATGTTTATTCAGTATTCGCACATCATCGCTGACTACATCATTGCGATCGCTTGCACGCTCGCGCGCTCACACGCGCACACGCAGCAAGCGCACACGCATGTCACATACGCACATATGCATATGTATATATATATACAAATATGCACTCCGTATATTCCTGCATCAGTGTCCAGGAGAGAGCACCACAATTACGCAATTCCTTGGGGTATTTACATTGTCTTGGAATGCACGTTTCGGCCAGCGCTAGCCCAAGGCTACAGGAAAACCAGGTAAGGTCACCCGGCGATTCCAGATTTGAGGCAACGTCACTGGTACGCTCTGGCCACCGCCGTCGTACGCGGCCCGTACCAGATGGCCGAACTTCACGGGGATTTGCTAAGAAGTTAAAATATTCGCGATAATTTTGGGCGATTAGGGCACTCCTCTGAAGCTCCGAAGCCTGCTCTGAAGCATTTGTATGCATTAAATGTAATAAACAGGAAGAGGAGGATGAAAATGCACTAGTATACGCGCCACCCATCTTGAGCCGCCGACGCTACGGTTTGTCAGGGAAGCGCCGTTCACCGCCAGCATCTGTCTGGCCCACTGGCGTGGACGGCGCCATCCGGAGGATGCAGAGGCAGGGCAGATCTGCACCTCCACGAACGCACGAGGTACCTGGCAGCCTGAAGCTAGAATGTCGTACTCTCGACGCTCTAGGGTATCCGTACGGCCGGAGAGGGGGTGGGGGGAGTACGCAATCGGGCCGACTAGGTACCCGACAAAATATAGACAAGCCAATTATCAACCGCAAGATACCGGCAAACAAAACATCGACATGGTAAAACTGGCCTCCGCGCAAAATCGACACGCAAGACACGCAAAACAGCCAGCAAAATTTGAAATGTCAAAATATCGATCAACAATATCCACTGCTAAAATAATGCACCATGACGAAGACCAATTTACATTTGTAGCCAACATTCCAGATTGGAGTGCAGAAGTGAACGAGCGACCATTCCGATACTGTTTGGGGGTCTGGCTGGCTGGGTATCAGAGCCATTGGGCGTAGCCAGCGCTGCAGTCGTGCCGCGTCCATTTGACGGTCTGACAACGATAACAGATCTGCAAAATGGCCCAAATGGAAACTGGTGTGCTTGGAGGTCTTTTTGATCACCGGGTTGACCGCGATTTCTTCCCCTGAATTTGCGAATGGATGCGATGCGAGTGTAAGTTTATGGGTGTGAAGAATTGAAGAGAGTCATATTATTTGGTCTGCAGCATCATGGAGTTAATGCTATCATGCTTATACGAACGCAGCTATTCCAGCTTTTCTCTCACCGTTCCTAATCCGATAGGAACTAGCCACTGAATACTGCTCTGGAAAATGTTTATGACGGGGAAGGGAGATGGAGATGACGTTCCGGTGTAATTCAGGCCTCTCCAAAGTACCGACAGCTGGATTTGCCACAGCCAGTACTATAATTAAACTAAGGAGAACTGATGCGGAAATTACTTAAATGGTGGGACGGGATGGTGGGACGGCCAACACAGCACTGGCATCGCCACTATGGAACGCTACAAGAGTAATGCTAAATTTCTTGAATTTTGGGAGGACGCACCCTTCTCCTCCATTCCCCACCGCAGAGAGGGGTTTCTACCTGGGCATTCTACAGCATTCTACCTGATCCTTGGCTAATCCCCTTTCGGTTTCTATGAGTAATCTTTGATTTCTTTGTATCGTCTCGTGGCCACTATTATTGCACTCCTCCGCCGTATGTATTTTCTTTGTCGCAGTGTCTCTGGTGCCCTCTCTCAGGTAGCCCACGGGGACCATTGGGCATCATTAGTGTCCGTGGCGGGCGTCCCTGGGAAGCCACGGCCCCTACAGTGACGCGAATCAGCCAACACCACACATCGGCCGACAGGAACTGCGGCACCACACCAGCATCGACTCTGCACACCAGTCGTCCGACAGGCCTGATGCATCGCGTCCACCGCAAACTGAACAATCTTTCGGTGACACTACCCACCCGTTTTCATTGTTTTCAGCGCAGACCGAGTGATCAGCACTTCCATCACATCGTAGCGGAAGTCGTGTCGGAACAGCATGTGGCGACCATGCCAGTGGGGGAGGGGGTGCTCGGAATGACAGCGCGTGCCACAGAACTTGGTCTAACTTTGCATTTATGAAAGGTTGAGGCCGTGCGCGATGAAAAGGTAGGCTACGCTGGTGACGAGATGACCGACGTGGCTTTGGTGACCTTGAAAATATCCATTGATAGGCCGAAAGTTTTTGATTCTGTGCGACTTTACATGCGTATCTCGCTCCCAATAGTGTGCGGCGCAACGCAAGAGGAGGTTCATCACCATCAGCCAACTATCGGCCGGAGAAATACGAAAAGCTCCAGTGGCAATACGAAGGGCTGTATCATAGACAACGTCCAGACGGGATTTCGTTGCAACACACGCTCCGTCATAAATAAAACACCAATAATTGAACACCCAGAGCAATTGCTCAGCGGGCTTCTAGGACGCACGGGTTGGAGAGTGGCTGCAGGCTGTCATTGCATGCTGTCAAAAAGCTGAGACGCTTGACGTAGCAGCTGATGACAAACGTGCGCAAACGGAACACGAACCACGTACATGGACGTGGAGGGACGAGAGCGCACAGCCGAGCGGCAGGCTGGACAGGTTCCCCTCCGGCGTTGTCACATCAATTACTGAGGATACCAACATTCCGATGGGATGCTCCCGAGCGATAAGGGAAGGAAAGGAGCCCGCCGCATTGTCAGTTACTTAACATGTTTCAGCACCGCCAGTTTGTCCCGTGTTAGAGCATTTATGTATTACAAAGGGCTTATCGGTAACACTGCTTCGCTTAGCACACTTGAGCATAAGCTTCATGTCTTTGCACTGTATCCATTTGTATTGATTCGGCAGTTTTTTTTCTACTGTTCCCCAGACGTTCACAAGGCAAACATTAAACCCATCTCATTTCCCGGATTCTTGGAGCATAACAGTTGCAGGCGAACTGCAGCTCACTGCTGGAGTCTTGGCAGATAAAGTCCGGCCAAGTCAATTAGATGATGAGCCGCGCGGCTGAGGAGCAGCAGAGCACGCCACCGGTCCGGCCTGCCTGTCGAGTGGTTTGTCTGGATAGTTGCAGCCTGGTCGGCGACTGTCTAAACTTGGGAATACACCGCAAAACACTACGCCAAGGAAGTCATGTTGGGCCTCTGTTGCATCAACATTAGTTGCATACGGGATGGCTTGCGTCTTACGTCATTCAATTTGCAGGTAACTTGAGCTCAAAGACTGACGTGCCCTGTTCAGACCGCGCTCCATCCCGCAAACAACTGCATACACCATTACATTGCGAGAACACTTAATGATTCCTTAAATGCACTGAAGTTTAGACTAGTTCAGGCTCTCGCCTTCAACTAATTTCACCAGCCACTTTGCATCATGATTTTTACTAGTTATCACCACGCGGGAGTATATGCTTCCCAGCCCTCTCCGTATGCCAATATGTGACCTCTTCACCCAGGCTTTATTCTCGACCATTACAATCACGGCAGCCAAGGCAAATGCACCAAACGACTAATTATCCAACATCGATACTGTTTAATGTCGGAGTAAGCATATGTCCGCCGAAGCCAAGCAGAGACGCTTTTCACTTGCGAACGCGACGACCCTGATCCGTGACAGGAGGGTAGCACTTTGGAGCAGGAACCACCTATACAGTCGAAGGATATTCGAGACAAAATTACACCGCTCGAGAATAAAGCCTGGGTGAAGAGGTCACATATTGGCATACGGAGAGGGCTGGGAAGCATATACTCCCGCGTGGTGATAACTAGTAAAAATCATGATGCAAAGTGGCTGGTGAAATTAGTTGTAGGCGAGAGCCTGAACTAGTCTAAACTTCAGTGCATTTAAGGAATCATTCAGTGTTCTTGATTTCTCATAAAGTGGCATAGGCCGTCATGCAAATTGAAATATTCTCCATCAAGGAATAAATCATGCAACATTAATATTTAATTCAGTATTAAACATGAACTAAACGAAGTCAGTCTGATGTGGATTGTCTTTTCGCATCGCCTAAAAGATAATTCATAGGCAGGGTTAAACAGATACTTATTTCAGGTGTCCCTCCCGAATTGAAAAAAAAAAAAAAAAAAACAAATTGCGATAGCCGTTGGTAATACGTCCGTGAGTTTCTTCCATGATGAGGCTAGTGTTTTTTCTTTGTTTGTTATTGCACCTTCTTTTAGCCATGTTGGCCACCTACTGAGGTTGGCTACTCGAGGAATAATGCAAAACAATGAGATCCATGTCCCGCACTCAGAACGAGGCCGGAAAACGACGGTTGTCATCCCGGTCCTTATTTGTAATCGACTCACTAATGAGTTCACCAGTATCACGAACGAAAAACCATTATTTTAACACTGCATTCGCTGGCAATGGACATAGCATTCCCACCGGTAAAACTGCTGTGAACCATGTCCCGACGCTACACTGATGGAGTGAGGCCGCACGCAGCCATGTGACGCTGCGTCAGATGTCACTGATGTGGACACTGATGGAGTGAGGCCGCACGCAGCCATGTGACGCTGCGTCAGATGTCACTGATGTGGACACTGATGGAGTGAGGCCGCACGCAGCCATGTGACGCTGCGTCAGATGCCACTGATGTGGACACTGATGGAGCGAGGCCGCACGCAGCCATGTGACGCTGCGTCAGATGCCACTGATGTGGACACTGATGGTGCGAGGCCGCACGCAGCCATGTGACGCTGCGTCAGATGCCACTGATGTAGACACTGATGGTGCGAGGCCGCACGCAGCCAAGTGACGCTGCGTCAGATGTCACTGATGTGGACACTGATGGAGTGAGGCCGCACGCAGCCAAGTGACGCTGCGTCAGATGTCACTGATGTGGACACTGATGGAGTGAGGCCGCACGCAGCCAAGTGACGCTGCGTCAGATGTCACTGATGTGGACACTGATGGAGCGAGGCCGCACGCAGCCATGTGACGCTGCGTCAGATGCCACTGATGTGGACACTGATGGTGCGAGGCCGCACGCAGCCATGTGACGCTGCGTCAGATGTCACTGATGTGGACACTGATGGAGTGAGGCCGCACGCAGCCAAGTGACGCTGCGTCAGATGTCACTGATGTGGACACTGATGGAGTGAGGCCGCACGCAGCCAAGTGACGCTGCGTCAGATGTCACTGATGTGGACACTGATGGAGTGAGGCCGCACGCAGCCAAGTGACGCTGCGTCAGATGCCACTGATGTGGACACTGATGGAGCGAGGCCGCACGCAGCCATGTGACGCTGCGTCAGATGCCACTGATGTGGACACTGATGGTGCGAGGCCGCACGCAGCCATGTGACGCTGCGTCAGATGCCACTGATGTAGACACTGATGGTGCGAGGCCGCACGCAGCCAAGTGACGCTGCGTCAGATGTCACTGATGTGGACACTGATGGAGTGAGGCCGCACGCAGCCAAGTGACGCTGCGTCAGATGTCACTGATGTGGACACTGATGGAGTGAGGCCGCACGCAGCCAAGTGACGCTGCGTCAGATGTCACTGATGTGGACACTGATGGAGCGAGGCCGCACGCAGCCATGTGACGCTGCGTCAGATGCCACTGATGTGGACACTGATGGAGTGAGGCCGCACGCAGCCATGTGACGCTGCGTCAGATGTCACTGATGTGGACACTGATGGAGTGAGGCCGCACGCAGCCAAGTGACGCTGCGTCAGATGTCACTGATGTGGACACTGATGGAGTGAGGCCGCACGCAGCCAAGTGACGCTGCGTCAGATGCCACTGATGTGGACACTGATGGAGCGAGGCCGCACGCAGCCAAGTGACGCTGCGTCAGATGTCACTGATGTGGACACTGATGGAGTGAGGCCGCACGCAGCCATGTGACGCTGCGTCAGATGTCACTGATGTGGACACTGATGGAGTGAGGCCGCACGCAGCCATGTGACGCTGCGTCAGATGCCACCGACGTGGACATGCATAGCTTCACCGCAGTGCTTCGGCCCCGGGTTTATCAATTTCGGCATATGGTACGTATATGGTGCTTGGCCGTGTACCTACGTGCACAATACCACAGGTGATAGAAGGCAAGCGTTTTACCAGTGTTGGTAGCCCGCCGGTTCCGTGTTGTGTGTCAGGAGGCTGACGGGACACTGATGGAGTGAGGCCGCACGCAGCCAAGTGACGCTGCGTCAGATGTCACTGATGTGGACACTGATGGAGCGAGGCCGCACGCAGCCATGTGACGCTGCGTCAGATGCCACTGATGTGGACACTGATGGAGCGAGGCCGCACGCAGCCATGTGACGCTGCGTCAGATGCCACTGATGTAGACACTGATGGAGCGAGGCCGCACGCAGCCATGTGACGCTGCGTCAGATGCCACTGATGTGGACACTGATGGAGTGAGGCCGCACGCAGCCAAGTGACGCTGCGTCAGATGCCACTGATGTGGACACTGATGGAGCGAGGCCGCACGCAGCCATGTGACGCTGCGTCAGATGCCACTGATGTGGACACTGATGGTGCGAGGCCGCACGCAGCCATGTGACGCTGCGTCAGATGCCACTGATGTAGGACACTGATGGTGCGAGGCCGCACGCAGCCAAGTGACGCTGCGTCAGATGTCACTGATGTGGACACTGATGGAGTGAGGCCGCACGCAGCCAAGTGACGCTGCGTCAGATGTCACTGATGTGGACACTGATGGAGTGAGGCCGCACGCAGCCAAGTGACGCTGCGTCAGATGTCACTGATGTGGACACTGATGGAGCGAGGCCGCACGCAGCCATGTGACGCTGCGTCAGATGCCACTGATGTGGACACTGATGGAGTGAGGCCGCACGCAGCCATGTGACGCTGCGTCAGATGTCACTGATGTGGACACTGATGGAGTGAGGCCGCACGCAGCCAAGTGACGCTGCGTCAGATGTCACTGATGTGGACACTGATGGAGTGAGGCCGCACGCAGCCAAGTGACGCTGCGTCAGATGTCACTGATGTGGACACTGATGGAGTGAGGCCGCACGCAGCCATGTGACGCTGCGTCAGATGTCACTGATGTGGACACTGATGGAGTGAGGCCGCACGCAGCCAGTGACGCTGCGTCAGATGTCACTGATGTGGACACTGATGGAGTGAGGCCGCACGCAGCCATGTGACGCTGCGTCAGATGCCACCGACGGGACAACCATTCCGCAGTGCTTGGCCCGGAGTTTATCAATTTCGGCAAGGTACGTATATGGTCTGGCCGGACCACGTGCACAATACCACAGGTGATAGAAGGCAAGCGTTTTACCAGTGTTGGTAGCCCGCCGGTTCCGGTGTGTCAGAGTGGCTGACGTGGACACTGATGGAGTGAGGCCGCACGCAGCCAAGTGACGCTGCGTCAGATGTCACTGATGTGGACACTGATGGAGCGAGGCCGCACGCAGCCATGTGACGCTGCGTCAGATGCCACTGATGTGGACACTGATGGAGCGAGGCCGCACGCAGCCAGTGACGCTGCGTCAGATGCCACTGATGTAGACACTGATGGTGCGAGGCCGCACGCAGCCATGTGACGCTGCGTCAGATGTCACTGATGTGGACACTGATGGAGCGAGGCCGCACGCAGCCATGTGACGCTGCGTCAGATGCCACTGATGTGGACACTGATGGAGCGAGGCCGCACGCAGCCATGTGACGCTGCGTCAGATGCCACTGATGTGGACACTGATGGTGCGAGGCCGCACGCAGCCATGTGACGCTGCGTCAGATGTCACTGATGTGGACACTGATGGAGCGAGGCCGCACGCAGCCATGTGACGCTGCGTCAGATGCCACTGATGTGGACACTGATGGTGCGAGGCCGCACGCAGCCAAGTGACGCTGCGTCAGATGTCACTGATGTGGACACTGATGGAGTGAGGCCGCACGCAGCCAAGTGACGCTGCGTCAGATGTCACTGATGTGGACACTGATGGAGCGAGGCCGCACGCAGCCATGTGACGCTGCGTCAGATGTCACTGATGTGGACACTGATGGAGCGAGGCCGCACGCAGCCATGTGACGCTGCGTCAGATGCCACTGATGTGGACACTGATGGTGCGAGGCCGCACGCAGCCAAGTGACGCTGCGTCAGATGTCACTGATGTGGACACTGATGGAGTGAGGCCGCACGCAGCCAAGTGACGCTGCGTCAGATGCCACTGATGTAGACACTGATGGTGCGAGGCCGCACGCAGCCATGTGACGCTGCGTCAGATGTCACTGATGTGGACACTGATGGAGCGAGGCCGCACGCAGCCAAGTGACGCTGCGTCAGATGTCACTGATGTGGACACTGATGGAGCGAGGCCGCACGCAGCCAAGTGACGCTGCGTCAGATGTCACTGATGTGGACACTGATGGAGCGAGGCCGCACCAGCCAAGTGACGCTGCGTCAGATGTCACTGATGTGGACACTGATGGTGCGAGGCCGCACGCAGCCATGTACGCCGCGTCAGATGCCACTGATGTGGACACTGATGGTGTGAGGCCGCACGCAGCCAAGTGACGCTGCGTCAGATGCCACTGATGTGGACACTGATGGTGCGAGGCCGCACGCAGCCATGTGACGCTGCGTCAGATGCCACTGATGTGGACACTGATGGAGTGAGGCCGCACGCAGCCAAGTGACGCTGCGTCAGATGTCACTGATGTGGACACTGATGGAGCGAGGCCGCACGCAGCCAAGTGACGCTGCGTCAGATGCCACCGACGTGGACATGCATAGCTTCATTCCGCAGTGCTTCTGGCCCCGGAGTTTATCAATTTCGGCATATGGTACGTATATGGTGCTTGGCCGTGTACCTACGTGCACAATACCACAGGTGATAGAAGGCAAGCGTTTTTACCAGTGTTGGTAGCCCGCCGGTTCCGTGTTGTGTGTCAGAGTAGGCTGGTCAAAGGTCGGTCGCAGCATCAAAAAGCGGTATATGGCCACTGGACAGTCGTAGGACGTGCACTCCTTCAACCGCTTCGACTCTCCGCAACGCTACTTTTACAGGTGCGACATGACCTAACAACTGTAGTGTTCGGAAATGACGGCTTTGACTTTCAAGTGTCCGGTGACATCATCTTCATGATGATGCACAGCAATAACTAATATCAATGTGACTGTACGATATTTGATCAGATACTGAATAATGCTGGGCCCAGAGATGTACCTTGCCAGATACACTGAGCAGTCTCACGCATATTTCAAAAATGCGTTTTGTTGTGCATGGGCGGGACTGAATCATACTGAAAGTCACTGATCCGGTACGCATTAGGTCATTACATGCTGATTCCATGCAACCGATAAAGTTACTGGTGACATTGTAAGAGATCAGGCTGAAGACTAGTCAATAGACATGGTAAATAATGTGCGCAAATCACAGACGCAGACGCTTCGCATCAATCCCGGCGAAAAGGTCCCAGGCCCGATCCGCGATGCCTCAGGCCAAGCTTTCAGCGTCGCATCGCCCTGACAAGCATATCACTTGACACGCACCTCTTGCTCGGGATAATGGATGGACCCATGTCTTTTCCTGCATGCAATTATTCTTCGTCAAGAGCTCCATGGGCGAATTCGAAACTTTTCTGTCCACAACCCATCCATTTGCTTAATGATGGTGACAAGCTGAATACCGCTTCTTTAACGCCATTTTATTTTAGGTCTGTAGCAGTGGCTAGGTCGTTTATGGCAAATCGCGGCACAATGCTAACGTCGACGGGAGGCAGCGGCAAACTCTGGCGTCATGCCTGACCTCGATTTCTTACCCGGAATTTCCACTTCATTCTGCCAACGTCATACTAACAGGATGGTGCCATCCATCCGTCATGGAACGGATGTTTGCTTACTACGACATAAATTATCCAGTCCGATGCTGATTTAACTCAAGCGGTATTACTCAAGGGTTCAGCGTAGTAGTATCGTCGATGCTTGGGTAATATGTACTACTTGACTACACCAAGGATTCTTGCATGTTAATATTAAGATGGCCACAATTCATGCGATGGTTTGCTTCTTGTTGAGTCATTCCACTTCAGAAGTGAATAAATCCATTAATGGTTTTCAGCAAAACTACCGAGCGTACCGAGGCACATAAACACTTATATCACCTTACCGTACCAAGTGATTTCTGTTTCACATAGGCATTTGATACAATACTATGCATATACTAATTTATTGAACGGAAAAAGACGAATTGACAACTCGGGGCTCTTCGCTCGACAAAGTCAATTGGTTTATATGTATTCCATACAGGAGATATAGATTGGATATTTGTTTTACGACACGTCGACCGTTGAGTCATATAGCGTCGGCAATCTCTCACGCCGATTGGTCGCGGGCGAAGAGTAGCGACAGGTGAGATTCGAACCCACAATCTTTCGATTGCGAGACGAGCATATTACCCCTAGACCACTCGTCCCCTCCATACAGGAGACATTTCATACAAGATTGAATGTGATACTGAGTTCCGGATGCCAATTTATCGAGAAATCCGCGAGGCTTCTTCGACCCTTTGCTATACTTTTTTTGCTTTTTGCTATACTATCGATAAAAACTGCAGAGTCCAGAACTGCAGAATGATCTTCAGTCATTCAAACAGTAGCTGTAGTGTAGGTTCGGATACAATTTCTAAAGCACTTTATCGCTCCTTATAGTGGTTATAACTGTTCAGCAGCGGATCTGCATCACATGTAAAATGCCTATTGGCCCGTCGAAGTGGGATTGAGGGAGACTCAAACCTTCTCTCCATAATTCCCATAAAACATCCAGGCCACAGATGAAACCTGTCAGAATGGTTGCTATTTTGGCATTACGGTACCTCAACCATACCTGATCATCTACCCTAGTGGAATTGCAAAAACAATGCAATACAACAGCATCTTTCACTCATCAAAAAAATTCCCATTCGCTTTACTCCTCAACCACTGCGCCAATTTTGCATTTATTTTAAAGTTCATGGTTGATGAACATTTAAATGAAAGTATATTCTGAACTTTCAAAACGCATATTAAATCCTAAAATGAACACTCCGAAAAGAATCGCTATCTTGGCCACTGAGCAGGTTTTGCAGTTTTGTCAGATATCTGCCCGACATTCGATGCTGTTGCTGTCAAACAATCTGTGGATCGATCTCCCGGGATCCAGGGTGGAAAGGATAGTTCAAGGGCGGCGGCACCTAACTTGGCTAGGGGGTGGGGTGACACCAGTGATAAATTATTTGTGAATTAGGGTGGATTATACCACTTTCTGAACACTCAATCGTCATCCTTCTCCAAGAAGTATTGACATCCTGCTCCTTGATGCATGCTTATGAAGTGTTTGTGTCTCCTTTCTAACAGTATCTCGTTTATAAGTAGCATGTGCATGCTCTTGACAAGGAATGGTGATACGCGAACATTTCGCAATGCAATTTCAGGTAAAGGGATTACCTATAATGTGATATGACATACACTGGCATTTTATAGTAGTTATTATTCTCCCTATCCCGAAGATAGTTCTTCTTAAATTATGGATCTCAAAACAAATGATAAAGGTAGTCATAAGCACCTACACCATTGGCTCAAATTTGAGTCTGAAAAACATCAAAAGCATTTTAAATGACATTAATTCCATGGGAAATTTCGACATCCTACTGTGCTCGTTTCGACATCTCACAACTAACGAAAGGCCATTATTTTAACCCTGGGTGACACTCATTTTACGTTCACTATTTACCATACACTGCCATATGGCTAATGATAAAACTCACATATAGGGGGGGGGACTGCCCCCGCCCCTGGTCCTGCCTACGGATATCTCAGTACAAAGATCCGGACGTCAGCTTAGTGGAGATCCTTCGATGATTCAAAATAGCTATTTGTGTCAGAGGATCTTGAGACATTGAAGACCTCGAGTTCAGATTGTCGAATGACTTTTTGTTCAGGACCCAAGAACCCATCAAATTTTTGCGTGAAAATCTCTCATGATTTGAGATCAACTTCAAGGATCCAGAGGATCACCTGAATCATTACAAAAATTCCGTTTCGGCAGTCTCAAAATGCTTCAACATGCCACTGTCGATCGGCGGTTTTGCTTCAGAAAGCTTCAATTGGTCGAAAATTATACTCCTATGCGCGAGCTTCTGCGCCAGACACACTGGAGTTTGAAGGATTTACTATAGAGAATGGAGGTTTCCTATGCCCAAGCATAATACAAAATTGCGCCCTCTGTTTTAACATGGAAATTTTCGGAGGGCCGTCGGCGATCCCCCGCGCTCGGATCGCCCGGAACCACCATTTCACAACGATACGGATAACCCATTAAGGGGTTACCTATGTATTGTAAGCGATTCCGGAGACAGAAAACCCGACACGCTGCCGGCGTTTCGAAGTGCTACCACAACAACAATTTTTGGATAAGCGATCGCGCCCCTCATCGATTCACGTTGCATTATCATTGGCTTTTCGTCGGCCGCCGTGATGATGTCAATCCATTTTGGCCGGCCAATTGCCATCGTGTATTGTGCGCTTCCAATGCTTGCGCAGCTCGTATGTGGTCAAGCGCACGTGAGTGGATGGGTACGCAAGCGGGTCTTGGGTGGTGGATGGGTACGCACGGGTTACGCATTCTTGATCCCCCACACACCGTGTTCTGAATAAAGGCACGACAGCACGCTATCGTGAACAATTGCCACTGAACAGTGTCAGAATTCGGCGAAGAATTGAATTGAAGAATTCGGCGCCAGAAGCACAGCCAGGTGTCAGTTGAACGTGCAGTGGTGCGGATCGTCGCCAGGCTTCGTGTATGGACGACTTGAGGCAATATTCCTGTTATATGGACGACCCTCCGCCACTCTCGGCTACCTACGTGAAGCGTTACATTTATTCATGCAATCATTCATCAATCATTCATAGACCTCACACGGGTCCGCACGTGTGTGGGATATGGCAGGTTAGGGCAAGGGGGTGGTCAGTGTATAGCATACTCGCTGCTAGTGGTATGGGAATGCTTTCCCTACCCGGTTTCGCTGCCCTCTTTATTCGACACGGCGAATGTACTGACGTCACTTCCCGAATCAGGTAAGACCAATCAGGGGCCAGGGTGGCCATGACCAACCCCACCCTTGTCATGAAGGTTTAAATGAAGGCTATGGCGATGCATGGTCTGTGAGAAGTGATATGTGCATGCGATTAATTTCGCGTATCCATTGTTGATGACATGCTTGATTGATTATGACATTTTGGGTGGATGGGTACTCACGCGGGTGGATGGGTGCGCACGCGGGTGGATGGATAAGCAACCAGGTGCACGGGTAAGCACGCGGGTACGCGTGCGAATTACACTAGTACGATAACATTAATTAGGTAGGCACCGAATCATTACCAGTGAGCACGTATTCGCGTTCCGTACGTGCAGCGGAGCTGGTGGGGCTACAGACTTGTGAGATGGCCACCGGTGTGACTGGGCTAGCGGTACGTGCCGCGAAGCTGGTGGGGCTACAGACTTGTGAGATGGCCACCGGTGTGCCTGGGCTGGCGGTACGTGCCGCGCCAGTACCGCCAGTACCAGGGATGCGGAGCCGGGAAAATGTTGGACGGCTCCGGCTCCGACTCCGGCTCCGGGGAAGTATCCCGGCTCCGACTCCGACTCCGGCTCCGAGTAAAATGTCCCGGCGGCTCCGGCTCCGGCTCCGGCTCCGGGCAAAATGTACCGGCTCCGGCGACTCCGGCTCCGGCTCCGGCTCCGGCTCCGTACATCCCAAACGTGATCGATCCATTAAGTAAGAGCTAGGGGGGATGTAAAAAAAAGTTAGCCGCGACCACTCAGGGGCGCAAACTTCAGACAATTATAAGCAACTTTCCCATATAAACCCTGTATCTATCTTGCATCGGAAACTGGCCCTCGTAAACTGACGCTCGCTTCGTGCCGTATTGGGGCAATCAGAAGAGGGGAGACTCGAATCAACAACACTCCCCATCCCGTGAACGGTCCAAGGAACACCAATGTTGTAAATTGTAACGTTTGACCTCATCTCTAATAAGGTACAACAACCCGTTGATGATGGAAACAATGAACTTAACTAAACTAAACATGGAACTATTGCATTGACTACGGAGACTAGAATATGGTTATTGGTTATTCTACCATTATTTTATATTTTTACATGTTACTCGTATTTAAACATTTTGGCGTTTAAAAATGCGTTTTCATACCATACCATACCATACTAGGTATAATGTGTTCATTTCACGTTTGCTAATTTTGTTTAATTTACACCTCTTTCGGAGTCGGAGCCGCCCTGCTTTTGACGGCTCCGGCTCCGACTCCGGCTCCGAGTAAAATGTCCCGGCGGCTCCGGCTCCGGCTCCGGCTCCGCATCCCTGGCCAGTACCTCCGCCGGCGAACCACGACAGGCGACGGGCGTGGCGCCGCCTCTCCACCATTGATCGCGCCTCCGCCGGTCGGCCGGCCGCTCGGCGGCGCTGCGGCGCGGCCCACACCAGCCGACCCCAGTGGTGTCGACGATCGTGTCACCAGCAGCCAACACCAGCCGACCCCAGTGGTGTCGACGGTCATGTCACCAGCGGCCAACACCAGCTGGCCACAGTGGTGTCGACGGTCGTGTCACCAGCGGCCAACACCAGCCGACCCCAGTGGTACCGACGGTCGTGTCACCATCGGCCAACACCAGCTGGCCACAGTGGTACCGACGGTCGTGTCACCAGCGGCCAACACCAGCTGGCCACAGTGGTACCGACGGTCGTGTCACCAGCGGCCAACACCAGCTGGCCACAGTGGTGTCGACGGTCATGTCACCAGCGGCCAACACCAGCTGGCCACAGTGGTGTCGACGGTCGTGTCACCAGCGGCCAACACCAGCTGGCCACAGTGGTGTCGACGGTCGTGTCACCAGCGGCCAACACCAGCTGGCCACAGTGGTGTCGACGGTCATGTCACCAGCGGCCAACACCAGCTGGCCACAGTGGTGTCGACGGTCGTGTCACCAGCGGCCAACACCAGCTGGCCACAGTGGTGTCGACGGTCGTGTCACCAGCGACCCAATGCAATCTTCCCAGCACCCTCCCAAAAAACAAGCTATCTGACGGAGGAGTAAAGCAAACCAAACTTCCTCAAGATAGTCCAACCACTTATCTTTCCATCCCATGTCATCGTCTTCCCATAGCCGCGACCTTCCTCACCCTGCCCCTGCCTTGGGCACCATAACGCGCACACGCCCAGTAACACAATACGCCACTTAGCCTAAATGTTCGCTTGCTCTGACGTTGGTTACCAGAACACTAGTTTTAAATGTGCTGCAAATGACCTTTGTGGTCCGCACGCCTCTAACCACTCTATCTCTCTCCCCAGCGACCCACGTACTGGGCTGCTACTCCATCACGATGACAATCTAACTCACTGCCACCCGCTGAATCTCAACGACAAAACGGGCAAACGGGATAGGGCGACAGGCAACGTTGTTCGTTGTAGCCAGCGCGTATAATGATGCGTGCTGTTGGCTGGATATCTTTGGCAAGGTCTTCGTTTGCTTGTCTGGCTTTCAGAGCCGTGTGCCACTGCACTGCCGGTATCCTATGTTGTCAAACAAATGGATCGCAGCCAATGGTGGGTACCTGGCGTGCACGTTGCACTTGCTGACGGTTAGCCCGTGGTCACTAGTGGTAAAAGAGTAAATACCACTAAGGATGGTTGGTTATTTAAGCTTTAACGGGGCATCGATCAGGTTTCAACATTTAGCGCCCATAATCCGCAATATGACACCCGATTAAATATATCCATGGCGTGTTCTCAAGTTCTAAGTATTATTAGTTACAAGCACTCAAGTTACACACACAAGCATTAAAAGTGTTTTGAACATTCCCATTCCTTTGCCATTCTCATTCCTTTGACCTTTACATTCCTTTGAACGCAATCGCGGAATCAAACAGTAGCTTTGACGGGGAAGGATAAAAGAGTCATCACCGCCGTTAACAGAAAAAGCGTCCAGTTAATGTTGATCCCTCCCCTCCAATAACAATCATTTGATCAAGTCACCATTATCGAATAGTCGTCACCAAAGCAGTCCTGATCGCCTTTTGGTCTCTTTGTAAAAAATCCTGGCTAGGCCATTGCACAAAAATAGATGGTATCTGCACTTCCCAATCACAGTGCGACTAGCAGCTCTCAGTATCCATACACTTGAATCACAAAGGATGACATAGCAATATTTAATACTCCAAGAGGATGATCTCAATGAGCATCATGCAGCTCCACAACATTAAAAAAAAAACAGACAAACTTAAAGCTGGCACAAACGTCTCCCATTACCCATTTGTCGAAACATGCAAGCGATCCATCGATACCTCATATTTCACACAAATTGCTGAGTTGGAGACTCACTGATTAGGACATTTTCGAACTAGTGCCAGTCAAGAACCATTGGCAACGTCGAACGAGTGACGGCAAGAGGCGAAATATGTCGTCCAGTGGTGCAGAAACAGGCTCGGACGGCATGCCATAGAGGAGCCGATCACAGAGACAAATATTGCACAAAAAAGTTGGCAAGTTAAGATTTCAACAGGAAGACTTATGTCCTCCCAGTGAGGACATAAGGATATGAAGCACGCATCAGAGAAGTGATGAATGCTTCGCAAACTGATGGTCGGACCGGGTCGGGTCGGATCGCTCATATGACCTTGTTTTGGCATGTACATCAGGGGAGTAGACACTGGCTTGTGCTTGGCCTTCGCTAATACAAATATCAATTGCCACAACTGAAGCTTTTTCACCATTCAGTCGTCGTTTCGAATAGTACAAGATATATCTATCTATCTATCTATGTATCGATCTAACCATCTATATACCTATCTACCCATAGATATAGATATAGATATATATATATATATATATATATATATATATATATATATATATATATATATATATATATATTATATATAATGAAGCACGTGTGTCAGCACAGCACAAGAAAAAGGTGAGAGTAAAAACACTCCTGCGTATGCAGCAAATAACTTCACTGGATAAGCCATGAATGTTCACCTTCCGATGACCTGCATTGACGCAATTGTCCCCGTGCTTTTTTTAATTGGCATTGTCATGCCAGACTATGCATGGCTCTATTTCCCCGCGACTACCTTGCTTTCCTTTCCCCGTAGTTGTACTAGAGTTTTGCTTATGCACGGTACTGGTCAAGGATCTTCATCTTTGTTTCTTAACCATCAGACTACCATGACTTCGAAACCAAACCGGCACCTTACGACAGATGATATTGATACTCGTATGCTTGGAGGACGTGCCGCTTGGTTTCGTTCTCTATGATATTGCGCAGGAGCACGTGTTGAGAATGTGCTCGCAAACATCCCAATACTGCGAAATTCGCAAACGCGCAGGAGGACTTTGCCGTTAAGCCGACAAGGCATTTATATCGCACATACCAACCAAATCATTATCCGCGCAATGGCATGCCAGGCAGGCAGAATACCCCCGAGTTATGAGCGCAATATGACGTGCTAACAAGCGCACTCAACACGACTTAAAGCCTTAAAAACTAGTCGAGTCGCCCTGTCATCTGGAGCAATGATCCAAACATCAAGAGACACAGCCAGCGTGCTACCGGCAGTAGTACTGATCCAAACATCAAGACAGCCGGCGTGCTACCGGCAGTGGTGCTGATCCAAACATCAGGAGACACAGCCGGCGTGCTACCGGCAGTGGTACTGATCCAAACATCAGGAGACACAGCTGGCGTGCTACCGGCAGTGGTGCTGATCCAAACATCAGGAGACACAACCGGCGTGCTACCGGCAGTGGTACTGATCCAAACATCAGGAGACAGCCGGCGTGCTACCGGCAGTGGTACTGATCCAAATATCAGGAGACAGCCGGCGTGCTACCGACAGTGGTACTGATCCAAGCATCAGGAGACACAGTCGGCGTGCTACCGGCAGTGGTACTGATCCAAACATCAGGATACACAGCCGGCGTGCTACCGGCAGTGGTACTGATCCAAACATCAGAAGACAGCCGGCGTGCTACCGGCAGTGGTACTGATCCAAATATCAGGGGACAGCCGGCGTGCTACCGGCAGTGGTACTGATCCAAGAATCAGGAGACACAGCCGGCGTGCTACCGGCAGTGGTACTGATCCAAACATCAAGAAACACAGCCGGCGTGCTACCGGCAGTGGTGCTGATCCAAACATCAGGAGACACAGCCAGCGTGCTACCGGCAGTGGTACTGATCCAAATATCAGGAGACACAGCCGGCGTGCCACCGGCAGTGGTACTGATCCAAGCACCAGGAGACAGCCGGCGTGCTACCGGCAGTGGTACCGATCCAAACATCAGGAGACACAGCCGGCGTGCTACCGGCAGTGGTACTGATCCAAACATCAGGAGACACAGCTGGCGTGCTACCGGCAGTGATACTGATCCAAACATCAGGAGACAGCCGGCGTGCTACCGGCAGTGGTGCTGATCAAAACATCAGGAGACACAGCCGGCGTGCTACCGGCAGTGGTACTGATCCAAACATCAGGAGACCGCCGGCGTGCTACCGGCAGTGGTACTGATCCAAACATCAGGAGACACAGCTGCCGTGCTACCGGCAGTGGTACTGATCCAAACATCAGGAGACAGCCGGCGTGCTACCGGCAGTGGTACTGATCCAAACATCAGGAGACACAGCCAGCGTGCTACCGGCAGTGGTACTGATCCAAATATCAGGAGACAGCCGGCGTGCTACCGACAGTGGTACTGATCCAAGCATCAGGAGACACAGTCGGCGTGCTACCGGCAGTGGTACTGATCCAAACATCAGGAGACACAGCCGGCGTGCTACCGGCAGTGGTACTGATCCAAACATCAGAAGACAGCCGGCGTGCTACCGGCAGTGGTACTGATCCAAATATCAGGGGACAGCCGGCGTGCTACCGGCAGTGGTACTGATCCAAGAATCAGGAGACACAGCCGGCGTGCTACCGGCAGTGGTACTGATCCAAACATCAAGAAACACAGCCGGCGTGCTACCGGCAGTGGTACTGATCCAAGCATCAGGAGACACAGCCAGCGTGCTACCGGCAGTGGTACTGATCCAAATATCAGGAGACACAGCCGGCGTGCCACCGGCAGTGGTACTGATCCAAGCACCAGGAGACAGCCGGCGTGCTACCGGCAGTGGTACCGATCCAAACATCAGGAGACACAGCCGGCGTGCTACCGGCAGTGGTACTGATCCAAGCACCAGGAGACAGCCGGCGTGCTACCGGCAGTGGTACCGATCCAAACATCAGGAGACACAGCCGGCGTGCTACCGGCAGTGGTGCTGATCTAAACATCAGGAGACACAACCGGCGTGCTACCGGCAGCTGTAGGCGGTGTTCGGCCTTGACAGCCCACTTGCTCTCCAGATCGGCATCTATGCCACTGCCCGGCCCAACTTCCGCTTTTTTGCCCCGCCAATTATCATGCCATCGCATCAATGATTATGCTTCTTTTCTCGCGTATCTCGCAGACAATCCTCGCTCCTCGCGTCTTCCCGGCATACAGTAGCACGCCATGTCATGACAAAAATAGACATTCGGAGGTCGAATAAGCTGTTCCAAAACTTGCGGCAGGAGAATGCGTGTTGCCAGCACGAAGGGCCGAGCTCAGTCGTGGTCTCTCGAACTGTCAGTCGCCGGCCGCTTACGACCCGTCATCGGCTCCGACTGGCACGCAAGTGCGGGAAGATGTCGCGTGTTGGGCTGTCGTGCCGAGCAGAGGTGGCGCACGACACACCGAGCCGAGGTGGCGCACGACGCACCGAGTAGAGGTGGCGCACGACACACCGAGCAGAGGTGGCGCACGACACACCGAGCAGAGGTGGCGCACGACACACCGAGCAGAGGTGGCGCACGACACACCGGGCCGAGGTGGCGCACGACACACCGAGCAGAGGTGGCGCACGACACACCGAGCCGAGGTGGCGCACGACACACCGAGCCGAGGTGGCGCACGACACACCGAGCCGAGGTGGCGCACGACACACCGAGCAGAGGTGGCGCGCGATAGCGCTGCCGATCAGACGGCAGCGTGTCGCAACCTCTGCTGACTCGCGGCCGGCACACACGCGCTCCCTGACAAAATAAAGCGCACACATCCCCGCCAACTGCTGACCCAGTCCCGCAGCCGGCACACCCACGCTCCCCTGACCAAACAAAGCGCACACGTCCCCACCAACTGCTGACCCAGTCCCGCAGCCGGCACACCCTGACTAAATAGAGCGCACACATCCCCACCAACTGCTGACCCAGTCCCGCAGCCGGCACACACGCGCCCCCTGACTAAATAGAGCGCACACATCCACCAACTGCTGACCCAGTCCCGCAGCCGGCACACACGCGCCCCCTGACTAAATACAGCGCACACATCCACCAACTGCTGACCCAGTCCCGCAGCCGGCACACACGCGCCCCCTGACTAAATACAGCGAACACATCCTCCAGCATCTGCTGGCCACGTCCTGCGGCCGGTGCACGGACGCTCCTCTAGTGGTACCTAGCCCAATACAGCGCAAACATCCCTGCCTGCCAGCCTGAGCCGTGCTGAGCCCGCACAGCGGACATCTCACCACCGGCTGATCCGTCCCGCCAGCCTGAGCCGTGCTGAGCCCGTACAGCGGACATCTCACCACCGGCTGATCCATCCCGCCAGCCTGAGCCGTGCTGAGCCCGTACAGCGGACATCTCACCACCGGCTGATCCGTCCCGGCAACCTGAGCCGTGCTGAGCCCGTACAGCGGACATCTCACCACCGGCTGATCCGTCCCGGCAGCCTGAGCCGTGCTGAGCCCATACAGCGGACATCTCACTACCGGCTGATCCGTCCCGGCAGCCTGAGCCGTGCTGAGCCCGTACAGCGGACATCTCACCACCGGCTGATCCGTCCCGGCAGCCTGAGCCGTGCTGAGCCCGTACAGCGGACATCTCACCACCGGCTGATCCGCACAGGCAGCCTGAGCCGTGCTGAGCCCGTACAGCGGACATCTCACCACCGGCTGATCCGTCCCGGCAGCCTGAGCCGTGCTGAGCCCGTACAGCGGACATCTCACCACCGGCTGATCCGTCCCGGCAGCCTGAGCCGTGCTGAGCCCGTACAGCGGACATCTCACCACCGGCTGATCCGTCCCGCCAGCCTGAGCCGTGCTGAGCCGAGCCCGTACAGCGGACATCTCACCACCGGCTGATCCGCACAGGCAGCCTGAGCCGTGCTGAGCCCGTACAGCGGACATCTCACCACCGGCTGATCCGTCCCGGCAGCCTGAGCCGTGCTGAGCCCGTACAGCGGACATCTCACCACCGGCTGATCCGCACAGGCAGCCTGAGCCGTGCTGAGCCCGTACAGCGGACATCTCACCACCTGCTGATCCGCACAGGCAGCCTGAGCCGTGCTGAGCCCGTACAGCGGACATCTCACCACCGGCTGATCCGTCCCGGCAGCCTGAGCCGTGCTGAGCCCGTACAGCGGACATCTCACCAGCTGCTGATCCGCACAGGCAGCCTGAGCCGTGCTGAGCCTATCAAACTACAGATGTAAATCCTACACGCCATTGACCTCAGAGATCAACTATGTTCACAAGTGGATTCAGCGAGTGTAGTAGCGGTGGCCGCAGCATCCAATCTCACAGGAGGGATATAGCAGGAGACCTTCGACCGCCCGCCGGTCGATCGATCGGCCCGGGGAACGTCTCTGTCGAACACCACCAAAGGTGGGTGCAATCGACCGTCCGGGCAGAGCCACGCGCCAGATGTGATCACCTTCTTGTCCAGGTTACAGTGTTGTGAGGCGACGACGCCGACGACGCTCGGCCTCCACTCGGTCGTCGATCACGCCCCTCCCCCCTTGGATGCTCAGTCCAAATGATGAGCAGACCATCGCTGTGACGCACAACTGTCCCTGGCTGGCGCGCCAATCCCGATAAGAGAGCAGCTTGGCTGCCCCCCCCCACACCTCCGACAATCCAGCCAGACGCGCTCCCGGTTGCCGGCCGGACGCTATGTGCGAAGTTGTTCAGCATGGCGGACTGCAGTGGGCGCGGGCCAGATGTAAAGCAGGTGATGGGGTACACCAGCTGCAGTAGTATGGCAGTTGTAGTGAGTCGTAGTGCCAGGTGTAAAGCAGGTGATAAGGTACACCAGCTGCAGTAGTATGGCAGTTGTAGTGAGTCGTAGTACCAGGTGTAAAGCAGGTGATGAGGTACACCAGCTGCAGTAGTATGGCAGTTGTAGTGAGTCGTAGTGCCAGGTGTAAAGCAGGTGATGAGGTACACCAGCTGCAGTAGTATGGCAGTTGTAGTGAGTCGTAGTACCAGGTGTAAAGCAGGTGATGGGGTACACCAGCTGCAGTAGTATGGCAGTTGTAGTGAGTCGTAGTGCCAGGTGTAAAGCAGGTGATGAGGTACACCAGCTGCAGTAGTATGGCAGTTGTAGTGAGTCGTAGTACCAGGTGTAAAGCAGGTGATGAGGTACACCAGCTGCAGTGGTAGAGCAGCTATACTGAGTCCTAGGGCCAGGTGTAAAGCAGGTGATGAGGTACACCAACTGCAGTGGTAGAGCAGCTGCAGTGAGTCGTAGTTCCAGGTGTAAAGCAGGTGATAAGGTACACAGCTGCAGTGGTAAAGCAGCTATAGTGAGCCCTATGGTCAGGTGTGAAGGCGGTGATAAGATGTACCAGCCCCAGGGAAGCAAACGGTGAACACTTTTTGTTTCGTTTTTGTCTTGTTATTGAGAAGAAAATAATATTTCTGCAAGATTAGACAATGTAGAATACGCAACGTGGCATATATCCCGCCGTCTTTGGCAAATTTCTGCCACCTTTATCTTGAGCCAGCAGGCTTACACCAGTTAGAGTGGGGTCGGGGAGAAGGCAATGGGCAATGCCATAGTGGTAAACACGTTCGTCTCGCGACTGAACACTTCTCGTATCCGAAGGACTGCAGGTTCTTCTTTTTATTTCTTTGAAACCGGCTAAAATCACCTCCATACATTAAGTCTAGGCATCTGCCTTCAATATATCCACAAGCACCATTTGACGTAAAACTGAATGAACTTGAGTCAGGGTTTCTTGTTATTTTGGTTTCAAGGGCGCATCGACTGCACTGGTCATATAGCGCCCATGACTAAGAATTGAGGTATTGAATGACAAACTAATATCAACCGGTCGTGCTCCTGGGATCAGTGATGGTGAACTCACCTGGCCAGTGTGAGATCATGCTTGTGGTACTGCATCGCCTTGCTGTACTCGCCCAGATAGAAGTAGGCATTGCCCAGCTGACTATATATAGCGGTCAGAGTTTTCAGATCGTCAGTACCGGCCTGAAAACAGATGTTGTGACGTAGTCAGTCGCGTGCAGTGACGTCACAGATCCGTCGTGTGGTCGCACGCTGTGGCTCCAGCCTAGTTCCGCAAATTGCGCCAGCAACACACATCACTGCCAGCTTTTTGCCCGTACAAAACTGCATCTGTAAAATCCGGCAGAGCTATTAAATAAAAACACACCACAAGAAATTTCGAGCATAACATACAAAAGACTGTCTTTCCCCACAGGGTGGTGTAACACTGTGGAATGGTGATGATGATGCTGGGGAAAAAACGAGCACCATGTATAATATGTATACACTAGCTGATGTTCACTCTAAAGCGTATATAATAGATTGCATCCACTGTTTCTGGCGGGAACGTATGGGTGTTTGAATGCGCATAATATAACGAGGGGGGGATAGGGCACATCGACTTCATTGCTCATGTAGCGCGCATAACATGATGGGAGGGGGCTTAAGGGCACATAGACTTCATTGGTTATGTAGCGCGCATAGCATGACGGCAGGGGGGGTTAGGGCGCATCGGCTTCATTGGTCATGTAGAGCGCATAGTATGACGGGAGGGGAGGGGGCTTAAGGGCGCATCGACTTAATTTGCCATCCAGCGCGATAGAATGTCGATGCAAACAAATGGAAGTACCTATGCAAACCTGTCTTCTTTGAATGTGGCATGGATAATCCTACCTTGGGTTAGTTATTGGTCATTCGATCATCTCCCGCTCCAAATACCGGAACGACTGAGCCCAATAACTAGCCCAAGTCCAAATAACTAACCAAAAGGTACCAAACGCATTCCACGAACAAAATGTGAAGGTCACACTCCCTCCTCGGGTAAGCAACGGAGGTGCATACCCCTCGAAGTGAGGTGCTCAGGGCGCCCCGACAAATGCGGAGCGCATCCCTCAGTACCATATGGCGCTCCTTTGGGGTGATGTCCCCTTCACTTCCAGCTGGAACCCCGCCCTTCAGAGGTCGTCCCCATCCAAGTAGATCCCTGAATTCGTCCCTAACTGTCAGCACTCTCTTGGGTGTTGGAGAAGGAAACATGCGTAAAATAACAATTTCCCACCAGTCTCCGGAGACATATTAAGGTCATTTTGTATCCAAGAATACTAAACAATGTCTGAATTATTGTCACTTGTGAGCATAACATTTTACTGTCTAAGAAAGAAACACATCGGTATGGGGTAGGCACCTACCATGATGCATGGTACCATGATACCATGATACAACATGGTCATTTTCTTTTTTTCCGCCTTGCCACGTCCGTTCCACCGGCAACACCAATGGCAATAACTCAGTCACTATATTTGAACGGATTGTATTCGCCATGCTTAAGGGTCGTCTAAGGCATTACCAGCCCCCAAAAAAGACTTAAATCAAAGTGTGGAACAAAAATATCTGAATAAAGTTGGTAGACATATTTCTACTTGGCCTGGTGATCTTATTTGTATTGCATTTTCATGAATGGTACCCATCCTATCTGTTTGTGCCCAGGTTACGAACAAAAGGCTGGCTGGCGTTACGTAACTCATTAATTTCCCGCTGGTGGCGCTAGTAGGTGCCCGTCTTCCCCAGCTTGGCCGTCTCATCCTAGTTTTCCCCCATGAAACATTAACGCGACATAGATCAATGCGTACGGTTTAAGGCAAGCTACCTTTCCAACTGAAGGAACTCAAAAGCTAACCAAATTATACAGTGATTGGAATGAAAAAGACGCTTGATATACCCTGCTTAGTGAAATAATGATCGAAATGACTCACATGCTTGTCTTACTACCCCGAAATTTGTTCGGCGCAGAACTAGACTTCTCTCTGGCGTCTCAGAGCCTAAATTCATCCGGTGAAGACTGTTCTCAGCGAAAAGATTTGAAGATGCTATTCGAACTGATCTAGACATCACATTGCATAGCAGAAGTACTGTTCTATTAGAAGAAAAACCACCCGTTCACTTTATCGAAAATGGAGACCGGGCTCTTCAATGCAAAAAAAACCTGGCAAGAAACAGCACGGCGACTTGTTTCGCTTCGGATACAAATACGGCACCGCACAACACCAACATGACACCGTACCACACCAATACGGAACCACACAACACCAATACGGCACTGCACAACACCAATATGGAACCACACAACACCAATACGGCACTGCACAACACCAATATGGAACCACACAACATCAGTACGGCACTGCACAACACCAATACGGCACCGTACACAAGTTTTTTGGCAATACGTTATTACCCGATCAAAGATGAAAATGGTAGATGAGATGAGCGCACAAGTAAGCTATGTTGTCTTCCTTTCCTCCAAAACTATGAAATACCACCTCATGCTCCAGGTCCGACTCCAGTGCAGGCCGATTACAAGAATGGGAGTTCCATGGGTGGTGTTGATAGGCTACCCCCCCCCCCCTCACTCGCATTGACAGTCCCCATCACCAGACCCCGTCTCACTGCCGCACACTGGTAACTCTAGGGAAAACTGACAAAAAAACATTACCAACAAAGTATGCTAGTTACACGGACGCATTTAGTCTTAAACGAAAGAGCTCCAAATTTGGAACATACTGAGAGGCTCTACTGTCTCAAAGATTGTTTAGCCCATGAATACCAGGCCATACCTGCCGGAAGTGAGGTAGCACTCCGCACCCCTCATTTTGTTTCCTTCAAATATCTCGAGAACCAATTGAAGTAGACAGCTCAAATTGTGCACACACCTACATGAGCACCAATTGTACCTTGGTTAAAAAAAAATGAACGTCCGGTCCTGCATAGCGACATCATAATGATGTCATACGAAGGCCATGGCGCTCCTATATTGGACAATTATTAGTTAGCGCTTGCTATGCGAGCATTATGCATTGTAAATGTGCCCAAATGATTGCTACGTAGAATAGATTAAACATCTGCATGTACTATATGGCAGAAATTACGGTGACCGCCGGCTGACCAGCCCTGTCGTGGTGGTCACACCACAGCAGTGATAAATTATTCGTGAAATAGGGTGGAATATACCACTTTCTGAACGCTCAATCAACATCCTTCTCCAAGAAGTATCGACATCCTCTCCTTGATGCATGTTTATGAAGTCTTCCTGTCTCCTTTCTAACATTATCTAGTTTATAAGTAGCGTGTGCATGCTCTCAATAAGGAATGGTGATACACAAAGATTTCGCAAAGCAATTTCAGGTAAAGGGATACTTATAATGTGATATGGCATACGATACCAGTTTATAGCATAGTTATTATTCTCTCTATCCAAAATATAGCTCTTCTTAAATTATGCATTTCAAAATAATTGATAAAGGTACAGTCATAAGTACCTACACCATCAGCTCGAATTTGAGTCTGAGATGTCAAAACCATTTTAAATGACACTAATTCCATGGCAAATTTTGACATCCTATTGTGCTTGTTTCGACATCTCACACCTTACGAAGAACCATTATTTTAACCCTGCACCACAGGCCACAGCCAATGGCGGGGCCGGGCACACCCGGTGCCCGGTGGGTCCCCACGCGGACGTGGTAGTCACACCAGAGGCCGCAGCCCATGGAGGGACGGGGCACGCCCGGTGCCTGAGGACCACCACCTCAGGCGGACGGGTGGTCACACCAGAGGCCGCAGCCCATGGAGGGACGGGGCACGCCAGGTGCGGCTCCTCAGTCGGCCGGGTGTGGGGAGCGGGTACCGGCCCCGGACAGCCGCACGTCGCCCAACTTAGCAATACAGCCCACACAGCTCCCACAGCGCCCACTACTGTCACAGCCCGGCGACCCTGACCGGCGCGGATATACCGTGACTCCACTCGGCGAGACCTGGCCCACCTCGCCCGCCCATATCCCGCTCCCAAACCAATCGTGTCGATCGACCAGATCGACACACGGCGGTGGCTAATGGCGCTTCTGTAGCTCGGATCCTGTGGAAAATGTCTCATGTGACGTCATACTTCTGGATCACATCCGCCAACTCACCGTCCGAAGCTCGCAAGATCTGGTAAATCATCCGGATCCTGTGGAATTTTTTCTTCACACGAAATCTACAGGAGCTGAGTGACGTTACTAACATTAGCGGCATTTGTGGCGCACATATTCATACAACACCCGCCATCTTGCCTGGAGCTATTGAAGTCATGGAGCTCGTGAATAGGACGATATAGGTTATATTCCGGTTTCAGTATGCATGTATGTATATGATTGTGATATTTTTAGGCCCGGATAAATCAAGTGAACACATTAGGTTACAATGAGCTGGTAACTTTGCTCGGGCCAACATTACCAAAGTGCCAAACCAGACGGTCGGACCCCTTCGACCCACCCGAGATCTCCAGCCATGGTCTTCTATCGCCTTGATGGTGACTGGCAAAGACAGCATGGAGATTATTTCACACAGCACTGAAGCACCCATCCATCACTCCGGGTAAGACAGCACCAAAGTCCTCTCCGTCGGAAGTGTCGGACTCGGCAATATACCTGGCCACATCCAATAGTCTGTTCATTCCACATGAATTATACTTTTCCTGGACCCGCTCAAGCCCCGTCAACCACTCCTGAACTCACGGCAGGAATATTGGCGATGCAAGCCAGCGTGCGACGTGTAAGTACGCTGCACGGTCACCTCATTCTACCCACAAGCACCCCATTTGTATTCGACATTTATGAACTCGGCAGGATCCGGCTGCGAGCTCCGAACGCCGGACGGAAAATTTCCGTCCTCGCGGAAATTATTCTCCGCGCTGCAAGCGCTCCACGTCTCCACAGCCGTCCGTCACCGACTGGCCGCCACCGGCGCCAAGTGGCCCAATCAGAGAGTCGCCGGCCCCAACCACCCGGGCCGCCGGGACACACGAGCGTGCCGGCTCGTAATCTGTGATGAAGTGCTCCGTACATCGACCACCAGTTCACACACGGCCAAAGGAGAGTCCCAGCCGACCTGCACAAGTTGCAGGAGCAGCTGCAGTTCGTGCTGATCCGATCCAGTGGCACCGTCATTGCATCCAGCGATATAACCGTCAATACGACCAGCGCTAAACAGGACCCGGTCGTCAGCCACTCCCAGGCGCTCACGATGTTGTGCAATCCACAGCAGCACGTAACCAGGCCGACGCCAGATCATCCGGCTCTACAACCGACGGCCTGCCGTCGATACTGCTACTGCACTTACCATTAACGACATGACTGTTGCGGCACCATGCCGCGTGACATTGTTACATGACCGTTTTTACAGGCGTGGACGGACGTCTGCACAGAGACCGACGGACGGCTACACAGACACGGACAGACGTGTATACAGGCACGGACGGACGTCCGCACACAGACCGACGGACGTCCACAGACACGGACGGACGTCCGCATAGAGACCGATGGACGCCTGCACAGAGACCGACGGACGTCTACACAGACACGGAGATCTGACACGGACACAGGCACGGATAGACGTTTATAGACACGGACGGACGTCTCCACAGAGACCGACGGATGTCTACAGACACGGACGGACGTTTATACAGACACGAGCGGACGTATACACAGATATGGACGGATGTCTGCACACACGGACGGACGTCTGCACAGACACGGCGGACGTCTACACACACACACACACGGACGGACGTCTGCACAGACACGGACGGACGTCTACACAGACACGGATGGACGTCTACACAAATATGGACGGGCGTATACGCAAACATGGACGGGCGTATACGCAAACACGGACGGACGTCTTCGCAGACACGGACGGGCGTCTACACAGACACGGACGGGCGTCTACAGACACGGACGGACGTCTACACAGACACAGACGGACGGCTACACGCACGGACGCGTCCTGACAGACAGCGCAGTCAGCTACGCCGCCTATAGGCTCCCGTCCGTCCGTCCACCTTGTGCGCCTGTGTAAATTTGTGCGTCAGTCTTGCTGCGTCACGTTTATTCCGCCTGGTGTGATCATCGCTTTAAACAGCCTTGCAATATCCTCATTAAAAACGTGGAAAATAAAACCTGAAGCGACCAGACATGTCATTTTTCTTGACAGGATGCTGACCTGAGTTTTCCGAACATTTCAAAATCGTATACCTGAGGACTTCTACTGAAGGGTAATACTAAAGAAATGAGGGCAATCATGACGAAATTAAAAATATGCGGTCGCGAGTCAAAATAATTCGGGGATCTAGCTATTTGGCCCTCATGCAAGGCTATCGTTGATCGACCCCTTATCCCAAAGGGGAGGCTTTCGAAAGCGTCCAATATGTAGTGTATACACATGCAAAAGCGATGTGCGGCTTCCGCTTGGTCGTCCAGCTGCCGCCGCCCCCGCCAGCACCGATCGTCGCCGGCACAGTTGCCAATTACCGGCTCATCCTGTATTCAGTCAAGTGAGCCGTTCCGCACCATGGCGCCAGCACGAATCCCCTCGTGTCTGCCGCGCCCGGACCGCCGTCACCCCTGCCCCAGCCGACAGTCGGCCGGCCACGCACACAGCCCTTGCCACCAGTCGCACGTCAACACGACGCCCTCGGCACCAACAGGTCGCCGGGCCGCCAGCCGCCAGCCGCCGGGCGCCAGCCGCCAGCCGCCGGGCGCCAGCCGCCAACCGCCGGGCGCCAGCCGCCGGGCGCCAGCCGCCGCCGCCGGGCGCCAGCCGCCCGCCAGCCGCCAGCCGCCAACCGCCGGGCGCCAGCCGCCGGGCGCCAGCCGCCGGGCGCCAGCCGCCGGGCGCCAGCCGCCGGGCGCCAGCCGCCGCCGGCGCCAGCCGCCAAGCCGCGCCAGCCGCCGCCGCCGCCCAGCCGCCACACAAAATCACTGTCGCGTGTAAACTGGCAACAAAAACATGGAGCGATAGTCGAGTTTCTGAACAGTAGGTTATACTCAGCAAGTGATATCGGAAGCAGTAAAGACTGCAGCGGTAATGTCGAGTAACAGTAGTCTCGCATACAAGTTATGTCGGGAGCAGCAAAGTCTGCAACAATTATCATGAGGTAGGTAGAGTAGCGGTGTCGCGTATGTTGGTAGCAGTGACGTTTACAGCAGCAATGTCGTGTAGCAGCAACGTCGCGTAGATAGTAATGTCGGGAACAACAGTTTGCCGCAAGTGATGTGTGGCAGTACTGTCAAGTAAATGGAATGTCGAGAGCAGTAGCAGTCATGTTGCATAGCAGCAGTGCTTGAGCAGCTTTGTCGTTAGCGGTAAACGCGGTAGCAGTATTGACGTGTAACCACAATTGACATCATTTGCTGCGACGGGAGTGTGGAGAACGCTGCCACCACCATAAGTACAGCCCATTCAAGTGGACCCTCGAGAGCATGCACGCGCCTTGCGACCACAACACGTCTCGCTCCTCGCCGCGTATTCTGGGGACATTTGCATTACAACACGTGGAAAACTCGGCTTATTGTTCTCGGCTCCCGTCAAATTATTCAAAATCCCCCCCCCCCCCCGCCATCAGTCTTGATGGTGTCGCCCGATGCTAGCGTCTCTCACCGTGAGTAACTTCGGTGGTTGTTGTTCAGGGGCGCGTCGACTGCACAGCCCGCGCAGCGTCCATAACTTCGTAATCCAAACAGAGAAGCGAGCGAACGTCAATCGACACGAGTTATCGGACCTAGACAGGGACGGGATTGGTGGCGACTACGAAAAGCCCCTGGAAAACACCTCCGTGTTTCCACGCACCTTGTCGGAACGGCTACGGTAGCCCGGGGGGGGGGGGGCGCCAATCCCCGGCCAGCCGATTAACAAACATTGATCTTTCACTGCGGGGAAAGAAACCTCCTTATCGTGTTTGACCAAGAGAAGACATTCGCAGACGACGCTGACGGTGTGGTGCGGCAGTGTGCCGGTGTACTTCGGGGCTCAGCTGACGCCAGCATGGCCTGGGTGTGCTGGATGAGCGACGGCAGAAGACTGCCGCGGGCTCCCTTGCTACCTGCACTTGTATCCGACACCATACCGATGCGGCAGGGAACATTGTGAACCGACCGCTGCTGTCCTCTGCTGATAGCCGTAGTTGCTGTGGCATGTGTGTGTCCTAAAGCACGTTGGTGGACATAATAATAAGTACGCATGTCCGTGGCAGTCCGCGCACATTCAGTCCAATTTTGGCGCAAGCACAGGAATTTCAGAAGTACGCAAACCTATTTCAACAAGTGCAAACGGCGCATTCCAATGTGGGATGCCAGCAGTACCACATTGGCAGACGGGTCCAAGTTCGGAAATTTGGAATGAGTGTACCATATTCGGCAGACAAGTCCACGTTCTGAAATTTGGGATGCGTTTACCATATTCGACAGACGAGTCCAAGTTCGGAAATGATGTCTCCAATTTCAGCATAAGCGCATCGTAAACCAATCCGCCTTGGGTCAAATTGACTAGACTCCTGCCGAAATCGGGACCATCCATCGAATGTGATGCACATATATCAAGCCATCTTCTTCAAATTCAACACATCGAACCCATAGCTCTTCCACTTAGTGGATGTCACGCACAACCGCCCGCCGCGTCATCCTGCATCTAACTGACACCGAGCCTGGCAACAATACGGACTGGGGCACGCAGGTTACATGGCAAGACGATGCAACCACGTGACCGACGGCCGGGCCCATACACCAGGCCCGACAACAGCCCGGCCATCGCCACGCATGTCACATGGCACGACGATGTAACCACGTGACCGACGGCCGAGTCCATACACCGGGCCTGGCAACAGATCGGTCATCGGCACGCAGGTCACATGGCACGACGATGTAACCACGTGACCGACGGCCGAGTCTACACACCGTGCCTGGCAACAGCCCAGCCACCGGCACCGGCACTGCATGGCAAGACGATGCAGCCACGTGACTGGCGGTTGAGACTACACCTCCTGCACCGTCCGCGGCCATAAAAGAGGTACATGGCACGACGATGTAACCACGTGACCACAGTCTACACACCGTGCCTACAGCTGCCCCGGCACCGGCATGCATGGCAAGACGATGCAGCCCGTGACTGGCGGTAAAACCCCCCCCCCCCCCCTCCGCGGCCATCACAGAGCCTCAGCTGCGGCCGGCCAGAGCATGGCCGACTCTGGGCACCGTGCCTAAACACAGGGTACCGCACGATGCTGCTGGCCCCAGCAGCACTTCAGCTCGGCTCGACTGGGCCACTCTGCGTCAGTGGCAGGCCAGTTACCGGAAGCAGTTATCACCGGCGGCCGAATTCCTGTCCTGTCGATCGCAGCTGTCGAGGGAGGCGGTGGGGTAGGTGTAGGTAGGTAGGTAGGTAGGTAGGTAGGTAGGTAGGTAGGTAGGTAGGTAGGTAGGTAGGTAGGTGGGTGGGTGGGTGGGTGGGTGGGTGGGTGGGTGGGTGGGTGGGTGGGTGGGTGGGAGGCAGGCAGGTAGGCAGGCAGGTAGGTGGGTGGGTGGGTAGGGAGGCAGGCAGGCAGGCAGGCAGGGTGGCAGGCAGGCAGGCAGGCAGGGGTGGCAGGCAGGGTGGGTGGGTGGCAGGCAGGCAGGGTAGGCAGGCAGGTAGGTAGGCAGGCAGGCAGGCAGGCGGCAGGCAGGCAGGCAGGCAGGCAGGCAGGCAGGCAGGCAGGCAGGCAGGGTGGGTGGGTAGGCAGGGTGGGTGGGTGGGTGGCAGGCAGGCAGGCAGGCAGGTAGGTAGGTAGGTAGGTAGGTAGGTAGGTAGGTGGGTAGGTAGGTAGGTAGGTAGGTAGGTAGGTAGGTAGGTAGGTAGGTAGGTAGGTAGGTAGGTAGTTAGTTGTTGGAACCATTGTATCCGAGTGACGCTGCCTGCGACATTGGACAGTGTGATAACTTACGGAAAACGCCAGATATGTAGTTCTCGACTATTTTTAGGCGATTTTTTCTGGTAACAATGCATCAGCAGGTGCCTGAAGCATTTCAGATCACAGTTTTTATGAAAATTTGCACACGGTCTCACATAGTAACAAGTCCACGAACATGGACATTACGCGTGCAAAAAAAGATGCTCATGGGTACAAATTTTGTCGTTTGGAGTTTCACGACTGATAAAGGTAAAGCGCATTCTGAAAACCTGTGTAAGTGAGATATGAAGCGATAGCTGAGAAAATTCTCCTTGCGTTAAGCAATGCAAAAGGGCATAGAACGGTTCACAATGTGGTATCAGTGATCAAACAATAAGTCATTACGATATTCGTTCGAAGTTTTAGTGCCTCCAAGTTCAAACAAGGTTTTTAAAAAATTGCACACCAGCGCACAACCAGAGACCAATACTAATCAAAGCAGTCATCCTTTGACTATGATCCTGTCCCCACGAGCAGCTTTAATCACCCCCTCATCGCGATCACGTGGGTCATGGGAGCACTGGAACACTAGTTCGTAATTCCGTTAATAACCTATTCATTTTTTCTGTTATTATCATATTCGTATTATATTATAATCATATTCGAAATTTCTGTTATTAATCCGTGAAACATTCGAGCTCATCGCGTTCGATCGCGATTCGACCAATTTTCCATAGTTCTTTCTTTTATAAAAAAATTGAGGTTGTTAGCTGTTTTGAACATTATTTCAATACACTTATATGTTTGAGTGCCCTTTTGCTAAAACATACACACGATGTATATTGGTTTATGGTACTTATATTTTATACCTATACATTTGTCCCCACCGATCACCGCGTAAACTCCGTACGACTTTCCGCGTTCTCGGCATTGCGTCAGTAGTCCTGATTACAGCCCCAGACATCTATCTCCATGGACCAGGGTTAGTGAATGCTCAAGGCCTCGGACCGCATATGGGGATACATGCTCCTAATCAACCCTTCAAAGGGGCAGACGCTTGGACGTAAGAGTTAAAATGATCGTGTGCTTAATTATAGCTTGCAGTTGGTTAAGAAGAAGATTCCTACGGAATATTTCGCGAGTGAGTAGCCGGGACTGGCAGTGATGACGAGGCCGTGGAGGGAGCGCGCGGACGACCGGCTAGTCTCTGCCATCAGCTCAGAGCCCGTTCTTTTTGGGCTTTAGGGCGCATCGACTACATAGGTCATATAGCTCAGAGCCCGTTCTCAGTGCATGGCGTCCTCAAAAGTTGCTTAGCAGCACAATTATCTGCAGCTCGTGGAAACTGCCAGGCAAAGTGCCCAAGCTGGGGGCATGAAGGACGCGGCTTTCGTGCTGCGACAGGTGGGAGAATCACCGAATCGGCCCAACAAGATTCGCCGGGTTCTCAGAAGCTCCAGTGAGCCAACCCAGTGCGTGTCAGGAGACCGGGCGCTGGCAATGTGTGTGTCAGCTGACTTGCCTGTGCACGGCTACCGTATGGCCCGCCGAGTGACGAAGTCTGCGACGATGAAAGACATCCTGCCTGCCTATGGGAATGTGTACGAGGCCAAAGCAAAGTGCTATCTAGAATATAACTATCCGAGAGCCTTTCATAGATGGCCAAATGTTCGTAGCTATTGTTCGTAGCTGTGGACATACGTAGCTGTGGACTGTGGACATCTTTACGATTAAAAAATATATCACAAGAGCAAATGAATATATAAATCTGTGGGAATTATTACAACATGAGAAGTAGATACTGAAGTTATTTTTTGCCTCATTTAATACACTTCTATATGGGCACCATTAGTTGCACGAAGCACATCAAGACGGCAATCGATTTCCGCCATGTTCGCTGTAGCATAGCCTAATCAATGGTGGCAATAGCGGCAGTGATAATCTGCTTCAGGTCATTGATATCCGAAGAAAAAAAACACAAATGCAATGTGATTAAAAACTTTGATAACCACTGAGTACATTGAACAAATCTTATAAAAACATCCCAACAATTGCCTGTGTAATAAATGTTTTAAATTGTACATGGGCTTTATGGACACCCTGTATAGTGTGATTTCTTTGGTTCTGGTCTTTTGTGTTCTTTGTTTCTAAGGACGGCTAGAGCAGAGGCGCAACCAAGCCCCCCCCCCCCCACCCCTCCCTGAGCAGTCAAAATAAACTAGATCAAACGAAAAATGTTTGAGATTTTTACTACGCAAGACCCTAAACCTTTAGCACGCGAAGCATGCCCAAAGCTTCTATCTTTCTTCCCATTTTTTTGGGTCAGGTCCCCATCTTAGGAAAATCTTGGCTGCGTCACTGCACTACAGCATCTTAGCATGCGTTCGGAGGAAGTACCGCACTGTGCAATATGTTCTCAGTTTAAAGCTCTTTCGATTAAGACCCAAATCGTCCCTGCCACTAGCATACTTTGTAGGTAATGAGTTCCTGCCAGTTTTCCCTAGTGATCACCGTGCGCATTGGTGCGTCGCCTATTCCCTGGACGGACATCCGGCAACATGTACATATAAATCGCCCAATATGGACAATACCTAAATACTCATTCTAAACACGATCAAAATAAAGCCTTGATAGCGAAGTTGTTGCTACCCATTTCCAAATGTCTTTCAATTTCGTCTGAGTGACACAAACACCACTTCATAAAGTTTTCCCCACGGTCTCCCACACCATCAACTCTCAAATGCTAGATTGGTTAGTTATTTCGGCTTTAGTGTGGATCAATTTTGATCAACCTCAAGTGTGGAAAGCGGCGACCATAAATGGCATCCGATGACGTGCCAATTAAGACTATATGACGTCTCCCCCCCCCCCCACCCACGGAAACTGTACTTGGCTACACATGCTTACCAACAACACGGCGCAGTCTTTCCGATATGGTAGTACCCGCTGCTACTGGAGAGAATGTGTCGTCATCGTTTGCGAGGTTGTCAAGATGGATATAAGTACCTTTTTAACTGATCCGGGATTTCGGTTATTAGAAACGGAAGTGATGCACGTCCGACAAAACGACGTCAGAAATGATCACAAATGATCACAAGAGAGCATGCCGAAACTAGTAGAGATCAGACAGTGAAACGCTGGCATCAGCCGTTGTTCACAAATAAACCTGCCATTCACAAAACGCATATCGTGAGCTTGGCGGACATCGGAAAAACGCAAGCGGCGACCGAGCGACCGGCGGCACCGCGGGTCAGACACAGCAGGCGGCACCGCGGGTCAGACACAGCAGGCGGTACCGCAGGTCAGACACAGCAGGCGGCACCGCGGGTCAGACACAGCAGGCGGCACCGCGGGTCAGACACAGCAGGCGGCACCGCGGGTCAGACACAGCAGGCGGCACCGCGGGTCAGACACAGCAGGCGGTACCGCGGGTCAGACACAGCAAGCGGCACCGCGAGTCAGACACAGCAGGCGGCACCGCGGGTCAGACACAGCAGGCGGTACCGCAGGTCAGACACAGCAGGCGGCACCGCGGGTCAGACACAGTAGGCGGCACCGCGGGTCAGACACAGCAGGCGGCACAGTGAGAAGTATCGACGTCCCAACGAAGTATCGACATCGTGTTTCGTGATGCGTTTTCATATCTAATTTTTAACGGTATTTTGCTGATAAGCATCATGCTCATGTTTACCATTGCGGATTGTAATGTACGAACATCTCTCAGCACAATTCCAGGTAAGATCACCTATGATGTGGTCTGTTATACAATACACACGAATTGTACATTCTGCGTGTTGCGTGGGGTGTAATTCTTTAATCTATTCTACAATATATCAGTTGGTGAGGATAGGTATTTTGTATGGTTATGGCTAAAATAGTTGCCCCTAAGTTCAGTACCTCAAAACAAAGAAAAAGGCTCACATATGAGTACGCTGTTGATTCAAAATTATGTTTAAAGAACTTGTAAGTTATGCTAAGCGGCATCGTCTCAATTGCGCATTTCGACATCCTACTGTATTCGTTTCGACATCTCACCAAACGAAAAACCATTATTTTAACACATCACAGCCGGCGGCACAGCCGGCGGCACAGCCGGTGGCACACTGAGCGACACACAGTCGGCGGCACAGTGAGCGACACACAGCCGGCGGCACACTGAGCGACACACAGTCGGCGGCACAGTGAGCGACACACAGTCGGCGGCACAGTGAGCGACACACAGTCGGCGGCACAGTGAGCGACACACAGTCGGCGGCACAGTGAGCGACACACAGTCGGCGACACAGTGAGCGACACACAGTCGGCGGCACCGTGAGCGACACACAGTCGGCGGCACAGTGAGCGACACACAGTCGGCGGCACCGTGAGCGACACACAGCCGGTGGCACAGTGGCGACACACAGTCGGCGACACAGTGAGCGACACACAGTCGGCGACACACTGAGCGACACACAGTCGGTGGCACAGTGAGCGACACACAGTCGGCGACACAGTGAGCGACACACAGTCGGCGGCACCGTGAGCGACACACAGCCGGTGGCACAGTGAGCGACACACAGTCGGCGGCACAGTGAGCGACACACAGTCGGCGACACAGTGAGCGACACACAGTCGGCGACACAGTGAGCGACACACAGTCGGCGGCACCGTGAGCGACACACAGTCGGCGGCACAGTGAGCGACACACAGTCGGCGGCACAGTGAGCGACACACAGTCGGCGGCACCGTGAGCGACACACAGCCGGTGGCACAGTGAGCGACACACAGCCGGTGGCACAGTGAGCGACACACAGTCGGCGGCACAGTGAGCGACACACAGTCGGCGGCACAGTGAGCGACACAAGTGAGCGACACACAGTCGGCGGCACCGTGAGCGACACACAGCCGGTGGCACAGTGAGCGACACACAGCCGGCGGCACAGTGAGCGACACACAGTCGGCGGCACAGTGAGCGACACACAGTCGGCGGCACAGTGAGCGACACAGTGAGCGACACACAGTCGGCGGCACAGTGAGCGACACACAGTCGGCGGCACAGTGAGCGACACACAGTCGGCGACACAGTGAGCGACACACAGTCGGCGGCGCCGCCAGTAGAGCCCGGCCGGCGGCACTGCGAGCGAGACACCCACACAGCCGCTGCCACCCACCTGTATGGCTGCCTCGAAGAAAGCCACGCCAGCTCGACAGTCGCCCGCCTTGCAGAGCCGCTCGCCCTCCAGCGCGAGCTCCATACACGTGGAGCCATCCATCTTCTGCAACACGAGCCGCAGTGGTCAGCGGGCAACAGACACCCGCTGAACATTGATCAGTGACCAGTCGCCAACGGTTAGTGGTCAGCTGCTGTTGCTGCTGTTGCTGCTGCCTGCAAGGCCAGTGCAGTCTAATTTATGGCACCGACGACCAACACAAAGGAAGTTCGTGGGAACCAAGTTACTGCAGGCACCAACAGACCCATTGAGAGAAAGACGAGCGTTGCCCAGGGTTGGATTTGTACTTTGTAATCCTGGATGTGGAGAGGGTAATGTTGGGTAATCCACTAGATAATATTTTCTTCAAACATCGGCATCAGAACCTCAATTTGCGCTTTCCGGTAAATCTTTAGCACTTGATCACAGGGCAGTGCATTGTCAAACAGTATCATAAACCTCCAAATGATATAAATAAGAGCATAATTTTCTGGAGATAATGTTCTGGATGCGAAGAAAAAAAATCAGGAACATCCTATTCTTCCGACCCTGACATTGCCCCTCCTCCTCCAAATACTGAGGTTCGCAAATACAAATTCAGGGACACACTCCATCAATTTTACAGCTTCAAGTTTGGTCGGCGGCAAAAGGATCAGTTTGGTTGAAGCGCCCAAAGGCACATACGACAAATTTCCCCTTGGTCGGTGGCAATAACCATCAAACATTGGAAGATGTCGAACGAATAAGAGTTGTAATCGCCAGAAAAATAAATACAACCCACCACAAAGCAGTGTCGAAAGACACAGCTCACGGTGTAAATGTTGTGAGCACCAGTAGCTGTGTGTAGTAGTTGTAGTTGTGCACATGTAGTTGTGTGCACCTGCCTGGCTGAAAAAAATATGAGAACAGAACATCCACGCCCAGAAGACATAAAGAAAGATTAATTTGAATATATGCGATGGCTCTGCGGATATTTTCGCGAGAAGAAAATCTTGCTCCTTTCATGTCACTGAATAGTCAAAACATTCGACGACACAGACATAACAAAAGTAATTATACCAGTAAAAGGCGCCATCAGGGGCGCTGGGAGAGCGAGGGCAAGAGGATGGGGGTGGGGGGGGGGAGGGGTTATGGAACTCAGCTGCTGCAGACACAGGATCGGGCACCAAACTGCGAAAGTGGAGTGGTGGACAAACGGCAGCTGCGCCCTCCCGGCAGCACATGCATCCAAGTCCAACTCTCGGCAGCTGCGCTCTCCCGGCAGCACATGCATCCAAGTCCAACTCTCGGCAGCTGCGCTCTCCCGGCAGCACATGCATCCAAGTCCAACTCTCGGCAGCTGCGCTCTCCCGGCAGCACATGCATCCAAGTCCAACTCTCGGCAGCTGCGCTCTCCCGGCAGCACATGCATCCAAGTCCAACTCTCGGCAGCTGCGCTCTCCCGGCAGCACAGGCATCTAAGTCCAACTCTCGGCAGCTGCGCTCTCCCGGCAGCACATGCATCCAAGTCCAACTCTCGGCAGCTGCGCTCTCCCGGCAGCACATGCATCCAAGTCCAACTCTCGCACAAAGGTGCAACTTCACGAATAAGTTAAACCTATTTCGACAATTCGAAACAGAGCACTCAATGTTGGGCTACCTCTTCCATATTAGGCAGAGGAAGTCAATTGGGTAAATAGTGCCTCTATTTCCGAAAACGGGCATTGAAACAAATCTGGTTCGCCGAAAATTACTGCACTATTTTGTCGATATAGGACTCATCCTGGAATACTGTTTGCGAACCACAAACTTAGTACACGTGCCAATGTGCCACATTAGCATGGGTGCCACCCCAATGTTAAAATGATGGTCTTTGTTAGGTGTGAGATGTTGGAACGACTACAGTAGGATGTCGAAATTCGCCATCGACACAATGCTATTTAACACGCGCGCTGGAGGGCCTCTGAAAATTACGCGCACTGGAGGGGGGGGGGCGGATTCCGCCCCCCCTCCCCTAAGATCTCGGCTCCTGTTAAAGCTGGAGTAACGAAATTCGCAGGGCGGATGGGTGCGGTAGTGAACTCTATTGTGTGAAAATTACATGACCTTAGGTCAAAATCTTCAAGGTCAAATGAGGTAACATGTCAAAATTTTCTTGTTTTGCGTGGCTTGGCTTGTCATTGTTATGGATCGCTGTGATTGTGTTTAAATGCTCAAAATGGGCATCAATGATGTTTTGGATATTACTAATGATGCAATACAGATGCTAGACCCGGAATTTGACCTCAGGTCACCTACATAGCAGCACTTTATCAGGTCAGTTACCTGTTACAGTTACCGGAACCAGTTTCCAGCCTGCCCGACTGCTCCGTCTGGCAGCTCGGCACAATTGGCTTCACGAAGAAAGGAGTGAAGTACATGAATAAAGTATGGAAACGCTTATGTACACAACGACAAACAGTAGTTTTCAGAATGTGTAGGGAGCAGTGATAAATTATTGGTGAAATAGGGTGGAATGTACCACTTTCTGAACACTTGATATACATCCTTCCCAAGAAGTACCGACCATCGTGCTTCTTGATGTATTATGAAGTCCCCATGCCTCGCATCTAAAAAATCGTACATAAGTTTTATGCGTATGCTCCCCAATACGGATTGTAATACACAAGTATCTCGTAACACAATTCCGGTTGCTACCAGGTGCATAGCTGATACACAGACCTACAGACATGGCATACCTCTGATTTGGTCTGCTATGCAACATCATTTGTTGATAATATGGTATTTGCTGTCATTGTCTTTAATATATGTTTTCGTATGATGGACATCTCCCAAATAAAAAGCATGCATGCAAGTGATGCAATGTGCTCAAAATTCAGCTCGAAGGACTTTCACGATATTTTAAACGACATGCTTCCGTGACAAATTTCGACATCTAATGTACTCGATTCGACATCTCACACCTAACGAAAAACCAATATTTTAACACTGGTAGTGAGTAACATGCAAAACGACATCAATCGCAGGATAGTTATTTACATTGATGACGACATTCCTGTTGACCAAGTTTGGTTCCATTAATCTGTCATGAACTTGAACTGACTTGACCTCGGTGACCAAACATAACCTTGAAACTATATAGCATAACAATATACATCAAACAAGTCGCTAGTGTTGCCAAGAACACTTCCCTTTTGCCAATATACGGGAAGCGCATCACCGCCGATTTTTGTGGTCTGGCGCTACGAAATGTTTTGACTTTAACGGCCCCTAACTCGAGAAAAAAAAAATCGGCCGATTTCAGTTTTTTCTTGCTTTAAACGACGCGCCGGACACTTTTAAGCAGGTACGCAAAACTGGCGTATATCGGCCGGTAAAATCGGGAGTTATGTACGAAAAACCGGAGGGGTGGGCGGATTTGCCCCCCCCTGCAGTGCGCGTGTTAAAATACTTTTTAAGTACCTCAATTTAACCTTAAGCTAATAGAGTACATGTGACTGTCCTTTCGTTTGTTTTGAGATATACCTAATTGAGGGATACCTATGCTGACGATAGGAAAAATAATACCAAAACTACAACTGGTAATGTATAGCAGACCACATTATAGGCAATTCCTTTACCTGGACACTTGTTTCGGAAGGGTGTCGATTCCAATGTTCAGGAAGTGGTTGATTGATTGATTATTTGGGCTTAGGGGCGCATCAACTGCTACTGGTTATGTAGCGCCCATTCAGGAAGTGGTAAATTCCACCCTTGTTCACAAATAGTTCATCACTGAGTCACACCCACGCTGTGTCGCGGTCCTTACATCTCACAGCCATACCGCCCAGTCCGTGATCCATACAACCTTTCAGAACGACGGACAGCCGGCGACTGACATTACGGACCACGGGGGGGGCGCAGATCACGTGGTGGCATAACGTCACGGAGGTCAGCTGGCCGTGACTGGACATGGGCCGGACTGGTGGGCGCGGGATTCGATGGGATGTGCATTGTAAGCTGCCCGAGCGGGGAGATGGCGCCGCACATCTTTTTCTTTAAATACAGATTGGAAGTACGTACTCCGGGAGAACCATAGTGATGAAAGTTGGTAAATAAAAAAAATGAAAACATCAGAGCAGGTTCCGCGAGCGAAAACGCCGCCGCAAACGGCGTCCCTTGGACAAAGATTAAGGAATGGGATACAGAATGAGGACTGAAAAAAAACAAAATGAGGAATGAGATTAAGAAATGGTAAAGATCAAAATTAAAAGAGCACATTGAAGAATGACTTGGAGGACTCATAGTGAAGAAATTAGAGTGCAAACTCTGTAACCAAAAAGCTATCACGGCTTCAAGAGCGTAACGGTCGGGTCGGGCCGCTCAGGTGAACTTTTCTACTATAAGGGTTATGGGGCTCCCCTGCTACAGGCACAGGATCGAGCTGAAAACCGCGAAAGGAAAATGAAAAGAGCAGATATGACTTGGGAAAATTAGAACTTGAAATGCCGTATTACACCGTAAATCGCTGTTGAAAGTTGCACGCGAGCAAAAGTACCGCCGCAAACCACCACTTTCAACCAAGGTTACGAGCACTTTGTGAAGAGCATTGGGATAAAATGGGGTGAAATAAAATTAAACGAGAACTCTGACACCGACTGCAGAAATTAGAACGCGAAACGCTGCAACAAAAAGTTATTACGGTTTTAACAGTAACAGTCGGTTCGGGCCTCTCAGGTGAACGTTTGTATTGTATACGTAGATTTGCTCCGGCTTCGCCCTCGCGCCTTATGACATGGTATTTCTCTCGTAATGAATTATAACTATTCAATTCATTAATACGAAGTAAAGCAGGATCTGGCTATTCATGGAAGCATGCAATTGAATTGACAGGAGCGTCACGATTTTGCCACAAACGGAACAGTTAATCTTTTAGGTTAGTTAGTTAGTTAGTTAGTTATTTGGGCTTTAGGGCGCTTCGACCAGAATTGATCATTCGCGCCCAGTTAATCTATCAGGGACATTCATTACAAAATAGGTCATATCAAAGAGTTGCACCACATCGTCAGGCTAATAATGAGTCCAAATCACATGAAGAAGCCGTAAAAATGCCGGCCACACTTAGGACAGAATATTTCCAGGGCCTCCATCAACTCAAAGCTATTCAAACATCAACTTTTGAAATCCCGCCCTCGTGCTCAACGATGCTCGTGAGGAATATCAACAACGACCTCGGCACTGAAGAACAAAGAAAATACCATACCCATCCCTTATGATAGCGTATAGTTCTACGCCAAGAGGCAGCGAAATCATACGCCGTAAGTGATCTGCATCCCCCCCTCCTCCAGCAGAGTAATAAAACGGACAAATCCGATATAGATGGACATACTCGTGTTGAAGTAAACGCATTTTTCACAGTAAAGTATATATATGAAACTTTGTCCAACCAGTCCAGTCGGCACCGACTCAGGGTCAACCACTCAGCTAGCGGTCACGTTGTTATGCCGTCATGCCACATAATCTGCGTGCATCGAGGCCGGACGAGTGCGTGGCATCATTGAACAAATCAGGTAACTAATTGATGACCTTGGTGGAAAATCAAACAGCCAGTATATTCTGCATAGTGCACTTTGTTTCTGGCACTTGCCGTATTGAATTTCGAACCATCGAACTTCTTCAACCCGAACGAACGTCGTAACATGAGTTGAAAGTCTCTTTCGGGACCACAAGACATATTTCTTCGCATAGAACTTGAAATAGAGGAATCCTGCCCAGGAAATATTCATCCATCATTCGGACCCCTTCTCCATCCAGCCAAAAAAAAGGTATTTATTAAAACTGGATATATATACTGACACTGGTAAGGCTGAGAGGTTCATACTACACACCTACCCTCCCCTTCCCATGTATTAGCACATCATGCCAAAAAGATGATGCTCATGGCCGCGGAAGTCCTGAGGCGTTACAGTATCTACTCTGACTGCCAGATGACGAAAATGGTTGTGATAAGTCAGCAGCCACTCTATACACAGACACAAAATATAACGTGATGCTCAATATTTGCGTGGCATGCATTCGTTTCCCGGCCACTGGGTCCCAGATTTTGTTGATGAAAAATAAATTCAGCTATAGCAAGGCAGCCATTGTCCAATGGCTCTTGCCTCACAGCATACCTTGGTCTGCTATTTGCAACATTCTTATACGACTGCAGATCCGTGGGAATGTAAATCACGCTGGCCAAGCAAGAATAGCGAAGAAACTAGCGAAGAAACAAGTGACCGATGCTCAGGCAGACAACTTGACCGCATTGGCTGTGACGCGGACCGATGAAGAGCAGCGTGAACGTGGAGGTGCTGATGGACGAGTCCTACTTCACCCGCACCCGCAATCAAATGCCTTCCAATTCCGGCTTCTGTGCTTCAGCTGGTGGAGGCGCCCCCCCCCCCCTCACATGAAGTTCTGGCCAGAAAGCAAGCTCCCACGCAAGTTCTCGCCTGGCTTGCCATGAGCCCGAGGGACTCGGTCCGTAATCCTGCGTAGGAAGAGTAATGTGGGCGGCAAGCATACCGCCGGAAATGCCTGCAGGATGCTCTGCTCTCATTTATCGAAGACCAATACCCAGACCGCAACGTAATGTTCTGGCCAGACCTAGTCAGCGCTCATT